>CAJQZP010000117.1:1632500-2232500 GCA_907164705.1 Parnassius apollo
TGTGATATTGTCCTTTAACTGGCAGGCAGCAACATCTCATAAAGCCTACTACACGATGCGGTCTCAGTACTCCGTGGACGCGATGAAATACACAATTATTTATATTATCGCTGAAAACCAGACCCTTAATATTTTGCTAAATATTGTTATTAAATAATTTATTTAATGGACAATTTGTTATCTGTATAATTTTGGGTAGATTTTTAATATTCAGTTATTATTCATAGTATAAAATGCATATTGCATGCATAAATATTTCAATTGTTTTACTTTTATATGTGGCTGAATATCGCACATTGAGAAGAAGAACGTCACTAAACAAAAAATGTAGTTTTGAGGAATAAGCATTTAAAGTATGAAAAAATGACACCATTGCAGTTTTTGACTTCGAAACTATTTTTTGATGCTGTTTTCACTAAAAATAATAGAAAACTATTTTAATATTATAATTTACTTTTTATTATTAATTTCTTTGACTTGTAATGTTGATTTTTTTATAAAAATTTGTTTAGTGTCATTCTTCTTTTTATTATTACTGCAGAACCAGTGACAAGTTGTAGTCATAAGAGTCACAAAAGCGATGTAATTTTTTTAAAATTACATTACTAATTTCAAATTAGTTGCGAAATATCGAAAAATAAAACAAAGGAATACATAGTTATGTATTTTTTATTGTCTGACAGTTATCTTTGGGAGTGTTAACTATTACTATCAATAGTAATGGTGACTAATTTTATGAATAATTATTCTAATTGTAAGCTTACCAAATCAGTCTCCGTAGTAAATAATCATTAATCTGTCGTTATTTATTAGAATATTAATATTATTTTACTTAAGTATTAGGAACATTATAGATCAAGTACTAAACTACCAATCTAAAAACTAAAAATAATAATTGAGTACCAAAACATTTTTTATAAAATCTATAAAAATCAATAGTCAAACTAAAGAACATTTACTGTTAGAACATAATTAAGGCATAAATGTGTAGTAAATAAAGTATATCAATTTACATAGCAAATCAAATAACATGAGATCAGTTAAAAATTGAAATCAATTAAGAACAAAATTGTAGAAAGAACAAGCATAGTAAAGTGGAATAGCACGCTTGCTAATAAGTTTCTTCAGGTCAGCTTTTTTAGCAGCAGATAAAGATATTCTTGATGAATATAATTGTTTTAATTGAGGTCTGGCCCGGCTTAACTTTTGCAAATTTATTTCTTTAAATGCATCTTGTAAATAAGAAGTTTTATAAAAAACTCTTATGCCATCAGACACATTTTCCGACATTTTAACTTTTAAAACTTTAATATCACTAGTCTTAACCTTTTCTCCTTCTTTATTTTTCACAAGTTTATATTCTTGTAGGCTCTTTATGTCATAAAATTCGTAATGACTCATTTCCTTTACTATATATTTATTTCCCCTTTTTTTTGCATCTCTTATAGCACTTACATACTGGTCTGGAACATAAATTGGTCCTGACCGTAGATTCTTTTTAATTTGTTTTTCAATCGTGGAATGTGCAGCATCTCCTTCATTCTGAGTATGCCCTTTTTATCAAGAATTTATGCGTTATTGACCGAATTTTATCGAGATTCTTAACTGCATAAATGTACATAGAAAATACAAACTGGTTTTTCTGCTGCCCACCACAATTGTCACTGTAAAAAATGAAATCTAATGCCTCAGATGCAGCTGCTGTTTTATCTTGTAAATACTTTAAATCACAAGAGCCTATTTGATTGGCACCTCTGTCTCCTTCAACCTCAGTCCAAAAGAAAGATTCAGCATGATCCTTTGGCAATTCATAAATTGTAAAATTCAAACAATTTAATTGGTATCTATATTAAAACTAACTCGCATTACCTTTAGGTACTTGTAGAACAGCTTGTAAATCGTAACAGGCTACTATGTTTTTTTCGCTTACGGCTTCCTTATCTTTCAATTTTTCTACTCGGCTTTTTTCTTTTTTCTTGTAAATGAATTCTGTGTTCTTCTTCGAGCTTTTCCTTTTCTGAAGGTTGTGAATTTTGATATTTAATGCAGTCTCCACATTGGTCTTTCTTCGGAATATAAAAACTAATATTAAATTCTTCTTTAAAAAATTTTCGGTACGTGTGGATTTTAACATATGGCAGTCCGTTCTTTTCGCAATCATTTTTATAGTCTGTGTGTAAATCGGTTAGTGTTTTTCCTCCATCAATATATTCTCTGCTTGTTTGTTTCCTTAATAAATGACTTTCGATTCTAGGTATGCTATTTATGTGCTGTCGGACTCCATCTAACAATTCCACTGGTACTTGACGATGTTTGTTATGTTTACCTCGAAGTTCTGGTTCAACGATTCCTGACGAATTCAATTTTTCAATCACGGTGCGAATAGGTCTGTCATTTAATCCCAATGTATTTTTGAAAAAGACTTTGCAAACTTTAATTTTTTCCCCATCTATAGTGAAATAAAAAGAATGTTTAGGTTTTCTATTGCTATCAATTTTTTTTGTATTGGTATTTAGGCTTGATTTCCCTAATATGTCTGGATATAAATTCTCTTTGTTTAACTAGAGATCCCATGCTCCAGTATCGTTTAAAAATAATTTGACGCTGTTCCTCCGAAATCCTCTCCTTACATTTTTGTCGGCAACCATCACCGCAAGGATTTCCTATTTTTCTACAAGATTTAACAACATTTGAGGTAGATGTATATGATTGCCCTAAATTGCGCAATGTTTTTGCCAAGGCTTTTTTGTTTATTCCTCGTTTTCTTTTGCGTGTCTTTTTAGGAGAAGAGTTAGAATTTTGGCACTCCGCTGAACGAGAAGCAGACAAATCAGATTGTTGATGTGTAATTAATGAGGTGACAATTTTCTATGTAAGAACTTTTAGCGGTAACGGTTCATTCGAGTTATGGAATTTTTAGACATCTGTTGAAATTTCTGTAGATAAATTTAAAGCACTTGGACTGGTGTTAAGTAAATTTTCAGAAAGAGGGATGTGTCCAGAAATGTTATTTGTATTAATATTTGATTCTATAGAAGAAACTTCATTAAAATGAGATGTGTGTTTATTTTCTGAATCTGATGATACAGAATTTTCGCATTGAGTTTGATGAAGTTTTTGGTTGAGGGGGGTAAGTATTTACAACCGGAGAACTATAGCGTTTTAATTTAGCTGGTGAAGGAACAAAATTACTATTTTTTTTACATTTTGAGGAATCAGACTCGGAATCTGAGCTAGAAGAATCTGAACTAGAATCTGAGCTGGAATCGGAGCTGGAATCGGAGCTGGTGTTAGAGTTGGATTTCGAAGTATTAGAAGATGACGACATAGAAGTTGATCTTGACGAGACGGATTTAATTGGACACTTTGTTTCTTCCAAAGATTTGATTGGCTGAGAGAGGTAAGTTTTATGTTGTTTTTGTTTATTTTGTCGCTTGAAATCATCGTCTGAAGACGAACTGTCAGCTATAGATGGGGGTATATACTCCCTATCATCATCGGAAGCAGGCGAAAAATCTTGATCAGACTTTTGATCGGAAGAGTAGGACGATCCTTTATCACGTAAACTTTGGTGTACATTATAAGCACGTTCATTTAAAGGTATGTTTCTTTTTGAAGTAGAAGGTACAACTTGATTTTCTATCGGTTCTTTCTGGTCGGTTGGGCTTACTGGTAATAAATTTTCTTTTTCTACTTCGCTATTTGTTGAGCTATTTTTTTGGAGATCTTTAATAATTTCTTTTAATGCTAGACTTCTGGAATTTGGTAGTGGCATTTTGACTGAAATAGAGGAGAAAAAATATTAAAACCATATCAATATTGTGTAGTTAAACAAAATGTGGCTTTATGTCTTAAAGTTTTTTGTATTATCTTCAAATGATGACGTGAATAACTGTTGCTTCCAGCAATATGTCGATATGATACTGTTTTTTTTTTACAAAAAAACTAACTTAAATAAAATAAACTTCAATTTAAAACGACAATCTTCAAAAAAGTACAACAACTAATTTTATACTATTTGCTACTTAATTGTAGGCACTAAACGAAATATGACTCCTTTACTTTCAATCAAAAACTTAATTTCTAGTTTGGTATTATATGAATACTGACATTTAATGCAAAATGTCATAAAGATTTTAAAAAAACATATCAATATTAAAACAATAATGTATTTATACTCAAAATGACACTATGTAACTTTGTATTTCGACACTTTGTGGTGTACTAAATTGATAGAATATCGACACTATTCATATAAAGACGTTATTACTTCAAGCAATCTTAAAAACTTACCAAAAAGTTTTACTACACAACGACACTATCCAAACAACAACGTTATTCTTCGTAGGCCCTGTAGTGATACGCGTCGTGTCTCTGTCACTACTAAAAAAATGCCGCTCTTTCTTGTCCTAAAGCGTGCCGCCCCGCCAGAAAACCATAACGTCACTACGCTATCTAGCCACAATTAGAGGAACTACGACAAAACGAGTCTTTGCAATACAGAGATTGTTTTTTGAATAAAAAGATGGCGTTTTAATGTAAAATTACCTTAGTTTTGTTTAGTGACGTTCTTCTTCTCAATGTGCGATATGTAATTATAATTTAATCAACGGATGATTTGACTGACGAATGACAAATCAGCTCTTAAGTTATATTTTTATTACCCATAGTTTAAAATAAAAAATCATTTCCAAAAATGTAATTAATGTTATTTATTTAATAAAACACAGCGGGAATGCAATAAATTTCTATCAATATAAATAAAAAAGGAATGCGATAAAATTACAGTATAGGATTAAAAAAATATCGATTTTTTTATAGAATAAGGGTGACAAACGAGCACACAGTCCACCTGATGGTAAGTGGATGCTGTGGCCCATAGACATCTATATTTATCCTCGATTAAGAATCAAAACGCAAATGCGTTGTCACCACTGAGGATTAAGATGAAATGCCTCGTTTCCACGTAAAAAAAGTGACATTTGACAAAAGAAGGCTAAGGCTCAGGACGTAGTCAGTTCATTTTGCATAGATCGGCCCATAAACAATAATTAAAAAAGCTGAAGGTACTCCGGGTTTAACAATGACATCGGGACGTCAGTCATCTCAGTCCTCCGTGACCATGGGTGCTGGAAAGCGCCCGAAACGTCGGGAATTAAAAATAAAAGTAATTAAAAGTAAAATAAACGCGATAAAATCCGTAAAAGTAGTTTTAATCAAAAGAAGGCTAATCAGTGCCAGGTAAAACAATTTGACTAGTTTCGTACAATTACAGAAAAACAAATTAAAAATTATGGTTTAACCGTCCGCATAAAATTCATCCGCAAAGTTTAAATTACTTCATGTATATACTACCAGAAATTATAAATAGCTTACCTAAAGAATTTCAAATTAAAAACAAAAAACAGTAAATATATTAAAACAATTAACATTATGTTGAATAAGGAAAGAAATGGTGTTATTGATCCTTAGAAAAAATAAATTTTCCTTCTAATACATAAATAACTTACAATTATAAAATTTAAATACATAAACCTCCTTAAGCTCACGTTACGTGATTATTTCATTGTAATTTCTGTATGCGTACAAATATTTTTTAGTAACTAAATAAATCAAATTACCTTCACCTGCTTAAAACTAATAATCAACTGATTAAAAAATTACAAGTCTACATTCCGTAAAATAAAGCAAATAAATGATATACTTGAACAAAAGCTGATTTTTTTAAAAAGCTTGAGTCAAAATTTAGTATTGCAATTCATTGAATCTGTTTGTTTACCGAAAACTATTTCTCAAATAACCCTAATTTCAATTTATAGCACCGTAGAAACACAAAAATATTGAAAAATTTTTGAAACGGGCACAGTATAAAGGCACGCTTCACATCGGTGAGCCAGTAAAAGCAGATACTATTTTTAATCATCGATTAACAGTCCTCTGTCATTCAACGCTGGATTTTCTCTCGCCTCGATGTTAAGACGATGAGCAGGTGCTTAAGTTGTCATTTCGCGCGACGGGCCACGATCTATGTAATCTACCTAACACGGTCCCTTACCACGTGGCACACTGGGTCCAACATATCTGTGGTAATAGTTCAACTGTAAAAAAATACAAAATCTCACAGCTTAACGTACACGTGCTGTGTTTCGTGTGGCGAGTTTAACACTCACCGGAGACGCATTTCGCCGATAACAAGACATTATATACCATTGTAGTCCTCAGGGGTGACAACAAATCTGAATTTTGATTCTTAATTGAGGCTAGATGTAAGATTTCTGTGAGACACAGCATTCATGTACCATCAGATGAAGTGCGTGCCAGTCATCCCAATCATCTTAAAATTTCTTTGTTTTTTATACAGCCCATCTGTTATGGTACGTTGTTGCTGAGGTCCATAGATCTACATCCACATCTATATGCTATAAATGAAACGCGTTGTTGGTTAGTGGTTGCTGTAGCCCAAACATTCATATATACAACAGTATAATGTTGCTCTTTACGCTGGTTTTCTGTACGAGAATGGTACTTCCCCGGTAGAACCGGTTTATTCTTGCTGCAGCCATAATAAAGGCTGCGGTGTGGCTCATAAAATTTAGTTTATTTAAAATTTACGACAGTAAATGAAACGGATCGATTTATCAAAGTGTAATAATAACCTCAAAAATATATTTAGTGAAACGTAACTTAACGTATTTCAATTCGAACGAAGAATTCGAAGTAGGGGACATACTTATAAGTGTAAGACTTAATGCACACGAAAATGGGAAATTGCTCGTCGTACTTAATGCCGGAGCGAGAGAGTGGATTTAAAACATTGCGTTTTATGATGTTCTAGTATCAAACATAAGTATTAAATAGCGTTTAATGTTGGATGTAAAGCTATAGAATGAAATTTCGCAGAATCGAGTGAGAACTTTTGTACCTTTAAAGTAATCAAAACATTTGTGTTTATGAATTCAATATAAGTACTCATATAAAAAATGTTAGGACCTATAAATTAAGAATTAAAATAAAGGAAAATACAATAGAAGTTACGTAAATAATTCGAATAAGACATTTAAAAAAATGTGTACATTATCAGCTTCTTAACTTAGTCCTGGACTGGACCAATGTCTTCCCCAAGTTGGTAGGGTTTTTTCTGTCTAAGGATAAAAATAAGCTATGACCATTATTTCAGCCACATTTAACTGAATTTTAATTCAAAATTTAGTTGACGACCCAACGACAATCGATACCAAGTTTCCAAACTTCAGGTGTGTGACACACACGTCTACAAGCTACAGAGCCGTCATATACGGACAGACAGACGGCCAGACAGGACAGACAACATAGTGATATTTTAAGAGGGTTCCGTATTTCCTTTGAGACCCCAAAAACGAGACCTACGTAACCTAACCCTTCTATTTCGAAGTTGATTCCAGGTGTCCGCGAGTTGTTGTTACCACTTACTATGAACTGTTGGCTCAGTTGATAATTTGATATTAAAAATGAGTGCGCATTACGCAAGAGTAGTAGTCACTTATTAATATCAATAAATATTAATAACAATTTTTGTTAGGTACCCACGTATTTTATTTGTTGTTATTATGTAGGCATTATAAAAATTAGATTATAAATAAATTTAATTTTAATGTATAATGTCTGAAAATTTTAAAATAATATGTAGATATAATGGATACTAAGATAATACTATAGTCATCAGCCTCAAGTCTTTATAAAAAATTACTATAACTGTAACTGACTTAATGTAAATGTAGCTCTCTCGTAACTCGGTACTTGTATAACATGTTCATGAACACCGTTAACAATCGATGCTCGACGTACTACACTATTAGAATTCTAATTTCTAGAAGAGCAAACAAAAGTACAGTGCGATCACAAATTGCACGTCACTCCAATACTTATCGTAGCGCAAACTGCAGGTCCGCCTCAGACTGCATGAATCCAGTTTCAACCGGATTAAACCAGACTAAACCGAATGAAACCAAGGCTGAAATTAAGATAATATTATAGTCGTTTTAGCTGATATCCGCTTCATACATAGTTTTATTTATTTATCTAATTTCTTTTAATATTTAAATTAAAAGTTTTAATCATCATCATATTATTAACGTCATAGTCTATCACAAATCCACTGCTGATATTAAATATAGGCTCACCTCCAATGATTGATAAGAAAAGCGATAGATACTACTGAGCCACTTGCTCCCATCTATAACCTGCGTGTTCGTCTAATTAGTGGCTTACCGGTGCGATGTCATTCGAAGCCCAGAAGAATTTGGCATTTCAAAGCCCGCTACATACATAAGGAATTCCGTTTTGGGATTCCGTGTTGGACGTCCGATCCGGGATCAAGGACCCGTCACACACCTACGGTAGTTTTCCGTTCGAAATTTTGTGAACAAAATATACATAACTTGTGTTTATTATTTATATTCGTATTTTATTACAATAACCATAAGAATAAAATAGTATTCTATTTTATTATTAGAATAGAAACGCATTCATTTAACAAACACAATAAAAATAATACAATAACACCCAACCCCCCCCCCCCCCATTAACCCCCAGTGCACAATAATAAAAATTTTTTTTTTTTATACACACACAAACAAAATATTAAATAAACCCCCCACCCAAAAAAAAAAAAAAAAACCCCAAACAAAAAAAAAAAAAAAAAAAAAAACCAAACCAACAAAAACACCAAACCCACCAAAAAAAAAAAAAAAAAAAAAACCCCCCCCCCCCCCCAAAAATCCAAAAAAAAAAAAAAAGCAAAATAATAACTGCGCCTCCGGGTGTACCCACACTATCTTAGTGAACAGACTATAATTAAGAGGTACTGCATATATTTAAGAACCTGTTACATACTTTACTAATTACAAGCCAGTGCTTGATACTATATTAAATGTAATCGCACTGTCATAGCTTAATAAATATTATTCTAGTTTACTGGACCCATATATGAACGGAGGTAATAGAATCCAAGGAGGAGGCCTTGACAGTTAGTTTTGACATAGCGAAGACCTTGCTGGTATTCCACATTAACGTTGCTTTTGTTCGTTATAGTTATGGAGTGTAGAAGTAAGGAGTACCAACTCCCATAGTAGAATAGTTGAAAAAGTGGCCATCTGTAAGCAGTAAATAACAGTTCAAAAACTCTCCATATCAGCGCTGGAATAGCTAGTGGGATGAAATGAATTTAGCAGTTGTCAACAGTTTAAATGTGCTGCTAAACTGCTCAGTAGCTCTAAAATCTTAAATAATTTTATTTAGTAAATATAACCTCGAAAAAGTCGTTTATCCCACTAATATTTTTCGGTGTGTTCTTTAAAGTATACCCCGTGGTTATAGTACCCTTATTTAACGGTTTTCCAAGGACAATTTTTAATACACAGTCCATACTCCTTACTTCTACACTCCATAGTTATAGTTCTAAAAATATCTCCGAATAAAATATTTACATAACATACAAAAGAAAACGATAGTATCAACAACAGAGCTCCACCAAATAAATATCTACGTATAAATTTAAATCGAAGAAGGAAACAGCACAGCTCGCCGCCGATCATGAAATATGAGCACTTTAAAACAATAACCGTTAGCAATCGAAACTGTACCGATAGCGGTTACAGTACGGCAAAGGCGAGCCGAGAAGATTTGAGTTTGATGTTGTTTTATTTGTGCGAAATGCACGGAGTAGGTAAAGCGGTTCTACTCTTTGTCTCGATCACTGTTGTAGTTGAATAACAGGTGCTGTTTGCAATGAAATAGACTTTATTTTTTCGATACGTACGGATTGTAAATTCTTAACACTTAACTGGATTATATCAGATATTCAAAAGGCTAGTACATTTATTAAATTAGTCATTGCACAATTGAGAACTTTACAGAATAAATACAAACACTTCTAGTCTTCACTTTTCCGTGGACAAGTATGGACAATCACAAAACATCTTAAAACAAAAAAGAATACATTGTATATTGTCACAAATTGCCTCTGGAAGGAAATCGAATAAAGGCGCCATCCATATCCTTATATTAACGAAACTAGTAAGAATCCTTTTAGTACTTTAATTCACTAACATTTTATGACATAAATCTGACAAATGATCACTTTATAGTAAGTGGATGTAATGGCTCATTGATACGAGTCATCTATCCTGGAAGAATCAAAACGTCGACGTGTTGTTTTGTCCGGAGGACTAAGGAACTGAAGACTTTCTTCGTTCTCCGGTTCTCGTCATTCTTCATCCGAGGCACAGCAGTATTATACTGGTATTTAACGCTGGTTTTCTTTAGAAGAGGTGTCATTATCCCCACTCTGACCGAACCATTCGTACTGCAGCTATAATATACGGCAGCGTGGCTATACTATGTTTTTTTTTTCATTTGCACTTGATGGACATTTATTGCAAAAGATAAAGAACTGTAAATATTTGTTCTTATTAATTAAATTTATTATAAAACTATTTTGAAAAGCGTTTTGAATTTTAATTGCATGTGTTTTTTGTGTGGTATCGCTGTAAGAGAATCTATCGTCCCTTGTGTGCGAAAAGTGTCTACGGAAAGACTTCATATTCGTGGCCTCCAACAGATGGTTTAATAAAGTCTCGCATATAGTTACAGCGACGGGAGGCAGCAACAAAAGTGAGAGTTCATTGGTATCATCTCTCACTCCCAAAGTATTAAAAATAACTTTGCTGCATATTAAAAAAAATCTCCGACGTAGTGTTGTATAATATTTTTGAAAGTGCATCAGCGCTCGCGTTTGTTTCAGTTCATTATGTCTATGATATAACTAATGAACAAACTCAAAGAGCGTCGGCGTCCCAAATAGCCTACAGTATCGATTAACAGTATCTGGCTCCCGATTCTAGAAACGGCGCGAGCTAAATAGGGCCCGGTGTATCGATATCACTGAATACTCTACGAAACAGATCTCAAGAATTAAATAAATCTTTGGCCTCTCAGTATATTTAGGAAAACTTTATGTATGTTCACAAAACAAAAGTAGTTTTTGTTAAAGTGATATACACTCTGTAAACACTACGAACAAGCACAAGCTAGTGATATCAGTTACTCGAGTCCAAAGAGTCAGTAATTCATTCTTGGAAAATATACTAATGAAAAATATACAGGACCGTTATATTTATACTACTAAGTTTAAATATTTTAATAAACAAAAACTGCATAAAAAGCGTTATTATAATAAAAATGAATACGTGGTTGATAATAACCCCTGGGAATGAGGTGGTCGCTTCCAAGCTGTTTGTTAAGAAAATTTTGTAAATAGTTTGTACAGCCTTTAATATTGTATACTTTTTTTAAATCCCTCTGAGTTTATTGCTGGTTCTTGCTGCTTTTTTCCGAACCTGTGTTAAAGTAAAAAAGACTTTCAAAAGAATTCCATGTAATCTATTTGAATAAAAAATATTCTATTCTATTATATTTGAGACCTAGTAAAATGCCTAGTAATATATCACAACTTTACCTTTTTCGTGCTTTTGATATTAGTTATAAAATAACATGTATGCATCTAATTGATAATTTCCAAGCAACCTCAAAACAAACGAGACTTAATGATAAGTCGTCAATCCTGCAGACTACGATGGATTGTCTCATAGCCTGTACATAATTACGGCCGCTCTTTGTTAGCAGAAATCGGTAAAAGGCGGACCCCAGATCAGCCTAGCCTCTATTAATCGCAGACCTGTAATGAAACGTAGGTTTGAGTAAGCTTTTGGGACACAACAAGTACTGTTATTATGTTTCAACAAAATCAATTTAAATTTACGAAATCCTAAAATTGTTATAATAATTTAAGATACATTTTTTCTATAACTGAATTAGAAAGTGAACATACAGTTCACCTAATAATGATAGGTGGCTACCGCAGACCACGGACTGCTGCAGTCAACTTCAAGCAAATAAGGGTTATAGATGCGCTGTGACCTCCGAGAAATAAGATGAAATAAAATTATCTTTGAGTTCACCTAATAATGATAGGTGGGTACTGCAGACCACGGACTGCTGCAGTCAACTTCAAGCACATAAGGGTTATAGATGCGCTGTGACCTCCGAGAAATAAGATGAAATAAAATTATCTTTGAGTTCACCTAATAATGATAGGTGGCTACTGCAGACCACGGACTGCTGCAGTCAACTTCAAGCACATAAGGGTTATAGATGCGCTGTGACCTCCGAGAAATAAGATGAAATAAAATTATCTTTGAGTTCCCTAATAATGATAGGTGGCTACTGCAGACCACGGACTGCTGCAGTCAACTTCAAGCACATAAGGGTTATAGTTGCGCTGTGACCTCCGAGAAATAAGATGAAATAAAATTATCTTTGAGTTCCCTAATAATGATAGGTGGCTACTGCAGACCACGGACTGCTGCAGTCAACTTCAAGCACATAAGGGTTATAGTTGCGCTGTGACCTCCGAGAAATAAGATGAAATAAAATTATCTTTGAGTTCCCTAATAATGATAGGTGGCTACTGCAGACCACGGACTGCTGCAGTCAACTTCAAGCACATAAGGGTTATAGATGCGCTGTGACCTCCGAGAAATAAGATGAAATAAAATTATCTTTGAGTTCACCTAATAATGATAGGTGGCTACTGCAGACCACGGACTGCTGCAGTCAACTTCAAGCACATAAGGGTTATAGATGCGCTGTGACCTCCGAGAAATAAGATGAAATAAAATTATCTTTGAGTTCACCTAATAATGATAGGTGGGTACTGCAGACCACGGACTGCTGCAGTCAACTTCAAGCACATAAGGGTTATAGATGCGCTGTGACCTCCGAGAAATAAGATGAAATAAAATTATCTTTGAGTTCACCTAATAATGATAGGTGGCTACTGCAGACCACGGACTGCTGCAGTCAACTTCAAGCACATAAGGGTTATAGATGCGCTGTGACCTCCGAGAAATAATATGAAATAAAATTATCTTTGAGTTCACCTAATAATGATAGGTGGCTACCGCAGACCACGGACTGCTGCAGTCAACTTCAAGCAAATAAGGGTTATAGATGCGCTGTGACCTCCGAGAAATAAGATGAAATAAAATTATCTTTAAGTGTCAGACCTCTAAGTCTGTAATTAAATATGTCAATTTTGTAAGATAATCGTCTAACAACGAGCTAAGCAAATGCAAACTCACTAAAGTACCTAAATGATCAATCTGTTACATATTCACCAAGGCTCCTCTTACGGCGCCTCTACACGTTGGCCAACACAGTGGCGAATGTAGTGGCCAATAGCATTGGCCAACGTGTAGACGGGGTGTTTGGGCTTCATCGGTATGTATTGGAACGATGGCCCGCAAGTTGGCGCGAGATCCGTGTGGTGTCGGTTTTTTACAAAAGATCAAAGGATTGTTGGCAGAGTTTGGTCGCCGCGTCCACACGTTGGCCGCGAGGTTAGTTTGGTACAAGCTCCCAGCGTGATTACACGCATCTGATTAAAAATATCACGCTTTGTAGGGTGGATGACCCAATTACCAGCCTTTTAGTGCCAATTTCAACTTTAAACATTCCTACTACTTTAATTAGCGCGATTCAATTATTTTTAAACATTTGTTTTAATCGATAAGCTATTTATAAAAAAAAATAATGAACATTTATCTACAATCAGATTATTACGAGAACAATTTTAAAATGAAAAAAAAAATTAAGTACGTCGTTTATACGTGGTAGAACCATGCAGTTATATTAGAAGTATAGTTGTAGCACGAATGGGTCGGTTCGACCGGGGAAGGACCACGCTCTCACAGAATATCAATGTAAAACAGTAGCTTAATGATGCTGTGTTTCGTATTGTGAGAGTAGAGAACCAGAGACACTTTTTACAGGAAACGAGGCATTTCATCTTAGTCCTCACGGGTGACAACGCATCTGCATTTTGATTCGTAATCGAGGATAGATGTAGATGTCTGTGGGCCACAGCAACCACTTACTGGTGAACTGTGTGTTTGTTTGTCACTCTATCCTATATAAAAAAGCGTCGATTTCTTATAATGTAATCGTGCAAGTTTTTGAATCATCATCATCATTACAGCTCTTCACAAGTCCACTATTGAACATCCTCCTCCAAAGAATGCCGCAAAGCATGGTCCTGAGCCACTTTCCTTGTCATGAGTTTTTCATTTATATTCTAAGTTATAATTAGTACCTATTATTAAGTCAGTGTTAATTATATTTATTGCTATTGTTTTTGTCTTTCTCAAAAAATAATTAAATTACCAAATAAATTATAAGGTGTTTTTTTATATACATCAAATGTCTGATAGAAAAGCAAGTACATGTTTTGCTAAACTTTAAAAACAAAACCCAATTTTAAAACATAGACTAATAGATTATAACTCCTTTAACTTTAAAATAAGTTAAGTTCAATATAATGGTATTTATTCCAGTTTCTGATGCATGTAAAGAATAAATAAAGCTAATCGAATATCGTATATCTATTTACAGCCCCATTAATATTCACTATTCTTTTATAATTATTTTATAAAAACGTTAGCCCCAGACTTGGATTTTCTCCCGTGTCGCGGAGGCTACTTACAAACATAAATTGCACAAGGACACACATCCAGACCCGAAACAATTATTTGTAGGGTATACAAATACTTGTTCCGTGCGGGATTCAAACCCGCGACCCCTGGCACAGCCACTCATTGCCAAGCCACTGCGCCACGGAGCCGTCGTCTAAAATAAAATAAATTCGTCTGCACATTGGCCCGAACCGAAGTAAACTGAACGACCTTCCAACGTGTGGACGCCGTCACCAACTCTCGGCCAATATATTCGCCACTACATTCGCCACTGTGTTGGCCAACGTGTAGAGGCGACATTAATCAAACCTTATTTTAATGTTACGAAATTTTTACCAGCGCCATTAAAAGTAAAATTTCTGAGAATGTGGCTAACAAGTAAATGCCTGCATTTTTTGAAGATATCGTACTAAAATTGTGTAATAATTTAAAACACACGACTTGGCATAGATAAGCGACAAAAGGGAAGAAAGAAATAACAAAATTTAATGACAAGCATTTAATTACAGCTAAATTTAGTTCGATCTTTAATAATATATGTATTGAATAGTAAAATGAATAGTGCCAACCAATTTCCAATTTCGCCGTATTTCGCCACTTGCTGCAACGTATTTCAAGAAACTAAGGGCATAAACTTTAAATTACTTCAGGAACTTTGCGCTTTAAGCGTGAGTTCACAGCTAACAAAATCCTTAATACTTAGTAGAAGTATTACGTACCTATACAACGAAAGAACATACAACCGTATATAAACCATGAAAGAGTTTTAGGAAATACCTACGAGAAATAAAAAAAACACTTTTTAAACTTTCCAGCATCCAGCTATGTTTATCAAGTTTGTATAAAATAGTTTTCTTTTTATATAGCGTGTAGAATGAGCCATCAAAAGATGTTACTTAAAGAAAAGTTACACTCTAGTTAAGTATTGAAACCATTTTTGCTCTAAAAGTTACGGTAGAACCAATTACGTATATATAATAATTTCGCTTTTGCTAAAATAATAAGCTGATTTAAAAGTTAAATTAAGAAAATACGTTTGCCTATTAGCTTGCGTAAAAATTAATATAACTTTGCTTAAAGACATAGTTCCACCTAACCAGTACAGCCTATAGAAGCCAACTTCTGAACATAGGCCTCCCGATATACTGGTTCTCTCAGGTTTGCAGGTGCAGTTTTATGATTCTGGGTTGTCATCAAGAATATACTGTTGCTGTTGCCTATTCATGTTTCAGTTTCCCTCTGTTGCCTATTACAACACCATGAGACAATATGCGCTGGTGGATAATCTTACACCGCCACCACACGGTTAAAAAATACTTATTTTATATAGAATAAGGGTGACAAACGAGCACACAGTCCACCTGATGGTAAGTGGATACTGTGGCCCATAGATATCTACATTTGTCCTCGATTAAGAATCAAAACTTAAATGCGTTGTCACCCCTGAGGACGAAAATGGAATGCCTCGTTTCCAGTAAAAAAGGGTCTACGGATCTCTACACTCACCATACGAAAGATAGCAGCATTAAACTACTATTTTACGCTGGTATTCTGTAAGAGCGTGATCCGTGGCGCTGGTGTCTCCCCGGTCGAGCCGACCTATTCGTGCTACAACTATACTACTAATATGGCAGCATGATTACCACGTTTTATAATTTAATCTCCACGTTTTGAAACTTACAATTTATTATTACTAAAATAGTAAAATATCTTAATTATAAATATCACGTAACTTTGTAAACACCAAAAGCATACATATGATTGCGTAGAATGAATAAAATGAAAGAATATCAATAAAATAAGCCTTTTACATCATCAAAAAAAAATCATTATGCAGTAATTACAGCTTCAAGTTAAAAACACTCATGCAAACAAATAAAGCGAATTTCCCAGCAACAAAATACGATGAAAAATTACAAAAGCTTATTGAACACAGCGTAATCAGTGATAATAAAATGCATATTTTAATTCTGTTCAAGGCAACAATATTTACTTTATTGCCTTGAACAGAAGTTGTCGTGAAGCGACAATTAAAAACTAAATAACCTAACCTAACTACAACAAAACAACCAAAAATAAAATAAATTATTTAAAAATTTGAAAAGATTTACAGTTTCTTTTATAAAAAAAAGGTATGAAGGTGATGATGGGCTGTAATGATGATAGTGATTTACAATATTATTAAAAAAAAATAACAAAAATAAAGATACTGCAACGAAGTATGCACAGGCTATGCCTATGATAGGTGCGCAGCGCCTGCTCTAGGTACACGCAGAATCTGGAGAAAGCACATGCAGCGTCTGGAGAAGGTACACGCAGCGCTTGGAGTAGGCCCACGCAACGCCCGGAGCAGATACACGCAGCACCCGGAGTAGACACGCAGCGTCTGGAGTAGGTACACGTGGCGCTTGAAGTAGGCAAACACAACGTCCGGAGTAGACACACACAGCGTCCGGAGTAGACACGCAGCGTCTGGAGTAGGAACACGCAGCGCTTGAGACAAACACGCTCAGCGGCCGAAGATAGCGCGGGCACTAATAGGTGGAGGCGTAGGCGTGGCTAGGCGACGACTTCAGGAGAAGGCTTGCAAGATCCCGAGGCAGTGCGGATAAAGCCTTTAAGAGGTGCTTCTCGTATCAAAGCTGAAGTGAGGACCTCTATCGGCCGATTCTTCGGCTTTTATACTTTTTGACGGATCTGGGATAAGAACGAGAAATTATTTGAAATTATTTAAATTAAAAGCAAATTTTTGTAAATGGCCAAGAAGAAAAGAGTATTTTTGAAGTAAAAACATCAGGCCGGTAATAATATTTGAATAAAAATTGCCACGACAACCAGATAAACAACGATGTCAAAACATGTCAAATTTTGGTTTTAAGCTCGTAATACAGAAACGGCAAGATTTAAGTGAAAAATGAGATATTATTTATATAGGAAAAAAGGTAGCGCAAGAGCGCGCACGAAACCCGAAATTGTAGAGTTACGGAGAACTAAATAAAAGATCGAAAAAGGTAGACTCCATTGACACCGATTTAAAAAGTGCTGATAACGTGAAAATACGAAGTGAAAATGATTTGTTATTGTGTTCTTATGAATTAAAAATATTACAGGATCCTATGGAAATAAAGGTGATGCAAAATATCCAGTTTTGAGGTGAATGTAGAAAATCAAAAACAGAATGGAAAAATAAAAATAAAATAGTGTAAAATGATATGTAAGTATGTATGTAAGCATAACACTACATTTTCCCCCCGACCCTGGAAAATTTTTGACTCAGCAAAAATTTTGAGATGTACATTCCAAAATAAACCATAAAAACACAGCTTTGCAGTAACAGACATCACCAGGCAAAATCAGATATACTATCACTTACATTCATCATCTGCATTCAGGTAAGGGTGGAGTTCACATTCAATGACTACCACTCTAAAAGTGTGTTTTCGAAAGGACATTCAGGCTTATTTAAGGAGTTGTCATCCGCTCCTGCGTGGAAAAAAAAAATTCGAAAGGACATCCAGGCTTATTTAAGGAGTTGTCATCCGCTCCTGAGTGGAAAAAAAAATTATTAAGGGAGTACTCAGCCGCTCCCAAGTGAAGATAAAGATAAAGAAATTAATCTTAAGCAAGCTTTAGTCGCTATGACTTAAGTAAAGATTAAGAACGGCCAGAGCGGTAGGGCTCAAAGCCAGAGATGAGCAACATCACTAAAAGAACATTCAGGCTTATTTAAGGAGTTGTCATCCGCTCCTGAGTGAAGATAAAGATAAAGAAATTAATCAGGTAACAATTATACATATATACAAACATATATACATATACAAATATACAAACATATATACAAATGTAGTGTCATGCAAAACAGTATTAGCTGGTTTCTCACATCTAATCTTCACTTCGTAATCGAGTTCGGCCT
Source organism: Parnassius apollo (assembly GCA_907164705.1). Classification (NCBI taxonomy): domain Eukaryota; kingdom Metazoa; phylum Arthropoda; class Insecta; order Lepidoptera; family Papilionidae; genus Parnassius; species Parnassius apollo. Next base: position 1,650,981 of record CAJQZP010000117.1, read on the forward strand.
TATTAAGGAATTCGTACTCAATAACCCTTTTCATTGTTTTAGTTAAGTGCAAATAGAATAAGTAATAAAATAAAATAAAGAATAAGAAATAAAAATTTAATTAAAAATTGTACCTCTTTAAGTTATCTAGAATAAAAATATTAAAGTGATGAATGTAAGTGAAGTGTTATATGCAGGTCCAAATATAATCCAGATAAGTTGAAAAACTAGATGAAGTTTTGTTTTAGAATTTGGAAGATAGTACCTCTTTAAGTTCTCTAGAATAAAAATATTAAGGTGATGAATGTAAGTGAAGTGTTATATGTAGGTCTAAATATAATCCAGATAAGTTGAAAAACTAGATGAAGTTTTGTTTTAGAATTTGGAAGATAGTACCTCTTTAAGTTCTCTAGAATAAAAATATTAAGGTGATGAATGTAAGTGTTATATGTAGGTCTAAATATAATCCAGATAAGTTGAAAAACTAGATGAAGTTTTGTTTTAGAATTTGGAAGATAGTACCTCTTTAAGTTCTCTAGAATAAAAATATTAAGGTGATGAATGTTAAGTGTTATATGTAGGTCTAAATATAATCCAGATAAGTTGAAAAACTAGATGAAGTTTTGTTTTAGAATTTGGAAGATAGTACCTCTTTAAGTTATCTAGAATAAAGATATTAAGGTGATGAATGTAAGTGAAGTGTTATATGTAGGTCTAAATATAAGCCAGATAAGTTGAAAAACTAGATGAAGTTTTGTTTTAGAATTTGGAAGATATGATAAGGATGAGTAAATAAAGAGTTAAGAATGAAAGAGAAAGCAATTCAATCAAAAGGAAATGGATAAGGCGTAGCTAAGGTGAAGAAAAGAAGAACTTTTACGTCGGGCGCCAAATTGTCGTGAAGCGACAATTAAAAACTAAATAACCTAACCTAACTACAACAAAACAACCAAAAATAAAATAAATTATTTAAAAATTTGAAAAGATTTACAGTTTCTTTTATAAAAAAAAGGTATGAAGGTGATGATGGGCTGTAATGATGATAGTGATTTACAATATTATTAAAAAAAAATAACAAAAATAAAGATACTGCAACGAAGTATGCACAGGCTATGCCTATGATAGGTGCGCAGCGCCTGCTCTAGGTACACGCAGAATCTGGAGAAAGCACATGCAGCGTCTGGAGAAGGTACACGCAGCGCTTGGAGTAGGCCCACGCAACGCCCGGAGCAGATACACGCAGCACCCGGAGTAGACACGCAGCGTCTGGAGTAGGTACACGTGGCGCTTGAAGTAGGCAAACACAACGTCCGGAGTAGACACACACAGCGTCCGGAGTAGACACGCAGCGTCTGGAGTAGGAACACGCAGCGCTTGAGACAAACACGCTCAGCGGCCGAAGATAGCGCGGGCACTAATAGGTGGAGGCGTAGGCGTGGCTAGGCGACGACTTCAGGAGAAGGCTTGCAAGATCCCGAGGCAGTGCGGATAAAGCCTTTAAGAGGTGCTTCTCGTATCAAAGCTGAAGTGAGGACCTCTATCGGCCGATTCTTCGGCTTTTATACTTTTTGACGGATCTGGGATAAGAACGAGAAATTATTTGAAATTATTTAAATTAAAAGCAAATTTTTGTAAATGGCCAAGAAGAAAAGAGTATTTTTTGAAGTAAAAACATCAGGCCGGTAATAATATTTGAATAAAAATTGCCACGACAACCAGATAAACAACGATGTCAAAACATGTCAAATTTTGGTTTTAAGCTCGTAATACAGAAACGGCAAGATTTAAGTGAAAAATGAGATATTATTTATATAGGAAAAAAGGTAGCGCAAGAGCGCGCACGAAACCCGAAATTGTAGAGTTACGGAGAACTAAATAAAAGATCGAAAAAGGTAGACTCCATTGACACCGATTTAAAAAGTGCTGATAACGTGAAAATACGAAGTGAAAATGATTTGTTATTGTGTTCTTATGAATTAAAAATATTACAGGATCCTATGGAAATAAAGGTGATGCAAAATATCCAGTTTTGAGGTGAATGTAGAAAATCAAAAACAGAATGGAAAAATAAAAATAAAATAGTGTAAAATGATATGTAAGTATGTATGTAAGCATAACACTACAAAGTATGTCAATATTTGAGAGTGGAAAATTATACTCTCAAAAAAAAAAACAGATTGTATTTCAACAGCGTGCGGGAAAAGTCACACAGCGTTACTGAATTTTGCAAGCTGCCGTCTGGCTAACGGAATTTTTCTTTGGCCCGCATTGCAATCTTTGTGTCTAAGTTATAAAATACCTTAACAAGTAATCCTCATATTAATATGATTCATAAATTTTTATGTTTGTTTAAAGGAATATTAATGTAAATTAAACATTCACCAACACACTAATGCGATTCGTGGGCACTGCACGACTTCTTGTTTTTTTTCTCCATGAATGATATATTCGTAATACTATTACATTAAAGTTTAAAAATAATTATAGATTATACTTTGAAAGTTCTCAATCTAACCGAGAGTTTTTGAAACATTTAAGTAGAGGGTAGTATCTAAATAAATGTATACTCATTCGATAGCTTTTTTATATAGAATAAGGGTGACAAACGAGCACATAGTCCACCTGATGGTAAGTGGATGCTGTGGCCCACAGACATCTACATTTGTCCTCGATTAAGAATCAAAACTTAAATTCCATTTTACACAATTCCATCTTAGTCCTTCCATCATCTATTCAATCGTTTCCGAAATCGAATCGAATACGAAATACAGCAGTATTAAGCTGTTATTATACGCTGGTATTCTGTGAGATAGCTTGATTGTTAGCTTATAGCTTGATTATTTATTTAATTGTATAGCAAGTGCCATTTTGATAGGTTGCGTAATTACTGTTCCAAGATTTTTTGTTCTAAGCCATTCTCAAATCTTTATCAATTTACGAATTTTTTTGTGTGATTAAGTTTCCTTAAAGAAATTTTCATCAAAACCGTTCCAGCTGTTTAGGAGGAGTTCAGTCACATACACACGGACAAAAGAATTGTGTATATAAAGATATATTAATATTTAAGTGGCACCGATATGATCGTTTGTACAAATAATAAATAATTAGCTATAAGCATTTTACTCGTGATATTATTTGTCCGTGTGTCTGACACCGTCGATCCGAACGGAGCCCAGCTCAGATCTAACTGCGTAAGTGTTACGTTGAACACGGGTAAATAACGTAGTTCAACTTCCCATTGTTCGAAAGATGTCACCGTAGTTGAAAATCGACTAGGAAGACAACATTACTTTTAAAAATTTAGTTTTTATTCTTCTTTCTCAGCCCATAAGTCCACTACGAGTCCGACATAACCCGTATTAAACTTGCCCCCGTAAAACAAAAAAGAGAACCCCACCTGTGCTAGGTCCCATGATGTTAATATGTGTGCATGACTACGGCAAAAATCGTAAACAAAAATAAAAAAAGCATATTAGATAAATTCTAGCCATATAATAGTAATTAAGAATGGTAATCAACTGTAAAAGTATGGCCTTCAATTAAAATACAACCAAAACAATTGCTTTATTAAAAACATTTTGGAAGAACAGTTGCGACTCATCGACTACACAACTCATGCATCCCAGCATCGGAGCATAAAGTTTGCATAGATTCTGCTTCGCTCCCTGCTATCGATCGGCTTTGGTCGCGGTTATTTCGGGCCCAGCAATCCCGCCGCTTGCAGACCGAATCAATGTCAACTCTAATTGGGATACACAGCAGACATTTTTATTTCCCGATCAATACTCGTACATCACCGCCCTTGCTATGAACGTATCCGCTCATTCCACTCTTCTTAATTTTATGTAGGTACTTATCAAACGCTTTACGACAGTAGATATTCAAATTAAAGGTGGTTTAATATTCATTCACAAAGAATAAAATTCACTTAAATATACAAAATTGGTCAAATTTAATTGGCTATAAGTGTTTGTATATGTGTATATATGTACAAAAACATATTTCTTCTCCTTTTTTTCAATCCATATACGATCTGCCTACTGATAGACATGGCAACACTCCCAGAGTATCTCTTATTCTTGAGTATTAAATTACGACCACAATCCACCTTCTGTCTGTCAAACCTAATCTCTTGGAAGCTATGAATATGAAGTCCATGAATATGATAGTCGCCTTTTAACGGCACGGAACTAACAACCCAGATAGATTGTCTTACAGAGCCACCATACAACAAGTGAAAATAGAGTGAAAATTCAAAACATGTATCATGAATTCTACTTACTTACTTAATACCATCTTCATATCATCTCATAGGTTCCACTAGGCTCTCTGGGCAGAGACATTTTAATTCTAAGAGGTTATTGAAGCAAGGGAGAGTACGACGTAGATAGACTTAACATGTCCTCAAATAATTTAAGTTTCAATATCGTGCATTTTTCCTCACCTTATTTTTTAAGGAATAAAGGGTAACCAACGACCACACAGTTCATCTGATGGTAAGTGAATTCTGTGACCCTAGACATCTACATCTATCCTCGATTGAGAACCAAAATATAGCTGTGTTGTCACCACAAAGGACCAAGAAAGTAGAAGACTCTTTACTCAACATACGAAACACAGTAGCATTAAACTGCTATTTTATGCTGGTATTTTGTGAGAGCTTGGTTCTTTCCTTCCCGGTTCGAGCCGAAACACTGCTGCAGCAACCACAAAAAAAACACAGTAGCTCTACTACGTTACAAAATTAGATATTCCTACTGAAAATTGAGATTAACAGTCTCAGTGATACCTACTTGAATAATCGAACTCGGGTTGCTTGCGTATTATGAAATTTAGGAACAGCACACTACCCCTACATTACTAAAATGTTTCAAAAAAGAATACAACAGTATTTTTTCTTTTTTGTTAAAGTTATTGCGTACACCAAGAAAACTAACGGCAGCAAAACGGACCCATTTACTTTATTTACCTCTATTGATAGTCATTGTACAGTGAGCAACCTGTACACGGTGTTAACACACAGAGCAGAGATAACGACATACTCTGAGCGTAAACAAGAACTGGGGCGCTTGTTCTCCGGTTTCTAGTTAACATGTCCGTCTTTGCAATCTCCTGTTGACTGTAACGTGTACTTAATTCTCATTGCGTGATTTTCACATGTTCGTTGATACGTGTTTGTCTGTAATATCGAATTAAGACATGAATAACCATTTTTTTATTTTTGTCTGTCCCGGCTTGTCTTTATAGCCCAATAATATATCCAAGTGAGGTAAAACCAGAGCATGTCGCTGGTTTGAAATAAAGTAGAGCAGTATCGATACGAATTACACAGTATAACGTTTAACATTCAACAGTAATTATATACTTATTCTCTATCAAAAAATACGACGACGACGATACTTGGATATGACGCGCACAATTTACATTTATTATAATAGGAGTAACCTGAGTACATATTTATGTGTTGCTCGGCGATACAGTGAAACATTTTAACAAATTTCGATTGATCGCCGTCATACATGAACATCTGCAACGGCACTCCTGAAAAACGACATAAGGCAAAGAAAGTAAAAGAATCTGTATTTATTTATATCGATTTGATAAAATATATTACATAAATTATATTGCATGAAAATATATGAATAATAATTACATTATTCATTGAAGTTTGATATTGTGCAGGTATACCAATCAATGATGTATACTGAAAATTATAGTCAAATTATAGTAACAGTGGTCAACTCTGTTATGCTAGGCCCACCACGATTTCCACATTTTTAGAAAGAGAGGTTAGATGCGCGAGTATGTTGCGCAGAAGATAACCATAACGGCATCACTTTTTGTTAACGCTTGATTTTACTACCCATCTATTTTTATACCGAGCGCTATATACAACATGTAACATAATTAACGCACTTTGAGAAAGTAGTTTGTTCAGAATCGTTTACTGAACCGAATCCTATCATTTTTAATATAGGTAAGTTTTTTATCCCGAAAATAATTAAAACTACGTAAATTACAATCACACTAAATCTGTATAGTCAAAACAAACTGAAATGGACCGTAAGTTAAGGCAATAAGACTTTTAAGAATGCAGTTTTATTTGTATTATTACTAATCCTGTCACTCAATAAAAATAATGGAAAACGAACTTTATTTCTAGAACGTTAAAGTCTTTGCGTTCGTGGATTTGTACTGTGACCACAACATCTTCCGGAATTAGTATAACTAATTTGATAAAAAATCAGTACATAAAAATGTTTAACTAAAAATTCAGTGTATGTATTATGATTATAACATAATATACTAATTGGGGTGTGTGAGAGTGTGCGTTAATTAAGTTACATATTGTATATGAAACGATTCATAGGAAGTAAACTACAATAAACTCCAATAGATAAATAAATAAATTTTTGTTCCGCCGTGGTAGCTCAGATGGTTAACGCTCGCTGTAAATGTAACAGAACGCGAGTAACCCGGGTTCGATCCCCGCCGGCACCAATGAAATTGATAATTGCAATTTTAACTTTTAATTGCTGATTTACCACGTGCTCGGCGGTGAAGGAAAACGTCGTGAGGAAAGCTGAATGTCTGAGGAATAAGAAAAAAAATTCGAAGACATGTGAAGTTCGCCAACACGCATTGGGGCAGCGCGGCGGACACTTCCTTGCCTTAAAACCCTCTCAGAAATGAGGGGAGACCTGTGCCCAGCAGTGGGACGTATATAGGCTGTAACTTTACTTTACTTATGTTATATTGTATAACTTCAATGATAAGTCATTGTTTAGAAGTATTGTATTATTATAGCTGCAAAATGAATGCTTAAGACCTCCGAAAACTATGAGGTAGGCGCGGCGCAGTGCTAATGAATTTACACTGCAGCGCCGCGCTTAACTTACAAGAACGCTTTATACAACACGTCTTTTTAAGGGCATTTTTCAATCCACTGATGAAAAGGTCTTTGGGCCACACCACGCTAGGAAAGCAAATCGTTGAACTCGGCGCAGAATAGAAATAAGATTAATACCAACAAACGTTAATGAGAATAGTATCTGAGGGAATACTTGTATTTTTGAAATGGTTTAAGAAAAATAAAGTCAGGAAAGTTAGTAACATAAAAGTTCACCTGAGTAGTTGAGGCTGTAAGAGCCAACGGCAAGTACCTATAACGGAATCGGGTTACTTTAACGGTTAATGGATGTATTTGCATAGTAGGTCAAGGAGAAATAAGAAAAAAAATATAAAATGAAAATAACCATGTAAGAACACTTAATAACTACTAGTTTACCAAATTTAGTGGGAACTTCGCCTTTCACGATTGCCAGTTTCGGCATTAGAGAATTTTTTTCCTTAATGGTCCAAGGCAACTTCCGCACACACACGCACTGGTCCGTTAGGATGTGTCAGCTACTCTGGTTCCTCTTTTCTCATTATTATTTTTGGGATTTTTTTTATAGACAACAGTACATGCTGCGTTGCAGAATCTATAGACACAGCTTGACAGTTAATTATGATGACGATGATCATTAATAATAATTAAAGCCAGTAGTCAAAATTATTTTATAAAACTTAAATTGTGGAAGTGTCTAAAAAATTATCTTACTCTTAGCGAATCTACTTCACCTGAGGATGCCTCGTGTAGAGGCGAAACACGTGTTTTATTACCTACAGTGGTGTCTTTACTCGTGGAGTGGTGTTGGGAGTAGTGGTGACGTGGATAGTACACGCAATTGAGGAAGGGTGGGAGTTGCTCTTTAAACTAGATAAGACACATCATTTTATTTTATTATGTGCATGTTAGCTAATTAATTTTTAACATCCTTAATATAATAGATTTCCGCAAAGTAACGCCTGATTCTATTAATTATTACAAAAACAATCGTATATAATATAGGCTGTACCAAATCATTAATCATTGCTTTCATTAAAACGACATTCCAACTAAATATACAGTTGCTGGAGCCGAAATAACGCGCAAGTTTGACAAAGTATCAGGATTTATACGCAAACTGGATGCAACTAGTGCAGCAGTGCAGCATGCAGTGTTCGCGTTCAAAACTCGTACCAACTGTCCAGGACAAATATTGTCCATAGAAAGTTTTTCAACGTGTAACTAAAAGAATCAACATTGAGAAATAGCGAAATTGTATATTAATATAGATTTAACGACATTCCAACTAAATATACAGTTGCTGGAGCCGAAATAACGCGCAAGTTTGACAAAGTATCAGGATTTATACGCAAACTGGATGCAACTAGTGCAACAGTGCAGCATGCAGTGTTCGCGTTCAAAACTCGTACCAACTGTCCAGGACAAATATTGTCCATAGAAAGTTTTTCAACGTGTAACTAAAAGAATCAACATTGAGAAATAGCGAAATTGTATATTAATATAGATTTAACGACATTCCAACTAAATATACAGTTGCTGGAGCGGAAATAACGCGCAAGTTTGACAAAGTATCAGGATTTATACGCAAACTGGATGCAACTAGTGCAACAGTGCAGCATGCAGTGTTCGCGTTCAAAACTCGTACCAACTGTCCAGGACAAATATTGTCCATAGAAAGTTTTTCAACGTGTAACTAAAAGAATCAACATTGAGAAATAGCGAAATTGTATATTAATATAGATTTAACGACATTCCAACTAAATATACAGTTGCTGGAGCCGAAATAACGCGCAAGTTTGACAAAGTATCAGGATTTATACGCAAACTGGATGCAACTAGTGCAACAGTGCAGCATGCAGTGTTCGCGTTCAAAACTCGTACCAACTGTCCAGGACAAATATTGTCCATAGAAAGTTTTTCAACGTGTAACTAAAAGAATCAACATTGAGAAATAGCGAAATTGTATATTAATATAGATTTAACGACATTCCAACTAAATATACAGTTGCTGGAGCCGAAATAACGCGCAAGTTTGACAAAGTATCAGGATTTATACGCAAACTGGATGCAACTAGTGCAACAGTGCAGCATGCAGTGTTCGCGTTCAAAACTCGTACCAACTGTCCAGGACAAATATTGTCCATAGAAAGTTTTTCAACGTGTAACTAAAAGAATCAACATTGAGAAATAGCGAAATTGTATATTAATATAGATTTAACGACATTCCAACTAAATATACAGTTGCTGGAGCGGAAATAACGCGCAAGTTTGACAAAGTATCAGGATTTATACGCAAACTGGATGCAACTAGTGCAGCAGTGCAGCATGCAGTGTTCGCGTTCAAAACTCGTACCAACTGTCCAGGACAAATATTGTCCATAGAAAGTTTTTCAACGTGTAACTAAAAGAATCAACATTGAGAAATAGCGAAATTGTATATTAATATAGATTTAACGACATTCCAACTAAATATACAGTTGCTGGAGCGGAAATAACGCGCAAGTTTGACAAAGTATCAGGATTTATACGCAAACTGGATGCAACTAGTGCAACAGTGCAGCATGCAGTGTTCGCGTTCAAAACTCGTACCAACTGTCCAGGACAAATATTGTCCATAGAAAGTTTTTCAACGTGTAACTAAAAGAATCAACATTGAGAAATAGCGAAATTGTATATTAATATAGATTTAACGACATTCCAACTAAATATACAGTTGCTGGAGCCGAAATAACGCGCAAGTTTGACAAAGTATCAGGATTTATACGCAAACTGGATGCAACTAGTGCAACAGTGCAGCATGCAGTGTTCGCGTTCAAAACTCGTACCAACTGTCCAGGACAAATATTGTCCATAGAAAGTTTTTCAACGTGTAACTAAAAGAATCTACATTGAGAAATAGCGAAATTGTATATTAATATAGATTTAACGACATTCCAACTAAATATACAGTTGCTGGAGCCGAAATAACGCGCAAGTTTGACAAAGTATCAGGATTTATACGCAAACTGGATGCAACTAGTGCAACAGTGCAGCATGCAGTGTTCGCGTTCAAAACTCGTACCAACTGTCCAGGACAAATATTGTCCATAGAAAGTTTTTCAACGTGTAACTAAAAGAATCTACATTGAGAAATAGCGAAATTGTATATTAATATAGATTTAACGACATTCCAACTAAATATACAGTTGCTGGAGCGGAAATAACGCGCAAGTTTGACAACGTATCAGGATTTATACGCAAACTGGATGCAACTAGTGCAACAGTGCAGCATGCAGTGTTCGCGTTCAAAACTCGTACCAACTGTCCAGGACAAATATTGTCCATAGAAAGTTTTTCAACGTGTAACTAAAAGAATCTACATTGAGAAATAGCGAAATTGTATATTAATATAGATTTAACGACATTCCAACTAAATATACAGTTGCTGGAGCGGAAATAACGCGCAAGTTTGACAAAGTATCAGGATTTATACGCAAACTGGATGCAACTAGTGCAACAGTGCAGCATGCAGTGTTCGCGTTCAAAACTCGTACCAACTGTCCAGGACAAATATTGTCCATAGAAAGTTTTTCAACGTGTAACTAAAAGAATCAACATTGAGAAATAGCGAAATTGTATATTAATATAGATTTAACGACATTCCAACTAAATATACAGTTGCTGGAGCGGAAATAACGCGCAAGTTTGACAAAGTATCAGGATTTATACGCAAACTGGATGCAACTAGTGCAACAGTGCAGCATGCAGTGTTCGCGTTCAAAACTCGTACCAACTGTCCAGGACAAATATTGTCCATAGAAAGTTTTTCAACGTGTAACTAAAAGAATCAACATTGAGAAATAGCGAAATTGTATATTAATATAGATTTAACGACATTCCAACTAAATATACAGTTGCTGGAGCGGAAATAACGCGCAAGTTTGACAAAGTATCAGGATTTATACGCAAACTGGATGCAACTAGTGCAACAGTGCAGCATGCAGTGTTCGCGTTCAAAACTCGTACCAACTGTCCAGGACAAATATTGTCCATAGAAAGTTTTTCAACGTGTAACTAAAAGAATCAACATTGAGAAATAGCGAAATTGTATATTAATATAGATTTAACGACATTCCAACTAAATATACAGTTGCTGGAGCCGAAATAACGCGCAAGTTTGACAAAGTATCAGGATTTATACGCAAACTGGATGCAACTAGTGCAACAGTGCAGCATGCAGTGTTCGCGTTCAAAACTCGTACCAACTGTCCAGGACAAATATTGTCCATAGAAAGTTTTTCAACGTGTAACTAAAAGAATCTACATTGAGAAATAGCGAAATTGTATATTAATATAGATTTAACGACATTCCAACTAAATATACAGTTGCTGGAGCGGAAATAACGCGCAAGTTTGACAAAGTATCAGGATTTATACGCAAACTGGATGCAACTAGTGCAACAGTGCAGCATGCAGTGTTCGCGTTCAAAACTCGTACCAACTGTCCAGGACAAATATTGTCCATAGAAAGTTTTTCAACGTGTAACTAAAAGAATCAACATTGAGAAATAGCGAAATTGTATATTAATATAGATTTAACGACATTCCAACTAAATATACAGTTGCTGGAGCGGAAATAACGCGCAAGTTTGACAAAGTATCAGGATTTATACGCAAACTGGATGCAACTAGTGCAACAGTGCAGCATGCAGTGTTCGCGTTCAAAACTCGTACCAACTGTCCAGGACAAATATTGTCCATAGAAAGTTTTTCAACGTGTAACTAAAAGAATCAACATTGAGAAATAGCGAAATTGTATATTAATATAGATTTAACGACATTCCAACTAAATATACAGTTGCTGGAGCCGAAATAACGCGCAAGTTTGACAAAGTATCAGGATTTATACGCAAACTGGATGCAACTAGTGCAACAGTGCAGCATGCAGTGTTCGCGTTCAAAACTCGTACCAACTGTCCAGGACAAATATTGTCCATAGAAAGTTTTTCAACGTGTAACTAAAAGAATCTACATTGAGAAATAGCGAAATTGTATATTAATATAGATTTAACGACATTCCAACTAAATATACAGTTGCTGGAGCCGAAATAACGCGCAAGTTTGACAAAGTATCAGGATTTATACGCAAACTGGATGCAACTAGTGCAACAGTGCAGCATGCAGTGTTCGCGTTCAAAACTCGTACCAACTGTCCAGGACAAATATTGTCCATAGAAAGTTTTTCAACGTGTAACTAAAAGAATCTACATTGAGAAATAGCGAAATTGTATATTAATATAGATTTAACGACATTCCAACTAAATATACAGTTGCTGGAGCCGAAATAACGCGCAAGTTTGACAAAGTATCAGGATTTATACGCAAACTGGATGCAACTAGTGCAACAGTGCAGCATGCAGTGTTCGCGTTCAAAACTCGTACCAACTGTCCAGGACAAATATTGTCCATAGAAAGTTTTTCAACGTGTAACTAAAAGAATCTACATTGAGAAATAGCGAAATTGTATATTAATATAGATTTAACGACATTCCAACTAAATATACAGTTGCTGGAGCGGAAATAACGCGCAAGTTTGACAAAGTATCAGGATTTATACGCAAACTGGATGCAACTAGTGCAACAGTGCAGCATGCAGTGTTCGCGTTCAAAACTCGTACCAACTGTCCAGGACAAATATTGTCCATAGAAAGTTTTTCAACGTGTAACTAAAAGAATCAACATTGAGAAATAGCGAAATTGTATATTAATATAGATTTAACGACATTCCAACTAAATATACAGTTGCTGGAGCCGAAATAACGCGCAAGTTTGACAAAGTATCAGGATTTATACGCAAACTGGATGCAACTAGTGCAACAGTGCAGCATGCAGTGTTCGCGTTCAAAACTCGTACCAACTGTCCAGGACAAATATTGTCCATAGAAAGTTTTTCAACGTGTAACTAAAAGAATCAACATTGAGAAATAGCGAAATTGTATATTAATATAGATTTAACGACATTCCAACTAAATATACAGTTGCTGGAGCGGAAATAACGCGCAAGTTTGACAAAGTATCAGGATTTATACGCAAACTGGATGCAACTAGTGCAACAGTGCAGCATGCAGTGTTCGCGTTCAAAACTCGTACCAACTGTCCAGGACAAATATTGTCCATAGAAAGTTTTTCAACGTGTAACTAAAAGAATCAACATTGAGAAATAGCGAAATTGTATATTAATATAGATTTAACGACATTCCAACTAAATATACAGTTGCTGGAGCGGAAATAACGCGCAAGTTTGACAAAGTATCAGGATTTATACGCAAACTGGATGCAACTAGTGCAACAGTGCAGCATGCAGTGTTCGCGTTCAAAACTCGTACCAACTGTCCAGGACAAATATTGTCCATAGAAAGTTTTTCAACGTGTAACTAAAAGAATCTACATTGAGAAATAGCGAAATTGTATATTAATATAGATTTAACGACATTCCAACTAAATATACAGTTGCTGGAGCGGAAATAACGCGCAAGTTTGACAACGTATCAGGATTTATACGCAAACTGGATGCAACTAGTGCAACAGTGCAGCATGCAGTGTTCGCGTTCAAAACTCGTACCAACTGTCCAGGACAAATATTGTCCATAGAAAGTTTTTCAACGTGTAACTAAAAGAATCAACATTGAGAAATAGCGAAATTGTATATTAATATAGATTTAACGACATTCCAACTAAATATACAGTTGCTGGAGCCGAAATAACGCGCAAGTTTGACAACGTATCAGGATTTATACGCAAACTGGATGCAACTAGTGCAACAGTGCAGCATGCAGTGTTCGCGTTCAAAACTCGTACCAACTGTCCAGGACAAATATTGTCCATAGAAAGTTTTTCAACGTGTAACTAAAAGAATCTACATTGAGAAATAGCGAAATTGTATATTAATATAGATTTAACGACATTCCAACTAAATATACAGTTGCTGGAGCGGAAATAACGCGCAAGTTTGACAAAGTATCAGGATTTATACGCAAACTGGATGCAACTAGTGCAACAGTGCAGCATGCAGTGTTCGCGTTCAAAACTCGTACCAACTGTCCAGGACAAATATTGTCCATAGAAAGTTTTTCAACGTGTAACTAAAAGAATCAACATTGAGAAATAGCGAAATTGTATATTAATATAGATTTAACGACATTCCAACTAAATATACAGTTGCTGGAGCGGAAATAACGCGCAAGTTTGACAAAGTATCAGGATTTATACGCAAACTGGATGCAACTAGTGCAACAGTGCAGCATGCAGTGTTCGCGTTCAAAACTCGTACCAACTGTCCAGGACAAATATTGTCCATAGAAAGTTTTTCAACGTGTAACTAAAAGAATCAACATTGAGAAATAGCGAAATTGTATATTAATATAGATTTAACGACATTCCAACTAAATATACAGTTGCTGGAGCCGAAATAACGCGCAAGTTTGACAAAGTATCAGGATTTATACGCAAACTGGATGCAACTAGTGCAACAGTGCAGCATGCAGTGTTCGCGTTCAAAACTCGTACCAACTGTCCAGGACAAATATTGTCCATAGAAAGTTTTTCAACGTGTAACTAAAAGAATCAACATTGAGAAATAGCGAAATTGTATATTAATATAGATTTAACGACATTCCAACTAAATATACAGTTGCTGGAGCGGAAATAACGCGCAAGTTTGACAAAGTATCAGGATTTATACGCAAACTGGATGCAACTAGTGCAACAGTGCAGCATGCAGTGTTCGCGTTCAAAACTCGTGCCAACTGTCCAGGACAAATATTGTCCATAGAAAGTTTTTCAACGTGTAACTAAAAGAATCAACATTGAGAAATAGCGAAATTGTATATTAATATAGATTTAACGACATTCCAACTAAATATACAGTTGCTGGAGCCGAAATAACGCGCAAGTTTGACAACGTATCAGGATTTATACGCAAACTGGATGCAACTAGTGCAACAGTGCAGCATGCAGTGTTCGCGTTCAAAACTCGTACCAACTGTCCAGGACAAATATTGTCCATAGAAAGTTTTTCAACGTGTAACTAAAAGAATCAACATTGAGAAATAGCGAAATTGTATATTAATATAGATTTAACGAACAATTACGAGTACAAAAGATTTTTTTTGTGCGATCTAAGTCAAATTATTTAACTTATTTCGTTACTTTAATTTAACTTTCTGTGGTTGAACCACACTGCAACTATATTATAGTTGTAGTTCGAATGGATCAGCTCACCAATACCAGCGTAGAATAGAAGCTTAATGCTGCTGTTTTATTTGGTGAGTTTATAGTACCGGATACCATTTTACTGGAAACGAAGTATTCCGATATTATGTCCCCAGAGGTGACAAAGCATCTGCATTTTGATTCTTAGTTGAGGATAAATGAAGATGTATGGGTGACAGCATCTACTTATCATCAGGTGGACACGGTGCTCGCTTGTCCCCCTTATTATATTTAAAAAAAAAATAAAAAAAAGTATTTTGTTAGTGAGAACTATTCGCATTATTAAATTATTTTACATGACACGGCGGTGCGGTGGCATAAAATAATCCATCATTTAATTTCGTTTCTTCGATATCATAAGAGGCGACTATGAAACATGATAGAGATACGAGGGGCCTTCAATGTATTCTCGGCTTTAGTGATTTTTTAATAATGTTGGTAATTAAAAATAATAAGACAAAGACCAAGGGAGTGCTGCTTCGTCATGACAACGCATCGGTTCAAACGACAAGGCTCTCCAGGCTTCCGTACGAGACTGCAGGTTTGAGGAAATTAACTACCCACCATACACCACAGATCTAGCCCCTAGTGACCACTTTTTATTCCCAAACATAAAAATACCTTCGGAGAAGACGATTTGTAGACGCTAATCAGCTCCAGTTCGCTGTAAATGAGCATTTTTCAGGCCAAGAAGAAGAATATTGTTTCAAGGACATAGAAAATCTTTTTTCACGGACAAGTAAATGTATTGATGTCAAGAGAGACCATATTGAAAAATAAAAAATATTTCATAAATTTGTCTTTTTTCTAACTTACCTATACCGAGAATACATTGAACGCCAAGTCCAAGGGAGGTTTTCTAGGATGTATAAATATCCAAAGTAACACGGGAGGTATTTTAACAAAAGGATAGTAAGCTTATGTAGAACTTAAGGTTCTTATAAACTCTTATATAAGTTTACTGAGAATCTTGGCGCTTTGCATTGGCATTTTAAAACCATTATGATGCTTTACACTGCATAACAGTTAAATAATGGGCATATCAAAATGCTTTTGTAAAGCCTTTAGTTTTAGGACAGCAAACCACAACACAGGTGTAGAGATTTAATAGCATAAAAATAAACCAATATAATGCCACGTAAATCCTCTATACAGCTTTCAACAGTTTTTATTTATTTATTTATTTATTCTTTTCTGTACACCACAATACAGAAACATCAATATAGTTAAAACTAATTAAAGTATGTACAATAGGCGGTCTTATCACTCTGAAAGTGATTTCTTCCAGACAACCTTTGCATAGAGGAATGATGCAAACAAAAGTTACAAATAGAGGGGGGCATAAAAAATAATAATAAAAAAGTAGTAAGTTTTTAGTGCCTTAAGGTCCACAATAGCATTTTTAAGTAGTAAGATAATGCGTAATGCTGCTTAATTGAATAAACTTCTACCATTATAATGCACCGTAAATCCGTTATACATCTTTGAGTTGTTTTTAGTACTATTTGTAGTGCTTTTAAGTGGTAAGTAAAAGCCTGGTGAACAGCATAAACATGAATCAATGTAATGCTTGCATTTTTTTAAGATCATGATCAAAAGTTCTGTTTTACAGTTAACAGCTCTTTAATGAAATGCACATAATTTATTGTAACGCGTAAAGCTGTCTACATATTCATTTTACTGTATTGTAATACCATTTGTCGGCCACATTGTGGGGAAAAGCAACATACGCACATGTTTGCTGATCATATATTTTTTTTTAGCGTAGCGTTTAAGTAATGGCACTACTTCAGTCTACATCAAGTCTACTAGTATAACACAGCTGAATCCATATAAAACTACTTAATAGAAAATGACACTGCGGTGTTTTTTTTATATAGGAGAGGGAGCAAATGAGCGTACGGCTCACCTGATGGTAAGTGATTACCGCCGGCCATGAACAACCGCAACACCAGGGGAATTGCATGTTGAATTGCGTTGCCGGCCTTTAGAAAGGAATAAGCTCTTTTCTTGAAGGTCCCTGGGTGAAAGATGTTGATGTGCATGGCCGCAATTAGCAGCAGTCCATGCTCAAAAGATAACAAAGTTAGCTATAAAGTGAGGACCTATATAGCGGAAAACTTTTGAAAAGAAGATAAGAAATTAAGTGTTTAGTCTCACAATTAAAAATCTAAACAAATATGGCTTTGAGTTATGTTATAATGCAAGACAGGATCCTGATGGTCGGAGAGCATCAAACGTGATCACGTAAAATATGAAACTGCTTCAATGACGCCTCAGCCTAATTGTACAGGCTGCGTAAACACAGGTGCTGTATACATCGCAGCTGGTGAACAACGCATGCAATTGTTATGTGGTCTGAGACTATTATTGTTTAAATTTATTGACAACATTTTTTTAATGTTTCTGTTAAGAAAATACGCATATATCTATTTTATTGAAATTAGGGACAAAAAACAAAAACATTTTACAATTATGTAAAGTGTAAGAAAGACTCTTTTCTCACAATTCATTCTTTGTAAAGACAAAGAATGAATTGTGAGAAAAGAAGCCGTTTACCGGAAAAGGAAGAAA
The DNA here is from genome assembly GCA_907164705.1 of Parnassius apollo. Classification (NCBI taxonomy): domain Eukaryota; kingdom Metazoa; phylum Arthropoda; class Insecta; order Lepidoptera; family Papilionidae; genus Parnassius; species Parnassius apollo. The sequence continues at coordinate 1,668,676 of CAJQZP010000117.1, forward strand.
GGACAAAACGGCAAAATATTGCCAGCATGCCACAGATTTTATCCGTATAATAATAGAAAATTAGGTATGTTATACTTATTATAAGACTCTCACACTCACTCATGTGGCGCAGTGACCCAGAAGTGGGTCTTGGCCTTCGAGACCAGAACATGCCTCTTTTCCCTGTTCTGCGCAAGCTCTCTCCAGTTGTCGTCAGCTTGAAGCGCTCGCAGGTCAGCTACCACCCGATCGCTCCAGAGGTAATTGTGTCGACCAATTGGACGTCAGACAACCCAAATTTGTTATTTTTATACTTATTATAAAAAAATTGTTATGTTTAATTCTCAACAGTATCAATAATTTTATATGCAAGCTCAATGTACGCTACTTTCTGGACCTCCTTGGGTTACTGGCATTAAATAAAATTCGCAGAGGTCAGAGTTACTTCGTATAATGACGCTAGACAGAAAAGGAGCGCCTTGAAGTGCTTGCGAAAGGGGGTACATGTATTTCAACTTTGGTTTCTTTTCATGAACGAAAAATTGACGACATTCTGATTCAAACGTAAATAGACGGACAGCTTTTCTCCTCAAATGCCAAGACATTAAAAGTAGAGTTTAAATACTCTAATTTTAATGTCTTGGCATATAGATATTTTTAAAAAGGAAGGTACTTAAAACTCCCACAGCCTACCAGCGGATCGGACTTCCTTTTTGCTTGTAATGGAACATTGCAACATTACACTCGGATGTGGTGGTTAATCGAAGATAAAAGTAAATGTATATAGTCACACAGGAAAGAAAGTTAAAAAGTATATACGTCATGTATAGAACCTTCCTGTTTAATTGAACTCAGATAATATAAGTATAAATTTGAAACAGACAGAGAGTATTAAAATCTCATGGAGATGCATTTTCAAACATGAAAATAGCTTTACGCTTTTGAATATTTAAGTAACTGCTAGGGCTGTCACAGGCGGTCATCTGTATCGTATCGAATATCCTACAATATCACTCTTGACAAAAATCAAATTACACTCATTTTTATAGGTACGTTTCTATGGGCTTGTAACTAATTTCCTAAAAGCTACGGTGTTTCAGTGGCTAAGCGCTGGGTGTAAGTACGCAAGTAACTCCGATACGAGCCTGATTCGAGTGCTGATTTACCACGTGCTTTGCGGTATAGAGAAACATGGCGTGGAAACATGAATGTTTATGAAATCATACAAAATATTTCGAAGACATATGAAGAACGCCAACACGCATTAAGGCAGCACGATAAATACTTTCCTGCCCTAAAATCCTCTTAGAAATAAGACTAACTTGAATCATATTCCTCGGGATTAATGTGTGATTAAATAACATGTAAATCAAATTTAAAAGCAGCATTGTGACGTTAAAAGGCAGCGATGAACTAGTTTTGAAGGCCATATTTCGAAATAGATACATAAGAATATATATAGATCTACATATACATTAGAAATCTATGTAAAAAATATCGTGATAAGCCTCAATACATTTTAAAGAATGTAAGTGTGGCCAATCAACTACGAAATCCAAAATTATCGTTTCCAGGAAAACAAGAGTTAATACTTCCTCAAAAGTTGTTAATTTTTCAACAGCGAGTCCGGCACTGGCAAGGTAATATACGGCGCGCGCAGCACGAGGAAGGAAACGGCATTACCATACGACGTCCGCCAGGAACAAGCCGGCAAGTGCCCGCCGCCGCTTTGATACCGAATAACGCATGATGACGTTCAAAGCATTCTATGCAAATTATAACATTAATATGTAAGTTAAATTAGTAGTTGGCATTTCATATTGATTTCAATTTATTTCAACCTTTATAGATATTCCGGTGACCAAAACACTACAAATACTTCTTTTCGTCTTTAGGTATGGCTACATATTTCTAAATTCTTCATGCGATACTGTGAGCGCTTGCAACCAGCTGAGCTGCATGCAAATTTACAGAGTTTTTTTTTTGAAAACTTAGCAATGTGTGTTCGAGATATCATTACCTTTTTTTGTTCAAAACTGGCTGCAGATGCACGTGATTCATGCACTGCATTAGTTCCTTACTAATACCATCAGGTGAACTGGGACTTTGTAACATCAGTTTTATAAAAAACGCACTCATCTAAAATTATCGATCTTAAATGTATCGCTTATATAATAAAATGTGATAGAAACGAAGATGAGGTCTCACCGACTTCACAACACCTGAAGACTCGCTCTCGTCCAGATCAGACCTGAACCCAATGAATGTATCTTAACAGATTCAGATTGTGGTTGCGTCTCTCAAGAAATTTTTAGAACCAGCAATGGTTAAGTTCCCCATAGATACATTGCGTAAGTCCATAGATCCGTGGCCAGAGAAATGATCTGTATGAAAGCCAAAGTGGCCACTTTGAATAAAATTGTTTTATTTAATCGCTTAGACTACTATAAACACACACATTGTAATTTTATTATTGTAACACTGTTGGTATAAAAAGATATGCATTTGAATTTGTAACAGAATATATGATCATGGATATATCTAAACATTGAAAAAAGCATCAGGGAGTGTAAACAAAAATAATAACTTAATACATTCGCGTCCCTACCGTAGTTGTGTCAGAAAAATGAATTCAAACTGCAGTTTGCGAATTTTATTTTGAAAGTGTGGTTTTAAAGCTAGGATTAAAGTATATTTAATACGGCAATTTTTTTACTTACTTTTCCCATGCTTTAGTACCTGCAACAGCTTTATGCAGTAGCTTTTTTAAACAAAATCTAGAACATAATAGGGCTTCGTTATATCGGAGGAAAATAGTTGGTTGCTATATTTACAAACCTTTGTAATATAAAATTCGTCTATTTGTGATGGCGTAACTTCTGGACGTCTAAACAGATTGATGTCATATCCCTGTAACGTATTTATTTATCGGCGCGATGGTTCATAGCCATGTTGGGATCCCATATGTGGTTTTGGTATTGTCGTCTTTATTAACATTTCTATATTTATGGACTTTTTTTTTTTTATAGGATAGGGTGACAAACGAGCACACAGTCCACCTGATGGTAAGTGGTTGCTGCGGCCCATAGACATCTACATCTATCTTCCATTACAAATCAAAATGCAGATGCGTTGTCACCCGTGAGGACTGAGATGGAATGCCTCATTTCCAGTAAAAAGGGTCTCCGGTTCTCTACACTCACCATACGAAATACAGCAGCATTAAGCTACTATTTCACGCTGGTATTCTGTGAGAGCGTGGTCCTTCCCCGGTCGAGCCGACCCATTCGTGCTACAACTATACTACTAATATAATTGCAGCATGGCTCTACCACGTATAAAGTCATATTTACAAAATGTATCACTCAATTACTGGAAAGGGCAGAACAATGTCTGCCGGGCCAGCTGATTACATTATGTACCTGTAAAATGACTAATAAGTAAATTCTATAAAATAAAAAAGAAACGGAAAAACTGCTTAAAGATAACATTCGCCTTGTCAATATCTATTCTCGCAACATATTTAACTGTTAAGGATTTTAATTATCAAAACCTACAAACGCAATTGAAGTCTCGGTCTGTAGTATTGAATAACGCATTTCTATTAAGCTCATTAATGTATAATATGTGGTGGTAAAATAATAAATGGTATTTGATTTTACAGGCGAAGCCGATGCGGGTAGCTACTAGAATATGTAACTGTTGCTTCTCATAGAATTGACAAATGTTGGAAACGAAAAGTTCTCTTTTTTTCTATAACAGGGGAATAATGCAAACGTGGATGCGGCTCACAGTATCAGGGGATGGTAAGTGTTGACCGCCCGCTCCTGAACATCTGCGACACCAGGGGAGTTGCAAGTGCATTGTCGGCTTTTTAAAAAGTAGTAAGCTCGTTCCTTGAAGGTAGAAGCTCCCTAAGTCGTATCGGTGCGGAAAAATTGCCGCTGATAAACAATTCCCCAAAAAAGTCGTAGTGTATCGCACAATAGTGCACCGCCAAGCATCCAGATGATGTGGATAGTAACGTGTGTTTAGTCGCAATGTGCGTTATTATAATTTGGCGGCTGGAATTAATCCAAACAATAAATTTTCTTATAGTGTTAATTAATACGTTTATATGAAGGTCGTTAAATGCACATTATTATGTGCTACGATGATGATGATGGATCACACCACACAGACACAGAGCAATGATAAATTTAATAAAGAAATAAAAACATGTATTTTTAATCGATTCTATTTTTGTCTATTACTAGCAAAATTTTATAGGCCATAAGTCGCGCTGCACCAAAAGTAACGACCAGCGCCGGATTATAAATGCCATGCGCCTGTAACAGCTACCATTCGTTATGTTATTAAGCGGCATGCACTTAAAGACTTAATTTTATTACTCTATCAGGTTTTAAAATAACTTGCGCGGCACTTCGCCACAAAGTTTGCGATGTTGCTTTTACTTTGATCTCGTAAATAGGATCATAGATTTATATCACAGAAACCTAGTGGCTGCAAGTGCATGGTGGCATTTCGAACAAAGACTTATGGCTTACTTCGCCATCATGTATTACGGGTATCTCAAAACACCAATAAAAATAATTAGATGTCAATGATGAAGGAAAGAAAAACTTTATAAACTCTGTACTTTTGGACCAATATGCTGTGGTCGCTCAGGGGCCAAGCGCTCATCGTAAATTTCACTGTACCTACGAAAGCAACCCGGAAGTGATCTCTGGTATCCGCGGGTGGAATAAAACTGTCAATTGCAATTTTAAGCGCAGCTTTATAAAATTCTCGGCCGTAAAGGAAAACGTCGTGATAAAACTACATATTTTAACTCCCTTATCAATGAGAACTGGATTAGGAGTAGGAAGTGTATTGACTGTAATTTATATAAAAAAATTACAGTCAATACTGTATTTATTTTATATGTTTGAACTTTGCTATATATGTTTGAACTTTTATCATTTATAGGATGCAAGCAGAAGGAAGAGTCTAGTCATTTTCGCTATGGAAATTTAGGGTTTTTTAAAATCTAATTTCTTGAAAATTATTCTTATTTAAATACCCTTTTTAAATAGACTCACATTTTTGTTGTTATTTTTTAAGCTATTGCCATATATAACTATTAAATTTCTTAGTCTTAACGAAAACAAGCACAGGCATTACAAGTACAAGCACTCAGATATAAAAATATAAATAAAAAATAAAATTTCTAATTGAATGACGGCGACATTTAAGGATTGTCAGGCAAAAGACGTCGCACTTAAACTGGGCATCAAAACGTGTGATATTTGTTCGGAAGGCAATATAGATGGTGTCGTATTCGGCATTTGACTATGCAAACTTTGGCGAGTGATCCAAATGGGACCAGCTTTGCGACGTACCGACGCATACAATATGTTAATTTTCAAAAAACGAACTTGAAGTTCCCCTGATGATAAATTATAGTCAACTTTATACAAAGTAGGCTACCGATACGTTTTCATATAGGAAAACTAAGACGGACTACCTCATGATAGCGTGTAATTATACCGATTCTTCAGAGCGGAACACATCAGTATAGGCATTGGTATTTAGCGGCAGAAATAGGAAGGGGGGGGGGTTGCCCAAAGAACCTCCAGATAGAAAAGATGTCCTACCATCTAGTAAATTTAACTGAGATTAAAGGTGATTTTATACTGTGTTAGTATTGTTCTGAAATCATATAAATGTAGTCTCCGTCGACTTACAGAATAGGAGAATATATCGATGAAACATGTTTCCTTTAACATAATAGAATTAAATAGAGAATTTCTACTTGGTAGAGCAAAGGTGCAGCTTTATTATTACTGCAGAACAAATGGGTTGGCCCTACCCTACAAAAACCACATTCACTCAGAACATCAGCGCAAAGACGTAATAACACGTAAATTTTTATTTGCAAGAATAACGGTATAAGATGTTGTAATTTATCCGGTGCTGTCATATTTTGCTAACAATAGAAGCACGATAGAGCCATGCTGCAGCAAAATTATCGTTGCAGCTCGAATGGGTCGGATCGACCGGGGAAGGACCACGCTTTCACAGAATTCCAGCGTAAAATAGCAGCTTATTACTGTAGTGTGAGTGCAGGTGACCGCACTCTAATTTAATATAATACGTATTACTTGTGAGATACATGAAACCACAATGTATCTCACAAGTAATACGTATTATATTAAATTAGATTGCTTAATGCGATTGCCAAGTCAATCTATATATTTAAAATATAAAAGACTTTTAAAATTGATATGGTCACTATAAAATGTTGTTAGGTTAGGTAATTACGTAATAACTTAAAACAGAAGGACCCTTAAGTAGGAACTGAATAAATTAACCGACTTGGTATTACATGGATCTCACAACTTTTTACGGTAGAAGAACTGAGTTGCGAGACTTGGTTTTTTTTTACAAGTTATGTTTTTAATTGCATCTCATTTCTTTTTGTATATAAGATAGTCTTAATTTTTTACCTTTCCAGTACCTTCTACTTCTTGAGTACCAACAACGTACCTATGTACACCTGTAATACATATACAAGTACACTGGTACATTCACTGCAAATGTAACTTTGTAATTCTATATATTTATAAGGGATTACAAAGTTATTTATGCAGTTAGTGTATCTAGAAAACTGGACAGAAATTAACAAATGTTTTAGTTTTTCCTTGATTTATACTCTAAACACTAATTGAATTCTAAATTTGAAGCTTCTATGTCCGCTAGAAGTGCCTTAGAATTTTGATGATCGGTCAGTCAGTGAGTGACAAAATTAAGAAAGTTTAACTGGTTACAATTCTTAAACTACTGGTTCAAATTGAATGAAATTTGAAATATACAATATACAATGCTTACTTGGTTACTGAAAATTCAGGCTTCTAGTTTTATTGACCACGAAGTTATAGGGGGTCGAAAATGACCTGAATTGCTTCGAGAAAAGATGGTACGGCCGTGCCGCTTTTTTTGCTCGACTTGGCGGGGGCACTGCCGTGCCCCCAGATTAAATACTGTCAAAACTCCTCCAAATCATGAAGGCCTTTATTTTAAAACAATCATACATAAGTTTATTATATAATCTTCTGCTAAATAATTTAAATTCTTTAGGTATTTTATGAAATATTTCCACGCACATATTGACATTACTTTTGTTATATTTAACGCGCCTATTAATAGGAATGACATCTTGAAAGTTTGTCTGGGTCACGTCGGTTTCATTCGTTGGTTCGATGCATCCCGCACTTTTACTCATCGCGGGTCTGGGTAATTTACGTCTGGCGTAATTGATATGCAAAAAAAAGCCCCACCGTAAGATAATACGTTTTAAGAAATCATAAAAATACTACTGTAACATTTAGTTTTAGCATTACATTTGTAATAGCCTCTGAAACACTTAAAATAGTTCCGTATGCAGAACAGAATTCTCTCGGATGCGCGTTATAAATATTTGAACGCATCCAATGAGTCTCCGGGAACCACTTAAAGTGAGACGTGAAACTATCAAGCTAGTGCACAATAAAGAAAGACCTATAATAAATAACTTTATTTTTAAAAGCTCATTACAATACTTTTTAACCTGTCTGTGGCATCCTAGCTCCTGAACGGATGAACCAATTTTAATTTTTTTTTCATTTGAAAGGTGTCCTAATCGCGAGTGTCCCTAGCCATTGTTCAAGAAAATCTGTTCAGCCGTTTGAAGATCAACAGCTCTTATTGTTTCGGTTTTTTTTTTTTAATTTTAATTGAAGTTATTAAAGGACTTATTTATTAATTCTTTATTGTAAAACTCTAAACGATGGCTAAATGTCTTATGGCTTTCTCTACCAGTAAACTCATATATAAAGATTCACGAAAGGACAGCTCGACCAAGGAACGCACAACATTGGAACGGAATACCAGCGCAAAATAGCAGCTTAATGCTTGCTTAATGGTTTCGGGTTCTTGTCATTAACCATACAAATGTTTTTTGTATGGTTAGTGACAAGAACCCGAAACCCCATCTAACTGGGAACGAGGCATTCCGTCTTAGTCCCCAGAACCCACTATAATATAACAAGGATTTAATATTGCAGCGAGCATACTCAATTTTACGAACACTAAACTGTAATTACATTACAGACGAACGAGAAACCTTGAAGAAACTAAGTACAAGAGCCAAAACAATTCTCACGTCCGACTTAACTTAGTGTTGAGTGCACTGGGTCTGGAACAAACTATCGTAATAGGTTCCGACAGGAAATGAAAAAAAAAATCACTATTATGCGATTTTATGGGAAAACTTCCTCGTACAACAATAAATATTATTTTTAGTATTCCAATTAAACATTACCAAATATAAAACTATTCGGGCTCTCGAGTAGTTTGCAGCGGTTTTGCACATACATAATTTTTTTACAGTCAAACCCCAAGAATTTTCCTTAAAACAGCCTAAAACTAATAAATCGCTGCATAACTCATAAAAGTTAAGAAATGAAAGTTATAGACCTGTATTTTTTAAGACTATGGAACAATTAGTCTGCCGCGCTGCTCCAATGGGTTTTGACGGACTCTATCTACACTCCTTTTACCCAGAGGGATAGGCAGGGACTATGGATTTTTACATTTGGTGCGATCTTAACGCACCTTTTTGCCCCTTTCACATTTAAACGTGGTAAAGCCACGCTGCATCTATATTATAGTTGTAGCACGAATGGGTTGTCTTGACCGGGCTAGAACCCACCCCGCTCTCACAGAATACCAGCGTAAAATAGCAGCTTAATGCTGCTGTGTTTCGTATGGTGAGTGTAAAGACCATGGACCCTTTCTACTGGACACGAGGAAATCATCATTTTCATCAATGACTTTACCTTGGGATGACAACGAAACTGCATTTTAATTCTTAATTCAGGATAAATGTGGATATCTAAGGAACAAAGCTAATAAAGCGACAGTAGCCTAATGGCAGGGCGCCACGAACTCAAAAAGGTCGCTGGTTCGAATCCGCCATTCGACTACTGGCGTGAACCACTCGTAACACAAGCAATTTAAGCTTACCACGAGTGGTTAAGAGGAATATTAGTAATGTTTGTAGCATTGCTAATATTCTTTAAAAAAAACATTCACTTCTCATCAGGTTGACTTAAACTTTACATGTCCTCAAAATATTTCTGGGACGTGCAGGTTTCATTATGATATTTAAATTCATCGCTAAGCACGTGTCAAAACAGCACTTGAAATTGCAAAAATCTATTTCATTGGTACATTTGACTCTTAGTCGAGGGTAGAGAAGTTGGTAGCTATAGGATTCATTTTCCATAAGTATGACATGGATAATGTGATCGTTTCTCATCTTTACTTCTGGAAGAAGAGAAAAACAGAATACAAGCCACGGTGTGACCCACACCACAATACGTTTGGTTGAGGGCGGGGTTTGAAATGAGCCACGCTTCAATAGACACATTATAATATCCCTCTATAGGTACCGTATTCAACAATTTTACAAAAAAACGTACCGAAGAAAGTCGCATAAATCTTCTTATTGGGATTCGAGAGTCTACGGGGAGAGTAAAAACTCGTACTTCAGCGCTAATTGAAGGAGCTTGTTCATCCGCAAGTAATAATCATTTTAAATAATTGTAATGATATAAAAACTTCAATTTTTTATTTAATTTTGAAAGTTAGCGTTATATCTATTTAATTGACTTGAAGCCGATCATTTACTTCAATCAACAGATAAAGGTATTAAGTAAATTGTAACGTGATGTATTGGTGTCACCACAAGATCCCCAAACATAACTTGGTTATTTTATAGTCAATGTATAATTATTTCCTGACAAACAATCTCCAGTCCAACTAATACTTGTCTCAACTTTTCACGCGTTTCACCTTTGTGAGAGGTAGAGACTGTAAATGAAGAAGACGCCTTGAACTAATTCAATGCGGTAAAACTGTCTTTCTTTGGCTGGAACTAGGCAGCCATTTGTTACAGGGACTTAGTGTGTAACACCACTCTCAATTCAATGTATCTTTGATAAAGTTCAAAGGTATTATTATATTGTATACCATTATAGTGATTAATAACCTCTACGTGCATCACCTTTAAGCTATACTTTCAACGGGAATTTAATGTACTATTAGGTATTCATTAGCATACACTCTTACTAACACAACACAAACACTAATATTTGAAATATTTTTTTCTTTGAAATATTTTTTTTTTTTGTATATTATAAATTAAATTTTAATTTTATTTTACAAAAGATTTTAAAAGGAAGAGCGGGATCTCTCAACTCACTCGACTCAGTACTTACAAGGTAACTTAAATACTATAATTCGCATAATTGTAATATTTAGCATTTTTTGTGCACTGCTGAGTACATTTTCCTCCGCAATTTTACTCAATCATACACAACTTTAAAGATTTGTCCATATTTCTCATATAAGGTAACTGAGTTTGTTGGCAAACAAATCCAACACCCTCGCACTGGTAATGGTGCTCCTGCTCCTGCAGCCCGTGGTATAGAAATATTGCAGGGCGGTGATAACGCCAGCGTTCAAAATTTCATATACTGTTTTTGAACAAATTTTCCGGAATAAGTCGCCACCAAAGCCTCGATCGATAGAAAGTAGTACTAAAAGCTACGCGTGCAAGCGGGGTTAGCACCTTAAATTTTGTGCCTCATATACAAAAATAAGGAAATAATATTTATTTTCGTTAAATTATTTCAATTAATTTATAGGTATATAAATAGTTTACACTTAATTGTACACGAAAACATAAACAAGAGAATAAGAACAAATTTAATCAGTTTTACAATAGGCCATCTTACCGCTAAGTGATTTTCTCCAAGCAACAATTCAATGGACACTGTTGAAAAAAAAAACAGAAATAAATAATAACGTATTGTAATAATACGATGTGTGGCGTGGCAATCCGAAAATCAAATATTTATTCATAAATGTATTCCATATTTCTAATATATAAAAATGAATGTTTGTTCGTATTTTATGCGCTACCACACCGTTCATCAGATTGCGCTAAAACTTTGTCAACTTATTGCTTGCACTTGCGCGAAGGACATAGCCTTCGATCAACAATGATCGAAGGCTATAGGCATATAACAATTAACCTACAGTAGGTGACGCGCGTGACTGACTGACAAATTTATTTAAAAGTTATAATATATCATTTAATGAATGTTTCATTCCTAATTAAACAAAATAACATCCAAATTTAAAACCATATTTTCACAGTTATTTCTTCTGCAGCAGTGACACGCCGGGTACCAGCTAGTAATGTATAACATTTTTCAAATAAATTATAAAAAATATAAAAATAAATAATATGAAAATACATCTTTTGACTGCACAATCTGACAATTTCGTGTAATCGTTACCACTTAGTCGCCTATGGCCGGTCGCCGCGGCTGAACATTAAAATAAATGAAACCTTTCATTAAATGCTGATTTACCACGTGTTCGGCGGTGAAGGTAAACATCGTAAAGTAACCTGCATGAGTGAGGAATAAGAAAAAAGATATTTTGATGGCATCTGAAGTTCGCCAACACGCATTGGGGCAGCGCGGCGGACAATTCCTTGCCCTAAGACCCCGTCAGAAATTATGTATTTACATTCAAACTTATAGAATTTCTTATTTTCAAATGTTTAAATTTAAATATGTATTTACATTCAAACATAAGAGTGACCAACGGGCACATGGTCCATCTGACGGTGGGTAGATGCTGTCGCTCGTAGACACCTACACCTCCTCGATAAAGAATCAAAATGCAGATGTGTTTTCACCCTGAGGACAATGGAATGCGCAGTTACCATTAAAAATGGTTGTCGGTACTCGTTCACAAAGCAGAATTATGCTGTTATTTTGACTCGACACGATGTAATTATTTCCAGGACATACAATTTTTTCATACTATTATTAGTACTATTAGTAGTATATTAGTAGTACTTAACATAAGGCCTTCATAGACACTGTCCTTACCATTCTTTGCTGCGAGGTTTATTAAAAGCAAAAGACTACTAAGCTAAAGAAGAGCTAATAAAGATTTCGCACAACAAAAACCACAGTCCACTAGTTGATGGTGCTCCTTTTTTGCCACCAAGGAGTAACGCATGTGCACCAGGTGAAAATATGGATGAAGTTAGTTGTGGTGGTCCCAATGGTGGTTACAATAACCACTTAATTTCAAGTGGACTATTAGCACGTTGTATTATTTTTAAAAAACCTGTGACTCTATTGTTCTATTTCTTTAACCCATACAATTCCACTGCTTGACACGGACACTGGCAGAGGATGGACAGAGGATCCACTCAGCCATTTGAGAGAGTATTTGCCTTAATCAGCAAGCCTGGCAGGCGAATGATGAATGAAGATCGCAGAACCATACGTCGCGCAGCTTTTACGATGCCGTCGCTATTAAACGAGATGGATATACTATCATATTAAAAAAAGACACAAACTTACAGCTCACCGCTCTTTCAATTCGTGAACTATTTTGTGGGAAACACGTAGTTGTGAGTAGAAATTTCGTGCGGTGTTTATAAATAATCAAAAAGCAAGAAGTAATTGCCAAAAGTGGTTTAAAAGGCTTCCCGCGTTTTATCGTCAACATTACAATGTAATAAGAATATTTGTAATGAAGATTGGGAACGAGCATAAACAAGCGCCACATAAAAATTATCTTTTTTATCAGGTATATTATTCTATTTCAATGAGGGCGGATTCGACCAAAATCGTCTGTTGAATTGATTTAGAGCACTTTTGTCACTTTTTACCAGATCTGTATCCGGGAATAATTGTTTATCCGAGGGTAAACTGCTATACCGCCAAAATTCATGGAGTAAACCAGTTAACGATCATTATTTTAATCGCAGCCGCTACGTTTTAACAACTGTTTCGTATGCTTTGTTTAAAAAGTAAAATGTTTTGCAGTTGTGCGTTTATGAATTTCTTGTATTTTTGAACCACGTTTCCTTTTATTTTTGAACATTTTATTTAGTTACAATTACCCCAACACAACAACTTGAAAATCTAATCTTAGTCAACTGACAACTCGTATGAATATTTCAATTTTCAGTGACATTTAACACTATTTTGATCCGGCAAATTATGTGGACATAAAATCTTGCGTTGCGCTTAACTTTAGCGTAACAATAACCAGTATTGGCTACTCTACGTATATGATGGCAAAACGCAAACGAAGTCATCTGAGAATAATACCAGCATAAAATTATTCGAGGATCTAAAAAATAACCACCCTAAAAATATGATAAAACTAAGACTTTTAGGATTAAACATAAGTGAAATTAAATGAAATAAAATCAATACATCACCACATAGCAGGTTAGTCAAGCCCTGGATTTTAATGGTAAAGAATCTCAAATTCATAACACAAAAATGAGACAAGGCCTGCGTCTAGCAGTGGGATATAATATTAAATCGGCTGTAACTTTCTTTTTTAATAAAAATATAATAAATTAAATAATACGTGACATAATGCAAAATTTTCTCTACAAATTAGAAATTATTCCGTGGTAACTCAGGGGCAGGGGATAAGCGTTCGCCATTAAACTTTTATAGTACGTGAGCGAATCTCTCATTTTGAGCAGTGAAAATTCGCCGCGCTACCCCAACGCGTGTTATTTACCTGACATGACCTCGAATAAATTAAATTTTCTGTAACAGAAATAGGTGACTTCCATAAACAATGACTTTCTTCACCGACAGACATAATGTAAATTAGTAGGTAATTTAATTACAAAATCATTACGATCGAATAATAATAAGCGGTTCGCCGTTCAAACGGTTCACTGTTACGACCGTAAAAAACGCAAAACAATAATGAAGTTACAAGCAAGAGAAAAACACTTTACAGGAAACTTGATTGAAAGTGAAAAAAAAGGATAAAGATATCGCAGCAATTTGTTGAGTGCACGCACTGAAACAAATAACAAATAATGTGCTCAAGCGATAATTGTGTTATAAAATACATTAGGACGTCCCGTTCATTTCCTGGGAAACTAAATGGGACGCAGAAACATCTAGCGATAGCAGGTGCGTAGTAAAAGGCGGGGAAAAAGTGAGCCATGAGTTTATGAGTCTCGCATCGAAGGCAAACATCAGCACGCTTAAAATAAATACTTCAAGTTTAATATAACAGTTAAGAGAAAGGAAACTAATCTCGGGGTAACTCAATAATGTTACACGAAGCTTTCGATCTTTTTTTTGTGACTATTTATAATTTATTGACTGTTTATAATACTTTTAAGTGGTAGGCTCTTTCCCTTTTGTTCATGTCAGGGTAGAATATAATATCACCCTCGTGTATGTGCTGCCCGTAAGCAACAGTGTAATAAGAAGCCATGCAGCAGTCATCTTAGTGCTCAAGAGTGTGCATCGGTAGATTTCTACAATACCCATATATCGTTTAAATATAAATGAAAATACATTTATTGATATACAACTTTCAAATAAATTTTTCGGTGCGATACGCGCACCACATTCTGTAAATTATTAATTTTACTAGGCCTATAACTTTTGCGCTAGTCCAACCACTAAGTTGACAAAGTTTTAGTGCTATCTGATGAACAGTATAACAGCGCATAAAATACGAAGAAATAAAACATTAATTTTTATTAATTAAGTTTAATTTGCATTTATAAGTTTAAAAAATTCTAAGTTAGTGGCCGATTTTTATCCCCAGGTAAAAGTCATTCATAGGATAAAATACAAATTAACAATGGTAGTTGTATGAACCGAATAGTTCAATTTTTTATAATTTATTTGTCTGATAACTTTTATGTGACGATTTAAAAATTGATCCTTAGTAAATTATTTCAAGAGTTATGAATAGGTAACATTCATTCAAACTGCACCAAATAGCATTGGTGAACCTTATAAGCCATATATACCTACAAATGTGTTGCAATTTAACAAAATAGGAAATATGTACCCAGTATTTTTTTCTAAAATAACAAACTACAATTTCAGTAAGGTTACTAAGAATTTTAATTATGAATTTTAAGACAACTCCTCAATTGAAAAATCACTGATTCAAGAGTTGCTAGATAATATACATATATATTATCTAGCATATATATGCTACACACACACACATATATATATATATATATATATATATATATATATATATATATGATAAGTACTAATAGTACAGTGTAATATGTAAGATGATATTGATAATACTACTACTATACTATACTACGGAAACATCTTACTTGAAAAAGGCCTTGAAGAATAATAATTAGGTAAAAAAGTGTCAATCTAGAACAGCAATAAAAATACTTCAAAAACTTTGAAAATTCGTAGTTACTAGTTACGATGATATCTAGGAGCCAGACCAAATGCATTATTTCTTAAAGATTCGGTTTTCAGGAATTCCTAAGCGAGAAACAATATAAGAATCTTCATGTAACATCCTTAAAGCGAAACTTTAAGACGTATCGCACCACAAATCACCGCAAGTTGCAATTACTGCGCACCGCGGCACTGTCATAAATACTCCCTCGGTTATTAGCTGCATAGTTACAAAGAGTGCAGTGTGCAGCGTACTCACGATGTTCGTTATTAAAACGTATGATTAGTGTTGGAATACCATAACGCAAAGAAACCCAACTACTTCACAAATTTTATCAATTACCTACTGAACATTACATTTAGATTTTTTTTCTACACGCCATTAAGCTGTAATTGCAAACTTAGAGAATCCAACACGGGTTTGCACAACAGTAACAATTTTAGAAAACGTTTAAGGAAAATAAAAGGCAAGGCTTGACTTTGAAGCACACAGTTACATAATTTTCCTGTCAGTTCCCTTCAGAAACTCGCTCATCCCCAAGCCGTCCGCCAGCGTTAGTGTTCTTTCATAAAGCGCTTAAAGTACACACGGTAAGTTATTTTTCATTTCTTATTCAGAGTCTGTTATCACAAAGTTTCCGCAAGTTTACAAGATACCAAAATAACAATGTTAGAAGAGAAAAAGGGTCTTTTGTCATCGCATTTTCGAACTTACTTCTCACGAGGCACCCTTAAACATAAATAACGTGGTACTACATTAGTGTGCAAACAAAGATGAATGCATTCGCATAACGTACACGGGCAACACACGTGCCCATAAATTAACTAATACCGGCAACGCTTTTGCTCCAAACGGACATTCCACGGACGATGTTAAGGTACACTAAGGAAGAAGCATCGTTGAAATTTAATTGAACGACGCTAAAACATAACATTTCATTAAAAATATTAGAAATTATAGATTTTAAAAAACACTAGTATTTTGTGACGTGTCGTGAAAGCAGTTTCCATACATAAATCGCACTATAGCAAATATCCATACATGTAACAATTATTTATAGGTGCTCAGCACCGTAACGTAAACTAAGCCACTGCGCCACGCACCCGTCAATGTGCGAGTGATTTTTAATTATTGATTTAAACTTTAATGCACAAAATTACATGCAATATTTATAGCAAACGCAGCTAACCCGATCGTAAGTGAACACCCATGAACCACCCATGAACATGAACAGTCTCAAAACAAAAAGATCCTCCAGTCTGAAAACTTATATACAAAACAGTTATAAAATGATGATTCTATGTTTAGGTTAATAAATTTAACAATTTCAAATCAACTAATTACAATTAAGTTAATACCTAATACTGACGGAACGGAAAGGCCCATTGCTACTGTTCATAGCTAATAACATTCCAATGCGAGAAGAAAGGAGTTGTGAGCTTATCTAACGGCTGGAGACCCGGGAGTCTCGACTGTGTAAATGAAAGGGCCATCGGGAACTAATATATTGTGGCCCAATTGAATTTTCACTTGACAACAAACGGGCTGCCTTTGTTCCAGAGAATCTACATTATAGCGGGTTGGGTACTTTGAATTAGGTATACACTAAATTACGCTATTCTTGGGAAACTGGTAAAAGTTACCCTTGTATGCGTGGGACTTTGCAATCAATGTAATATTAGGTTAAATTAATCTACAAAGACGTTTCTCTATCTAATAACTAAAGTTAACAATTTAAAATTTACAAAAAATAGTTTCCTTTATATACAATGAAGTTTAAATTTCAGCATAATATTACATTTTTAATTAAAATTACAATTTTGGTCGGAATATAGGTTAGAAAAACTACTGACATGGATTATTGTTGACCATTCGTTATATTTATATTCGCCATATTTATAAAGGCATTCCAGTCTAGACGTCTAGGCATTTTAATAAAAACACCAGCATGCGACTTCACGGTGCATAATATGAGAATTTTCATAACTCAGGATCTCAGTAGTGCTAGTGAGGACGACTGTCAACTGACTTGTTCCACGTCATAAATTCAACTCTTTGTGCTTTCAGATATTGCATTAAAAATGCACATAAAACGTTATCTAAATCTATGATATGTAGCATAGAACATATAGCTAGATAACTAGATGTATTGGTTGAAAAACATTGCGAAAGTAAAAAAATACCTATAGTCAAGGTTTGAATAAAATATAATATTTGGTACATATCCCGTAAAGCAATATTCCGAGGCCCGCAGCTGCGGCGATGAAAATGGCGGGCGCCGTTTATATAAACAAACGGAAGCTTTTGCTATTAAATGATCCTGGAACCGGGGATCGTTGCTATGGGCGAAGTAGATAACGACGTGTAGTTGAAATTTTATTGAGACAATTTAGTGTTACCGGAAACACGACACTAGTTTATTAATTACCAATAAATAAATAAATTAAAACATTTAACTATCTCCACGATATAACGATTTCTTATGTTTACGCCAATACATAATATAATTCATTGAATAGAACACATTTTACAGATTTCATAACGTTCATTTCACATACTTATTTAATTATTTTTTGTATGTTTAATATAAAAATCCGTATCGTATTAAGTTTTTTGAGTAGAAAGTAAGGAACGTATTTTGTTATAATACATTAAATTGTTGGAAATAATCCCGTGTTAAATCCGAAAAGTTGTATAGTAATTAACTTATTTTTGTAAACCATGATTGTTGATCTTTAGCTTATCGATTAAAAATAAAGAATGATGTGCTTCAGCGTTTTTTGAAAACATTCCCTGAGGGGTGCAAGTAGAGGACGTTAGATTATATTAAAATCCGTAATTTATGTTTAATTCATCATCATCTTCATCATTACAGGCCATCAAAGTCCGCTGTTGATCACATCCCTCCCTATAGATTGAATACCTCACAAGGGGGATATTTGCCATATTTGCCACGCTTGGAAGGCGGATTGTCAGCTGCATTTTTTTATTTTAAGTTGTACATAAAGAATCAACTATACTATATCGATGTTTAAGGAATCGTTACAAAACAAAAATAAAAGGAACATTTTTTGCGATGTTACAGATGAATAACATTCGGATTCATACCCTATTGAATGAATCTAATCGGCGTATAGTCGAAGGGTTTCAAAGCACCTTACGATGTATAATGAAAGGCATGTTTATATTAAGCAAAGTAAATAGTTAAACTTATATTAAGTAGGTGTTGAAATTGTAGCGATATACAATTAATTAGTAAAAACATTAATTTGTTAGGGGATTCTTAGGCAGATTAAGATTCATTATATAGGTTATTTGTTAATACCTTTATATTAAGCTACTTTTTAGACAACTTGAAAGATATATGATATAAAATATATAAGCAAATGTTCGTAATCCCCCCAAACTTTAAAAGCTCAGAAACAACGTTCATTTTCCTCCACCATGCTTTGAATCATTTGCCAACAGCGTTGTTTTAAAAATGCGTAGAAAGTATCGCGGTAAGGCATCTCCCATTACTTATTCATGGTCCGTTTTTACAGAGTTCGTCAACTTCGGTCACAAAATATAACAATGTAGAAAGAAGGCCACCCTTCCACTGTTCTTTCTTTTTTCTCAACATTTACCAACCTTAACACTTTTAAAGTGTGCTTAAATGTTTTACACAAACTCACACGAAAGCAGACTGAACACCACGACGTCTACGGAGTACATACGTGTTTTTACTTAACTTTAAAAATAGTTCGACGTAAGTTTTTTTTAATAAATTTATTTATTCATTGCACCAACTAAGTGAACACCATAACATTCTTTTAAGCAATTAAAACTTTAAAAAAACTTGAGAAATGTCACCTGAATTACAGGTGCAAACAACAAGGTGCAAGAACAACACTACATAGTATAAAAAAATAAAAGAACAAAATATCGATATATATCTACAAAAGAAACCTATTAGTGAAATCAAATCCAAACTTTTACATGACTGCTTTTAAAAGCTACTATAGACAATTACGTGACCAAAAAAAGATTAGACAGAAATACCGTATGATGATACAGCACTACTCAATAAAAGTATTCTTTGTATGGCATCACTGATTCACAACAAGCTGCCAGATGATGTCAGAAAGTTGCCTGTCTCACGATTTAAGACGATATTACACATATTTCTGATTAATAAATGTTATTATAATGTGAAAGAGTACCTAGAGGATAAAAGTATTATAATTTAATAGCAATAGTCTTAATTTAATTGTAACTTAATAATAATAATTTGAATTTAATTATAATTGAATAATATTAATTTATACATTTACCTAATATATGTTGACACACTGCAATAATTTAATAATTTGATAAGATAAGTATATTAAATTATAATTTTAACTTTTAAATTTGTATGACAACATTTTAAATTTGACTGTACGTATTATCAAAAATAATTAATTTTGAGTTTATATAACATCAAGGTGTTTAGTATGACAACCTTCGATCAACAATTGTTGATCGAAGATTACAACAATTAGCACTATAGACTTAACTCAACTATTGACAATATTTTTCTTATTTTTTTCTTCTTATTCTTAATTTTTACTTCAAAGCACCATTATTGAATTAGTAATACGTAGTCTATATTGTAGTGTATTTGCACACCTCATAAGGTAACAATACAGTGTACATGTTCCAATTTTTGTAACAACTTTTATAGCTGTATTATGCAAATAAATGAATTTGATTTGATTTGAAAATAATTGCAGGTAAGTAAGATTAATTTGAAACAAGTTAATAATTAAATCAAAACATTAAATATTTGTAGAGATGGTGTAGAACATCCACTCACATCGTCTCGTGGATGTCGTAAGAGGCGACAGAGGGAAACAGATACAAGAGATGGACGGCAGTATCCATGTGTGAAATTTAAGTTCGGTATATAAAGATGTATATTTCGCCAGCAGACCCCTAAACTGACAAACGACCTGAACTGCCTCCTGGCGGCTCAGGCCAACTCTAATTAAATTAAATTATTGTATTAACTAATATTAATTTGCCTTCGTAGGCACTCCCTCAGCGGCTCTTAGCCGCCTGCGCCCTCTTTTCCCAAAAGAGGGCGCAGGCAAAAAAAAAAGACAGCAGACGGTTTCCTTCGTAAAAATACTGTTAGACGTTAAAGAATGTTTTTTTCTTATTCCTACCGCTACTACTGCGTTATTATATGCCCGTTATAATAAAACATATATCTATTATATCTCATGCGAAAAAAATATTTAAATTACATTCATATAGAGGCTAAAGGGGATGTTAATATTGTTAAAAGAATTGCTAATTTAAAAAAAAACACAAACATATATAGACATAAATCGTCAGTAACGACTTTAAGACATACAAGAAGCAGGACTTGACCGAGTCTTTAGTACGCGGTCTGCTGTTTGCCGTCCCGAATCCAAATTGTCTCTTAGATTTATGTTTTCTATTACAGCAGCGACACTGAAGAGGAGCGCACTGAAATACACATTTGAGACATTACATTGTTGATATAAATCTAACAAGTCAAAGAGTATCGTCGTATTTTCTTCACGTAAATAAAATAAGGAAAAGTTTTTATGTATTAAGCGAAATAAAAGGCTATTTACGAGTATATAGGGGTATTAAGAGGTGACAGAGGAAAATGAAAGAGGAGATGGAGAGGCAGCATTTTCCAAATAATAACTGAAAATAATTAAATAGTGTGGCTGCCAACCAGCTTGGTATAGCGTGGCAACTATAGCATAAATCGCTTATTTAATGTACGAGGTAATATATCCCTCGATGTTGATAACGGTTTTCTAGGCTATTTCAACCATGATGATTAAGGACATTTATCAGAAAAGAGAGATAATTTATTGTGCCACTAGTGTATACGCTAACACAATGACATACAAACAAGCTTTATAGCGCGTTAAAGCGTAATGGATGGACGGATGTCTCCGTGAGCTTACTGCAAGATAACTTTTATACGTGGTAGACCTACGCTGCAGCTATATTACAGTTGTAGCACGAATGGGTCGGTTCGACCGGGGTAGGACTACGCTCTCACAGAATACCAGCGTAAAATAGCAGCTAAATGCTGCTGTGTTTCATATGGTGAGGATAGAGAACCGGAGACCCTTTATACTGGAAACGAGGTATTCCATCTTAACCCTCAGGGATGACAACGCATCTGCAGTTTGATTCTTCTTAGGATAGATGTGGATGTTAATAGGCCACAGAAAACACTTATCACAACATCACACACACACACACATTAAGTGGACTGGGTGCTCGTTTGTCACCCTTATTCTATATTTAAAAAAAAAACTTAATTACAAAAACCATTAAATAAGAATTTGAACCAGCGAAGTGCAAAAAACTCAGATTCTATGTTTAAACCTTCGTATGATAGACGGAAGGTGGCGTCACGAATGTATGGGAGTTGTCGCCACAAATAAAGCGGACTCAACTGTGTTTACTTTATATTTACTTTGCTAACCGACACTGATAAATAGTGTAGTAGCTGCACTAAAACTGGTAATTGTACTTTACGACATATAGTATTGACGGCACTGGGTAAATGGAATTGTAGTCAACGTAGTAATTAATTAAATAAATTTGGGAACCACGTACAATGAAGTTCGAGTTTATTGCCACTGATTGATAAAATATATGACAATTTTATTGCATTTCTTTTCTTTTACATAACAAATCAAATTAAATAGGCAAAACTCATTCTCTATAAGAGCATGTAACGCATTTAACAGATTTTCTAAGGACTCTGATAAAACTGATTATTTTTGTAATAGAGGTACTTATATTATTTATAAATTGATTACATTCGGGAACAATATACACCTGAATTTTCAAATCAATTTACTTAACATCACCGTGCAACTGATATTATATGTTGTATGTATTTACCTAAGCCGATTAACTATTTTTAAAAACTTTTAATAGGCTTACTTTGTTATAAATAAATAACGCAGCGTGTACCAGATATTTAAAAAATGGTCGAGGGTGTCTATCAGCGATGGGGCTGTGTACTCGTATTTTATCGCTAACATTTTTAAGGGTTCTATAGAGTTTGTCATAACTTTAATCAAATTCTTTTAGTCGCGTTATTTGTCAGATTCTTACCATTTAAGTATATTTAAAGCATATATTTGAAGCATAATTTCAAAAACCCGATATGGTGTGTCGAAAAATTCGTATTTTTATAGACAGGGGAAGCGAAATCTTAAAAGTGAATCATATATCAAAAGAATGCATGTGTATTCTTTACATATAGATTGAATCGCATAAAAAGTTTGTCAAAATCAGTACCTACCTATGTGTCAAATAGAACATACAACAAAATTGATAACAGCAAAGGAGTAGAATAATTTGCTGGGGTCCTTCTTTCCGTCGAATTACAAACAAGGTAGTGCGACTTACCAACTGGGATGCCATCCACTTACTACCTGGTCGGATTGTAGTAAAGCATTGGCTGGTAATATCAATGATGCGTGACTTCTGGTACAACGATCATGAATTCACACGTGAAGTGCTTTGGTTGCCCTACTTGGTAGAAATCTATGTCCAGCTATATTTCGTTTATTTATGGCTTGTTTACGGACTAATAAAGATGAAGAAACATAATATACGTAAGTTACCTAATTGCACGAAAGAGTAAGATATTCTTACAAAGTAATTTTCTTGTGGAATCTTTCTTGTGAGAATCTTTCCAACAGAAAAGGTAAGCCGTAAAAACGTACTAAGTGGAAGCACTTCCCGAGAAACCAAATATAAATAAGTAAGAAAATATTGCTTAAGAACAAGAGCTTAGTGACGTTAATTTCAGTGTGAACATGTTGGTACTGAAACTTAAACATCAACGACCGCTTTGTTTCATTTGTTTTACTATTCGTTCAACTCTTGACAATTGAAATGTAGAGACGAAAATTAAATGAGAGGCGTAAGTAGGTAAATCTTAATTAAGACTGGGTTTACAGTGAAGCCGCGTTATAATAAGCATGTTTAATAAACGTAAGTCTCACGAGAAATGGTATTACTTACATAAAAATTGTATAGAACTCGTCGAAAATTACTGTGTAATAGATGCTAAGCAATAAATGTAGTCATGCGAAAATAGTTTTAATGTCCACACATATTGAATAAAATTATTTATACGGATTTTATCGCTTTTATCGTTTAATTAACTTACTTTTAATTCCCGACGTTTCGGGTGCTTTACAACACCCATGGTCGCGGGAAGGACTGAGTGTTTGACGTCCCAATCTTATAGCTAGCCCGGGTACAGAGCTTACAATATCTTGAAATCAGTGTCAATGCAGTGGTATGCTTGGGTTTGGATTTAATTTTGTTAATTATAGGATCCCAAGCGGATACAGCACACATCCATTTTCTCTGTAGAAGTTAAGATGTATTTTTTTGTAATTTCAAAAGCCTCGCGTATCATTCTTGCTAGGAATAAATGTTCTTTTGTGAGCATTTGTTCACACTTATGTTTCCATGACAAACGAAAACAATTTGTAATCCGTACAGCGAAGGTGTGGAATAATCTAATCGCGTCTGTCTTCCCGTTCTATTACATCTGGTCGTCTCTAAGGCAAGAGTGGATAAGCTTTTGTTAAGCTCATAGAGTTCGATCAACCATCTAGGTATTCATCACCACTAACCACCAGATGGGATCGTATTCAGGCACTGGCTTATAATAAGTATAAAATGCGTAGCGGCTGGCAAGAGGCAGCGATGTGAAACAAATCTCTTTGCCTTTTTTCAACAGCTTTTTCAAACAACAGGACTTTTGAAATAAACTATCGATATCCAATCTTAAATATCTATTAGAAATATTTTAAAAATCAATTAACAACCGCTTATGAAAGCCACTTTTATATGAAATAGAGAAAACTGTAAGCGTAATTTTACATGCTGTAAAACGTGACGCGTTTATGGCCCCGGATCCTCTGTTGTAGGATATGTTGAAGCAATTAGAGGCTCCCAGGTGACGACTCTAGCAACTAGCCTGAATTATGCTTAAGCTTTTATGCGGGACAAACAAACGAAACTGGAAGGACGTTTTCCTTAACGAGTCACATTTCCTCAGTAGTTGATTGTACCAAATTGAAGTGGCCTTTTGTTTGAGAACAACATGGCCTATTTTTATTTTTATGTGTGCGTAATCATTAACGGTATGCAATAATATTACGTTATTATCCGTCAATCTTTAAGGAAAGAGTGAAACGCTTTTGTTATGCTAAGATAGTGCAATTTATTATCTAGGGTTCATCACTACTTACCACTACGTAAAGAAAATGAGAGGAAATTATGAAAAAAATCTGTAAATAATGATAATATGCAAATGATCTAACTATTTTATAGTTTTAATAGCAAGAGTTTATTTTATTTAATATTAAATTAAAATTTGCACAGAGCAGTGGTGGCGTAGGGGCTAAGTGCTTGCCGTAATTTCACAGTTTACGAGCAACATGGGTTCGATCCCCGCCGGCATCAACTGCACTATTAATTATGATATTACCACATGCTAAGCGATAAAGGAAAACATCATAAGAAACTCCTATGTCTAAAGTATAAAAGCATTTCGCGGACATGTGAGTCCGCCAACAAACTGTGAAACAGCGCGGCGGACTAGGTGTTCCTTAACCTTCATGGAATATCAGGAAGACGAGTGATGAACGTTTACATTAAATATTACTACTTAATTCTTTGATTAAATTTAACAACATAAAGAAATTTTTAAGGTCCTCGTAATAGGGGTAACCCGCAACACAAATCAAAACACTTCTAGTGACTTTAGTTCCGAAATTTTATGTCTCGCTTGGTAAGTGGCCTTGGCCAAGGGACGCTCTAAACATCTACGGGTAAAGTTTTAACATCAACCCTTGCGAGATAGACATTGGGGCAAGTTATTACGGTCATTGCGACCCTCTCTACTGACATTTGATTTTTGTAATCAAATATCTTGATGGCACTCAATGTTTTTATTACCGTAAGCGGATCGGTATACAACGGGCGTGATGTCACTTGTTTGCATAACCTTTAAATGGTAACAAGATATAATATCTATAACGTGAAAATTATTTTAATGATTTTAACAACTTCACCGCGTATTAGCTGAAGTCCGTGAACTCACTAAAGAACAAAATAAATACATTGTAATATAAAGAGACTCGATGTTTGCGCAATTTTTTCAATCCACATTTTTATTCCCGCCCTAATCGGTCTCTTCTTCGATGCTTTACATATTTGTTTAAGTATTAACTTTGTGGTATTTTAATTGAAAAGTTACCTCACAGGAATGACCAACATAAAAATTTAACGCATTTTAGAGAATTGTGACCAGATCAGACTGCGTGAGCGCGTCGGGTATTCTATCCTATTGTAGTAGTCTGTATTTGTAGAATACCCATGATGGTGATAGGGACATCACGATCATGGGTGTTCGCGTCTTGGCAAAACGGTACCTACACCACTGTTAGTAGTAATTCTGCGCACACGTGATACGTACACATATCCAACATAATAATTGAGTAATCATCAAATTAGTAATTACCATATATTTTCGAAAAATTGAAATTTCATTATGTTTTCAATACTCGTTATTTTTCAATAGTCGTTTAATAGCCTATAAAAGTCCACTGTCAAAATTAGGTCCCTCACAGACTGCCTCATCCCTATGAGCCAGCCAGCAGCCAGCTATGGCAGAAGCCCCCCAGGGCTTTGCCATAGCTGGCAGGCGGGTGAGCAAACACATTTTTTTATTATTTTGATTTGTTATCAGGAAGACGCTGGTGTCCATCTCCCGGTTCAGTTTCTCTCTCATCTCTTATAACACCCACGGGACTATACAGCGCGGTGGATATTCTTACACAGCCACAACATTTTAATGTATAATATTTTAATTATAATGTTATAAAGTTTTTAAAAACTAAATATTCTAACGGATCTCTATCGATCTACAAACACAGATAATATTTTCTACATCGTGTCTTCAAACTTTCACTGACTTTGATCGACACAATCAAAATTGTATCAAAAATCGTATATATGGGGATTGATGCTTTGGGCTGTTGACCACGTTTCGACTTTATAAATCTACACAAACAGTAACAGCAGTAATGGACACGTAGCAGTCGCGACACGCTCGCGTGGAAATGCGAGCAATCAAGCGACAAACATTACCCAATAGGTCGGGACACATTATGTTAATTCCGCAAACGTGCGGATATCATGGCCGACTATTATACACGAAGTTCAATATGGATGTGACAATAAACTTAATTTATAAGGTATTTATGTTAGTGTTACGTGTTGCGGCCGCGGTAGTTCATGAGCTCAGCGTTTGCTGTAAATTTCAAAGTAAGCGAGCAACCCCGGTGCGTACCCTGATGGCACCAATGAAATTGTTAATTGCAATTTTAAGTGCTGATTCATCACATTAGCGGTGAAGGAAAACTGCATGTCTAAGAAAAAATCAAAAAAAAATCGAAGACATGTAAAGTTCGCCAACACGCATTGGGTTAGCGCGGCGACATTTCCTTGCTTTCTAAAGCCCTTTTAGAAATTAGTGGGACGTATATAAACTGAACGAGTAACTTTATGTTAGCGTTTCATACTGAGTTTACCTAGTTATTGGTTATGTCACATCGAGATAATAGAAATTCCAAAAAGTGAATAGGCCAGGCCATATCATGCTTGCTTCGTCAAATTCTAAAAAAGATTTTTTTATTAAATTTAGATTACGGTCAGGGATAAAGATATACCATTTGCTGACTTCTTTTTCATTAAATATTAAATGTTCTTCTCATTACGTATATAAACACAAACCAAGTTGTTGATATATACAAAGGACCAATTCTCCGACTAGGCCAATGCAACTTCAACCAAGATAAAATAAACAAACTAAAAGATAAATATGAAATCATCGTGCGTTGTCGGTAATGACCTACCACCAATGGGGAAGAAAAGTTCTCGAATGGTAGCATCGCGCTGGCAAGGGCAGGACGACCATCCACGATATGAAATAAAGTGCAGGGAATCGATGAATATAGGTATCAAAGGACTTAGCTTTATGTTCAGTGGGACTTGTGACGTGACAATTTCTCACAAACATTTTTTTTTATTAAACCGAAGTGATAAATAAACCTTACAAGTGAATCTGATGGTAATAGGTTAGTGCAATAAAATGGGCACCAACAGCCAATTCAAACAAAGGAGGCATCAGATGGAATACCTTATAGCATGTAATTATACTGAATAAAAAATAAAAATAAAAATTTCTTTGCAACCTTCCGCTAAATAAATACAATAATGTGTCTTACCTGGATTGAAGAGCACAAACAAACCTAACAATAAGTTAGCTTAGCGGTCAGCCGCCGTAGAGTCTACATTACCTGAAGATGCCTCGTGTAGAGGCGAAACACGTGTCGTATTATCGTCGATGGTGTGTCTTACCTGGAATAGTGGTATTGGGAGTAGTGGTGCTGGGACTATTGGTGACGGAGTTAGTGCATGCAACTGAGGGAGGGCGGGAGGTGCTCTTCAATCCAGGGAAGACACATCATTGTATTTATTTAGCGGAAGGTTGCAAAGAAATTTATATTTTTATTTTTTATTATAATGGATTTCCGCAAAGTAACGCCTGATTCTATCAATTATATTATACTGAATCTCTATACCTTCCAGACTGGTGACACAGCTTGACGGTAGGAGTAGGTAAGAGCACCCTCTCCATTGAGATGATTGATATCGAGTCCTGTCTATAAAAAAATTATCGCAAATACATAAAACACAACCAAAAAAGAAAAAGAGAAATAACTTTGTTATTATGTTCGTGACTTTCTTATACATCATAAAAGCTTTTTTTTTATATGTACATATTATGTTTCTTCGCGAGCACATTCGTTTAGCAAAACATTTACAAATTGCTCAAATTATAATGACAGATAACAATGTGCGCAAGTCACGGGAGCGTCTGTAAAATTGCAGCATGGGATGATCGATGGGCGTAGAAATGTCACGCCTCGTGACTACAGTGTTGTATAATGCGTAAATATTATATTTTACTTTCCTGAAAACATTTTTAAAGGTTCATAAATTTCGCACTGTCGAGATCCACGTAAGTAAATAAATTACATTGAAAACATTTACCGCGTGTTTTCGCTGAGCACATTCGAAATATGATTTCCATTGTTCATAGCGATTTAAATGTGTCGAGTCATTTGAATCTGTATATTTATGGTATTTTTTATCCATTCAGTCACGAAGGTTAACTCAACTCTGTATAACAGAGGTTCTTGTCTGATGATGTATAGACCACTTGTGATCCCTGAAGGAACTCGTAGTGATCCGCAAAAACACCAAGCAATTCACTCACATATGAAAAAAGTGGACAACATTTTTGAAGATGATGGTCGGTATGCAGTACAAAATACAGTTACAAAATGCAGTACAAATATAAAATGTAGCTACATTAAAATAAAGGGCGCACAATAACGCCATACTTTCATTTTCGTATGTGTTTTGTTTATACAACAAACTTAAAAAAATCAATCTTAACATAATTTATGCAAGTATGACTAAAAGTTGGCGCTCAGTGGCAAGACAAAAATTGGTCATCAATAAAATGATCTATTTAAATGAGTATTTGACCAGGAGTTTTTAATATGTGATAATTTATGTTATGTTTGTTAAATCACCTCCCAAAACTAATTTATAAAACACTTGTTTTAATTAAAGTCGAGTTAAAACTAGGGGCGGTGAATTAAGATATAATCTGTTTAATAAAGAAAAGCTCTATAACAAAACATGGCGACACTTTTTAGAAAAAAAAAACATTTTCTTCAAAGAACAAATTGGACGGAAGAAAAAACTGCAACACTGCAACTAACTGACCAATTACTGCATTCGTTTTGTTATAAAAACAATTGCATTCATTGTTTCCTATTCAACATTTCCACATGATTAAGGCTTTTGTAAATATCAAGAGAGATCTATCTATGTTTCCTTTTTACAAAAGTATTTTATGAAACAAATGAAGAAGTAAATTGTATAAACGTTACGTCACGCCGTTGGGCACTACTCTCATTTCTGCAAGGGTTAAGGGGAGAGATTCACGATTTTTTTGCCGCCGAGTAGGCGTTAGATGAGCATTTAAAAATGGAATTAAAAAATTCAGTGATGCCGTCGAGAAACGAATTCGGGTTGCAGGAATACGGTGAAATTGTAGCTATCAAAACTATAGTAATCCAACAAACATTTTATGCGACAACAACATAATCACCATACATAACAATATAATCGTCATAACATAATCGAAAGCCAATTTAAATCCGACATTACACAAATCAATGGACAATAACAAGAAGTCCCTTCTAAGCTAATGAGGTCGGTAATGCGATGTTTTCTACCACCCACCTGAAAGGTAGCATGTGCTTCTGACAACTTGACTGTTCTTCAATTTGATCACCATTTGCAATCGGAATTTGTCAGAAGACAAGCTCTGTCCGTATACAATCAACGCTTGAAATGTGTAACATAATAAATGTTATAAATAATATGTTTGTTTGTAATTTCTGCGATAATATTCATGGCCGTCATCAATCATCATACTGTATTGTATACCTAATGTCTTCTAATATAACTGAAATAGTTTACTCTAAGTATGTATACCTCTATGATGTATACACATATAAGGTATCAAGGCGCACGCACGCACGCTCGCACGCACTCACACAAACACTTGTGTTAGGAATGTTCACTACAGTAGTCGAATATCAGATTCGAACGCACGACTTTTGAGTTCTTGGTCCTCAACCTACTACTATTTTTTTAATTTAAACGTAACCAATACATAATGTATTATTTTCTTTAAAATAATTCATCTTAATGGTTAGAATAAAGTAACCATGTAATAAACGAGCTGGTTGCATATTTACCGTAAATAATTCAGGAATTGTCAGCAATAATTTAAAACAGTTTAGTTAACTTTCAAAAGAATTTGCATCGTCTAGTTTAAGAAAGGAAGGAAGACTTGAATTTAAAGAGAATGTTAAAGACAACAGATGTTTTAATTGCCACTGCGTCATATTTTTTAAATTATATTTATTATAATATATTCTGTGCCGTTGTAAATAATAATTTCAAATATGCTGTTACAATAACATTCGAATGTTAAATAAAGGTAACAATAGCAATAAAAATAGTGCTATAAAATAATAGTTTTAAAAATTAAAAGCAATACGGTTATAGCATAGACACAGAATAAATAACATGGTATAGACTTAATATACTACTGCGTATATCGATGGGTTATAGTGAATCTAGACGTATCTAGACGTAGGTATATATTATCGTAATTTAAATCGAATTATATTACCTACACATTTGGAACAAAATTAAAGTTAATATCATTCGATTCACAGGTTTCACTTTAAATTTGTTTATTGTAGTGTTATAAAGAAATGTTAGGTAGACTTTTATGTCACGATATTTTTGCGTTTTCTCGTTAAAAAGCAGCTTCTGCCACTGGAGTTGGGCCTCCTCTAATAATATTAGAATCGGAATAAGGAGAAATCTGCCGCGCTACCACAATACGTTTTGGTAAATTTTACATTGCTTCGAAATTCTTTAAATTTCTCAGAGACAGGTTTTCTCAGGATAAAAGCAAGTGATATACATAACACTGAAAAATCTTCATTCTATTAGTACTATATAATTTTTTCATATATGTACAAAATAACTGAAGAAAATAAAGTCCATAAATTTAACGCGCGACAAGTTGAAGTAAACTCGACAAAATGACGCTTCTCATAAATATAAATTGAAAATTATTTTTATAACACACGGGGAAAAGGTAAGTTTATATCAAAACAGAAAAAGCATAAATTTCGTGGGCAGATTTTAATAGATCAACCTGCATGAGGGATACAAAAAGTAAGAGGGCGAGATAGAAAGAGACAGCTCGTAAACGAAACAGTACTGGAAGCCCACATGATCGTTGTCAGTGCCGAAAATGTGTCATTATTACTGTAACCCATATATTATTAATTAATCTCAGGTCTTATGAAATACCAAAAAAAGTAAAACAAAGTTTATCTCACTCTCAGGTCCTTTATAATATCATATGATAGACCGAAACTAAACGCAGTTACACACTTTTTATTTAAGCAATACTTCTAGGCCTCAGTTAAAGATCTCAGGAATTAATAACACTTTGATGTAAATAATGTATGTATATTGATAGCGAAATATATAGCGACCTTATAAAGCACATTATAGAACGAACTAGAATTAACATTGAACAAGTAGCCTGTGTCCACGTTCATTTATGCCGGTAGTTGTTGGAAACACTACGCTCAAAGTTACTGAAGAGTATGTTTACCTAGGACAAATAGTCCGACTAGGTAAGTCCAACTTCGACCGAGAGGTCAATCGACGGGTCTTTCGTCAGATTTACGTCAAACCAGAATACGAGATTGTACAACCAGTGCGTGTTGCCAGTGATGAGTTATGGATCTGAGACGTGGTCTTTCACTGCTGGCCGTATGAGGAAGCTTAAGGTCGCTCAGCGAGCTATGTAGCGAGATGGCTATGCTTGTCGTTTCTCTGCGTGATAAACTTAGAGATGAGGATGTCTGCAGTAGAACCAGAGTAATTGACATAGCACAACGGCTTAGTAACCTGAAGTGGCAATGGGGCCATATAGCTCGAAGAACCGATATCCGATGGGGAAGAAAGGTTCTCGAGTAGCAGCCTTATACCGGTAGGCGAAGCGTAG
Organism: Parnassius apollo; assembly: GCA_907164705.1. Classification (NCBI taxonomy): domain Eukaryota; kingdom Metazoa; phylum Arthropoda; class Insecta; order Lepidoptera; family Papilionidae; genus Parnassius; species Parnassius apollo. The sequence continues at coordinate 1,700,786 of CAJQZP010000117.1, forward strand.
AGCGGCCCCTACTAGATGGATGATGACCTGGTAAGACATGCAGAAAGTCGATGGATGCAAGAGGCTCAGGGCCGTGCTTAATGGCATTACTTGGGGGAGGCCTATGTTCAGCAGTGGACCTGTGAAGAGCTGTAAAGAAAGTAACCTATTAATTATACATTACATTAACGACGTTACATGACGATAAGTAAACTTTATATTGAAACCGTCAAGTACCTTTAAAATACATAGTATTGAATAAAATATTAGGTAATTACAAGGCCGAGCAATCTATATAAAAAGCAAAGCAAAATTAATGAACAAGTACTAAAACTATACGATTGGATCATAGTCACTAATGGTTGATGAAAAAATAATGACATTAGAAAAGACGGCTAAAGATGAAGATAATGTCACTCTACGCCGTCCTTTAATAATAATAATAATAATAAAGCCTCCTTTATTTCCTTAACTTACAGAGTTATAAAACTAAATAAAATTTTGGATTATAATAACATTGTACATATTATTAATATATAATGCACATTTGTATATCTAAGTTAAGGCCCCTGGCGGGTATAGGCCTCCTCCAACAGTTTCCAGGTTTTTCCCTTCTTTGCTTTCTGTGTCCAGTCGTTTCCGGCATGTTTTTTGATCTCATCTACCCAGCGTTCTTTAGGACGTCCTCTAGCTCTCTTGCCACTTGGACCTGCCCACATTGTGGCTAAATGCGTCCAACTTTCATCTGACAGTGGTGCCACGTTGCCAGCCCACTTCCACTTGAGCTTTCTCATATGTTGTAGAGCATCTATCACATTGGTTTTTTTTCCTTATGTTTTCTGATTTTATTTTATCCTTCAGCCTAATATTCAAGATGCTCCTTTCCATAGCACGCTGCGTCTTCTGTATTCTGTCTGTCGCATATTTGTTGTAGATCCATGTTTGTGATCCGTATGACAAGCAGGGTACTAAACATCCATCCATGACTTTCTTTTTCAGTTTTGCAGGTAGATTAGACTTAAATATTTCTTTTAAGCTCCAGAACTTTCTCTATGTCATGTTTATTCTCCTGTCCTGTTGGCCGTCCTTTACTACGGCACTAAAATCCAAAATATATCGGAGGTTACTAAGATCGGCTTGGCTCTTTTTTTGCCCAGCAGCTTCTCGATCGGTACCACCGTCCTACACATTGCTACTGCCAAGCGTCAAACCACCCACTTTAATCTCCCGTTCTAAAGTTAAGGGTGTCAAGGCACTTGCACTTTTGCCACACTCAACTTTCACTACCATACATTAAGGTAGGGACCAACACAGCATTGTTTATTGTTATATTCTATGCTTTTTTGACATATTATTGACTTCCCACAATCACGGATACAATTCGTCAAGAAACTTAACCGTACTTCACAAAAATATCTGACAATCCACTAGATACGTTGTCTGCCAATTTTCACAGTCATTAATATATAACATAATGTATACAACATGATATATACCACGATATTATTAATTAAAATACACGATACGCTACACTGATAATATATTTCCACAATTAAGCAAATGTCACTAGAACAATAACGTAACATATAGTTAATATTTAACTTTGTCACCATATTTCAATGCCGCGAAATAATATGTTCCACTTATAGTCGCAAAATTGTCGAACAATGGATACAGTATTAACATTTGCGCGGCGGCGGTCTGTAGAGAGAAACAGTGGCGCGACGTTGTCCTAAGTTTCATCTCTGAAACACTCAATGTTTACTCTACCCTCAACAGAGAACTGAAGGCTACTCGATTGTATGCTTTATTGCTTTGTATTTTGTTCTCGACCTGAATTAAATTTTAAATGACAGTCACGTTGGTCTAGTAGTCGTGAGCGCGACTAATAATCATAAGGTCTCAAGTTTGAATTCCGGGACGCACCACAACCAAACTATAGAGTTTTTATGTTGAGAAGTTCTCATTAACAGTTCGGAGTCAGAAGGTTGACGGAGTTTCAACCTCGTGCCTCGGAAAACACGTGGTCATAGGTCCTGCGCCTCACCTCACTCCCGTCGTGTCGAATTGCCGTCCTATGGTCTATGAACATAGGAATATAGTGCACCTGTGTTTACGCACACACGCAATACGTCGTGACTGAATTTCGGTCTATAGGGCATTACTATAAATTTTAGCATCATTATTGTTGCAAATAAGTGAATTTTATGCACATATTTTTTTGCACACAACGTTAAAATTTATTTACTCATTTCTGAAAATTAAGCGCAGGGACGTGTGCCGTGCTCAACCAATGTGAGTTGATGGATTTCACGAGCTATCACGGTTATTTTATATGATTAATACGTATTTAATCAAAAATACCGAGTAGTAGCGGTGTAAAAATATCCACTATCCCATATCGTCCCCTGGGTGTCGTGAGAGGCGACACAGAGAAACTGAAACAAGAGGGCAGCAGCGTCTTCCTTATAACAACAATAATAATATAGCCTAATAATTCGATCTTTCAATTCATTTGTTTACCATTGCAAATAAAACATATTATATTTAGTGATTCAATAATGCATCCACGTAGTAGCTCAGATGGTGAGCGCTCGCTGCAAATTTCACAGTATGCGAGCAAACCTGGTTCGATCTCCGCCGGCAACGTTGAAATTGTTAATAGAAATTTTTTAAGTGTTGATTTACCACGTGCTCGACGCTGAAGAAAAACATCGTGAGGAAACCTGCATGTTTGAAAAATAAGAAAAAAAATATTTCAAAGACATGTTAAGTTCGCCTACACGCAATTTTGCAGCGTGGCGGACACTTCATTGCCCTAAAAACCCTCAGAAATGAGAGTAGGTCTGTGACCAGCATTGGGACCCGTATAGGCTGTAACTTTTACAAATACTCCTGATAGAGCAACATCGGAACTTATTATAGCTGCGAATTTGCAAATTTTCATGAAAAGGTGGGTTTGTTTTTACATTGCTATTGTTTATATACATCGCTTATACGCTTAGGCACAGAATAAATAATAGTACTTACGGCCTCGGTCCTATAAGGTCATTTAAGATTTTTTCTTTTCTCATTATTAATTCGAAAATATTACACCATAACGCAAAGTAGGTGTTACTATGCTACTATAAAGCCACTAAAACTGCTTTTTATCGGACTTTTTAGATAATTCAAACAGTGCATAGGCAGATGGTTACTTTTTTACTTATTTGTTCAGCATGAGATGTCCAAGAATTTATCATTGTTCCGTGATTTCTTATTATTCACAGGCTCTTTACGTAGTTTACTTATTCTCTTTCAAAGAATCAGAAGAATATCATATTGCGCAGAGTGAAGTTTTTTTTTAATGACAAATGCTAAAATAAAAATCGCAAATTCGATGCTATAATCTACAGACGTATACATACGGTGCACACACGCGTCCGCGTGATCCGACGTGGGTAGGATTTTAGCGCCGCATAATGATCGATGTGCCGTAGCCGTACTTCATGATTATGGTTCCATTGAAAATATTTTCGTTGACCAAATGCACATACGTGTTAATTTACACCACAAAGCTTAACAAGGGTTCTTAATTAAGAAAACCATAATAGGTGTATGTGTTTACATAAGAAAATATTTTTATGTAAACACATGTACCTATTATGTCTATCTTATATCTTTTAAATGTCATCCATTCATCCAGAACATAGGCCTCATCCTCATCGATTGGCATATATGGGGGATTTTTCCACAGTTGCCACGCCTCACTATGGGACCAAACGGTGCGTTCCATCTCAAAAAGCCGTCTTTAAGCTGCGTGGTCTTCCACTTCTGGGTCTGTCTTGTACTTGATAATGTCTCCCTGTTTCAAAGTATAGTAAACAAAATTTCTGCTAGCGCCTAGTTGTTTGATTTAATTAAAAACCTCCATAGGTTACTTTCCCGCCATAAACAGTGAAATCACCGTAGAACACAAATCTTTACTCGCTGTCATTTCGATACAAAATGAAAAAGTTGAAAATAATTTTTGCTTAAAAATTCTCAGAACATTCCGATTTCAAAATATTTAAAGAAAATATTTAAATACGAGCTCATTCTATTTTCGAAAAATCGTCTCAACATACGAACATACGAGGTACAATCAAAACGGTTTCATTTTACACGACTTTCGTCTGAACCGTTTTTGAGATGGAATGGAACACGCTGTTTCGTCGTACAGTGGCAGATTGGCAACCATAGTTTTTATTTTTATTTGAGTAGTTATCAGAAGGATGCTGCAGCCCATCTCCTGTTTCGGTTTCCCTCTGTTACCTCTTAAGACGCCCACGGGACGATATGGTGTAGTAGATATTCTAACACCGCCATCACAAGTTTATTATAAATTTTACTATAACATAATATACTATATTTTTGTAGATAAAGATATATTGATTTTAGAAAATACAAAAAAATGACATCATACAAATTTGAAGCAATAAAAAAATATATGCTGCTGGGGGAGTGGGAGTGACAAACACGCCACAGTGAAATTCACCAGAATGTTGGGCGAAAATGGTGGCCTATATACATCTACATCCACTCTCTAGTCATAATGCCGATGCGTTGTCATCCATGAGTACTAAGATGAGATGCTCCTTTACCAGCAAAAAGGGTTTCCAGTTTTCGTCACCCACTATACGTCACACTATATTAATATGCTGCTGTTTTACGTCAGTATTCTATTAGAGTGTATCTTTTTTCAGTCAAGCAGATCCATTCGTGGATTCGCCAAAATTTACCTACAACGTGACTCTACCACGTTAACAACGTGCTTGACATAAATAGTTTACACAATTTTATATTATTTTAACAGTATAAACTTCTTAACAAAGTTACAGCCGTATTTTAAGTGAGGCTGTAAATTAAAGAAGATAAGCGAGGGCTTATAATAGCGGGGATAAAGGAGTTCGCCACCAAATAATAATAGAGAAACACGAGTAAAGCGAAGTGAACGGTTGCAAAGTCCTGATGGCTCCAAGCCAAACACGATACACGAAATATTTAAATTTGGAAGCCTTTTGCCTTATGAATAACACAATTCTGAGTTTTGGTTCACGTAATAGAGGCGAATATATCATCGAATTGATAAAATTTTGTGAAGCCGAAAGTTTGTCAAACTCAACAGCAAATCTTTATGATCACGTACTAGACGACATCTGCATTAAAAATTTCAGTACAGTTCAAAAATCCACTGTGTCCCTCTCTATTGGTGATAAGTTTGTGGTGAAATAAACCATGTAGTGGAGGATGGCAGTATAAGATTATCTACTACCCCGTATCATCCCGTGGTTGTCGTAAAATGCGATAGAGGGAAACAAATCAGGAGGTGGGCGGGCAGCAGCATCTCCCTAATAATGACAAAAACTGCCAAGTCGATTGCCAAGCGATGGGCGAGGCCTATGTTCAACAGTTGACTTTGATACACAAGGTCTGAGCTATCTGTTTAGGTCGTATTGAAGTGATGCACGCAAACGTATCAATATCACGGGTTAGAAACAGTGAAAAAATTTTATTTATTCACAGATTTTTCGCGGCTCGCTTCACATTCTTCCTCAATATATTTCGTATTCACGGCGCACCTTGATGAAAAATAGCACCCCACGTCGATTCTAACTTTTAAAGACTTAGAACAAACACGTTATAACAAGAATATCATACGCCACTACGTCACTAATGAAAATGAATATGAATTATTTAAATTACTTATTAAAATAAATAAAAAAATGGTTTATTTTGACGAACATTAATGTTCCTGCTTCGTCTTTGTTTGTGAAACTCCTCTACAAAAATCTGAACAAATGCGCACCGCTAATGAGCAAATATAACTCAGGGATTATTGCTGAGTCGGGAGGTAGTGCTCAAAGCTGAAGTAATTGATAAGGTCACACGGTATAACAAGCGGTAAACGTAGCCTTTACATTTATCAAACTGGTCGCAGTGTAAAGAATGTAAATAACTAGTTAAAATGATTAAATATCAAAGATTCAAATAAAAAAGCAATTCTGTGAAGTAAACCTAAAGAACAGTGAGCATACCTAAAAAGTTTCCATTAACATTATGAAATCAAAATCGCTGTAATATTTCACAGTCCTAAGTATAAACCTCAAGTTATTATGTTCAAGAGTAACAACAACACAATAAGTATTATAAGCTCCGAGGCTTGAGACCCAATCCTCTAAAAATCCCTTAAGTCGTAATACTAACAAAATACGCGGGATTACCGAAGATAATATGATTATGGCTTAATTGTTGTGGCGGATAACAACCTTTTAATTTTCCTTACTATCATTTCGAAATTATAAGTTATACAGCAATTCGAAGTTATACAGCAACTTCATGAACGTACCCGAAAATCTGACGCAGTAATAAAAAAAGAATGGACACACACCGTGAAGTGGTGGTGTACGAATATCCACTACCCCATGTAGCCCAGCGGGTGTGGTGGAGGCGACGGAGGGAAATTGAAACACGAGATGGGCAGCAGTATTTTCCTGATAACAACTCAAAATAATAAAAAAATGCGATTGGCAACTCGCTTGCCAAGCATAGCAACTATGGCAAAATCCCCCCATTGACCATTTATTAGGGAGGCCTATCTTTATCAGTGGACTTTTATAGGCTGTAATGGATGGATGGATAGTAAACCCACACAGGTAAAGATGGATAGTAAAAGTATGGTAAGCTTTGTCAAGAACTATTTAGATTTTATAAGTCATAATATGTTTTTGGAGAAAAATAACAACACATAAATTTCTAATATCGATGCCGTTATAGATATCTTTAATTTTTGAAAGACCTCTTTATATTGGAAATTTTGACAATTTTTCGTGCTGAAAAATAGAGTAAATCAATTATTATAAATACGGTAAATAGTTGTCGGCTTCACCATCAATTGCCTGTTGAAAGCTTCGTGAATTTTCAATATAAAAAATTTACTAGAAACGTCTTCCAATCGAACGAAAACTGTTAATCAATAGCTTAATAATTTGCTTTTGAAATGTCTATCTTTAACCTATAATCTATGGACTAAGACTGAATCGCGTTTTAGTAATCACAATAACGATCTCGTGAACGACAACGGAGGCACGTTTCATTAAATTTTGTTAATGACTAAATTGAAAACGATAAAATGAGAAAGAAATTTTATGATCGGTTCGATACCCCAAAATATTTTTGCGATAGATGTCGATAAAGTAATATATTTAAATAACTCCTCTTTTAAACCCTAAAATCCTCTCAGAAGTGAGGGGAGGCCTGTGCTCAGCTATGGGAGGCTGTAACTTTAGTGTAACCCCTTTTTAGGCAAATTTATTAACTATAAACATGTAATGAAATTAATTGATACTATGAATATAAACTGCAGCGCCATTGATTATCACATTCGGCACATACGAGAAAATATGTATAAAATAATAAGAATTATTGTATGTTTCAAATGTGTTATTCCATCCAAGAAAATAATTTTTTAAAGGATTATATTATTTAAGAAAAATTTCCATGTTTTGAGCTCCTTATACATGTAACATAATTTCACAAAAACTCCCACAATAACTATTGTTAAATGAAACTAATTTTACGGATTTTATCGCGTTTAATTTAAACTTTTTAAATTCCCGACGTTTCGGGTACTTTACAGCACCCATGGCCATGGGAAGCTGGATTGACCTTTAGCATGAATAGTCAGCATACTAATAAATAATCATTTTACAAAAAGCCTCGTGTATTGACGTTACAGTGGTAGAGCCACGATGCAGCTATAGGAGTATTTTGGTTGCAGCATTAATGAGTCGGCTCGACAGGGGGTAGGACCACTCTCTCACAGAATACAAGCGTAAAATAGCAGCTTAATACTGCTGTATTTCATATGGTGACTGTAAAAACCAGAGATCCTTTTTACTGGAAACGAGTTATTCCATCTTAGTTGTGACACTTAGGGGTGACAACGCATCTACATTTTGATTCTTAGTTGAGGATAAATGTAGACATGTACAAACCACAGCATCCACTTACCATCAGGTGGACCGTGTGCTCGTTTATTACCCTATATTATAAAATAAAAACCAATGTCTTAAGCGCATCCGTCAGATGACGGTACAACTATCTTTTATTAATATCAGATTGGCCAGTGGCCTACGAAACGAAGGATCCCGTCTAGCAATAGACTGCTATGTGTTAATGTGGAGTGAGAAAATTATGGATAGCATCGAAAATAGTTCGTATATTAACGGAAGTGAATGAACAAAAATTTTAATGAGAAGTCAGTGGATACAAAATACTTTGACAAGAGTGTATTCTCGAACATGTTGATGTGATACTTGCCAATTTATTTATGTAGATAATGCTTGTATTAATTACATACATCAATAAACGTTCTACTATTGGACACAAACCTCCCCTCATTCTAAGAGGGTTTTGGGGGCAGAGTAGGTAGCGTTTCCCAATTAGGTGTTGAATGTGTTCACATATTCTCGAAATATTTTTAATATCTCAGGCATGCCAGTTTCCTCGCAGTGTTTTCCTTCATCGATTTTAAGCAGTACCGCCGCGAACCAAGCTTAACCCAAATTCGTGTAATAAGAAATTTTAAGCAAAAGCTTGCTTATTGAGCTGTATGACCAGAGCTCTTATAGATTAACTACCTAATAAAAATTATGTACATATTTAATGTAAAAGTTACAAATATGTATAAACGTAAAATTTGTGGGAGATAGTCCGGATTGAAACGAAATTTGCAGATCTCTGTTAAATGAAAACCCGTTTCATCCGGGTCTATCGCGGGTCTTTTTCGTCCCTTCCAGATAGGCCGTTCTACCCATGTCAGATTATCGTTTATAAAAATACATTTTATTTATGAAGTTTAGATACATTTATACATTAATATTTATGTTCAACCGATTCAGCCTTCATTTTAGTAAATAAAATACAGTTAATAATCAATGTAACGTTTGCTCTTAATATTTTAAAAACATTCCCTTTTGAAATTTTTGGAATCGTAACAGAAAAATGAATTTTTATTAATTGTAATTAATATATCTACTATGGAATTTTTTCTTTGCCTTTAAAAACTGATAAGTACAATGAAATATACATAGACTATATATATATATATATATATATATATATATATATATATAATAATATCGAGAAGTCTCAGAAACTCAATTTAAAATGCTTCTCCTACTTTATAATAAAAACTAAATAGATATGTACGTTACCGTCACAGCCACTGCTAAACATAGGCCTTTTGCCTTTGCCTTATAGAGGGAGTATTTTTCACAGTTGGCACGCTTGGCAAGCGGGTTGGCAACCGCAGTTCTTTTATTGTAGTCATTAGAAAAACGCTGCTGCCTATCTCCTGATTTGTGTCCCTCTTTAGCCTCTTACGACACCCAGGGGATGATATCGGGTAGTAGATACATATTCTTACATCGCTAGGTACTACATGGTAACGTATACCACGTACCAAAATATTGATAACTGCAGAGCTTTTTTCCGACAATGCATTTGTCCTTGGGTAGATTCAAACTTTATAATCGAACTTGGAAACTAGTGCGATACATAAAACTATGGGAAACGCACAAACGATAGAATAGTTAATTAAGAAACGGTAAATGTAAATAGTTTTTGGAATCAAGTTATATACCGAAAAGTATAATAAGTAATAGAACTTAGAAACGAGGGGCAACGAAGATAATCAACCAGAACACGGATTTTAATAACAAATATGAATAAGCTACGAATGATCAGCTAATCTTTGATCCCATTCCTCTTATATACAACATATTATAGAACGTATAAAAACATAATTATATACTTTAATAATATACCGAATGCTTAGGTTCCAGGACTAGTAATAGTATTTATAACTTTATCAGAAACACTATGTTATGATTCTGATTTGTATAGACAATTTATAAAAATCGCAGTAACTCAGCGAAGACTAAATAAGCACGGTCAGTTATTTGAACAAAGAACTGAATAATAATTGTTGGTCCACTTTCAAGCGATGGAAGCTGAGAAATTCGATGAGGACTGAGTAAGCAAAGCGAAGGATTCTAACAAGGAACAAAACCAAGTTTAACTTTAATATGAATCATAAGTAGTAATATAGTAACAACTCAGTTTAACTTAGACAAGGCTTATTGTGAGAAAACAGAATTCAATAATACTGAAAGTTGGGGAAAAGTAACTACGGTCCATACTTTTCTCTTCTTAATATGTTAAGAAAGGAGATGTTCTTGATTTCCTTCGTAACAGTTACACTTAAATATTTAGGTTATAAAACGATAAATTATAAGCACAAATAAATGGTTTTTATTTCAGTAATCAATGGGACAATCATTTAAAACTAGACAAAATTTTAAACTGAAAAACGAAAGCTAATGCTTTTACTGTAGCAAAAACGAAACGTGTTTTTAATTTATTTTATTATGATCTTTGGCTTGGACATTTGTCTTTTAAGCCATGTCTTCATTTCATTCGAGATTTTCGTTTTTTATGATTTTTTCTTTACAATATAATGATGCGTCCCGTTGTGAGGTTTTTGGAAGATTTTGACGACAGTTCAACCTAGCGAACAGTCGATGAGGACAGTCAATCAAGTTCATAGGTCGCCCAAGCGATCAAAATAACTTGAGGTTTATATCAACAGCGGAGCCCTTGTTTCGTCATTTTCTTAATAGTTCACATGCGCAGACACTTAATACACAAAATCGTATCACTTTTACGTATCAAAATCCACTTCAAACCATTCTCTAAACGATAAAACAGGAGGTAAAATTCATCAACGGTCAAGTTCCTGCCAAATTTTTTTTAATATTTTTAGTATTTAGTCCATGGCAATAGATAATGAAGGCTATTTTTATAATAAAATAAGGCTATTTTATTATAATAGGATTATCAAAAATAATCATAATATTGAAACATTTAGGCGAATATGTAGAAATTAATATTGAATAAAATAAATATATTTATAAAAACGATTGAATACGTGGTTAAACTAAAAAAAAAAAATTGAATTTTCTTACACGACTTAATAGGCTGTCTAGTCATTGATCATTGCCTGTTCCGAATGAGACCTAACTTGTTAACTTTAAGTTTCACGTTGTCAGTATGTGATTTCGTGTTTTCACTTTCTTGGATTTATTTAAGTTGACCATTGGCTTTTCTCTTGGATCTCTGACAGTAGGTTGTTGCGCCCATAATGACAATAATGTGGTACTTGAGTTATGAGAGGAATAGAACAGTTAATTTACACCATCCGGCTTCTTTTATAGGTGACATTTTATAATAAATCGCAGAAAATAATTAAACAATTAAAATAGGTTGGGTTTTATTTTACGTTATTTAATAATAACTACAAAACTGCATTCTGTTGTGTCATTTTCAATGTATTCAAACAACTTATCACAAGAACGAGTGATTTCACTGAATAACCTACAAATCATAAAACGTAAAATAAAAGCAAAACCCCAGGTCCAGCAAAAATATAATTTATTGACATAAGTAGCAAACGTTGACATCTTTAAAATAAGAGATAATTGAACTTTGTTCACGCCGGACCCAAGCTTGTATGAAATCACGTTCATCACCTTTAACTGTTTTAAAAATTAATTTTCAGTTTTAATATAGATTGTAATACGAGGGTGGATTGAAAAGTACTCGGCCTAACACAGATCCATTCAATTCTAAAAATCAAATCTACCCACATTATTTAGTTCAGTTCAGACTAGTTCATTGTGTGAAGTTCGAAACGTGTGCGATAATTAGTTGTGATTTTATAAATTTATTAACAAAGTAATCGGACATAATTTCCGCGAATGGAGCAAATCGAACAGCGTGCCGTCATTAAGTACCTCCATAAGAAGGGGCTATCATCAAAAGCCATCCATGATGACATGGTCAGTACATTAGGCGATTGTGCTCTGTCATATTCATCCGTCAAAAAATGGATAGCAGAATTTAAGCGTGGTAGAGAGAGTGTGAAAGATGAACCCCGCTCTGGAAAGCCTTCGACGTCAACTACTGACGAAAATATTAAAAAAAGTACTTGATTTAATAATGGGAGACCGCAGATTAAAAATTAGAGAGATAGCCGAGATTATAGGCATTTCTTATGAACGAACTCAAAACATCATTGTCAACGAGTTGGGTTTCCACAAGGTGTCTGCGAGGTGGGTTCCGCGACTGCTTTCAGTTGAACAAAAAAGGACGCGATTGATTATTTCACGCGAATGTTTGGAGTTATTTGAAGCCGATGCAGATGATTTTTTGAATCGTTTTGTTACTATGGACGAAACATGGGTTCATTACTGTACACCGGAAACAAAACAACAATCAAAACAGTGGAGAAGACCTGGTTCACCACCCCCTAAAACGGCTAAGTCGATTTTGTCGGCAAATAAGGTGATGGCTTCAGTATTCTGGGACTCGAAAGGTGTGATTATGATTGATTATCTTGAAAGGGGTCAGACTATAAACTCTGATTACTACTGCACCTTACTACGTCGTTTACGAGAGGAAATAAAAGAAAAACGTCGAGGAATGCTCAGAAGAAAAGTCCTGTTTTATCAAGATAACGCCCGTGTTCACACGTCAGTACAGTCAATGGCTGAAATTCACAACTGTGGCTTTGAACTGTTACCGCATCCGCCGTATTCACCTGATCTGGCACCATCAGACTTCTTTCTGTTCCCTAACCTAAAAAAGCACTTGGGAGGTCAAAGATTTTCGACAAACGACGAGGTCAAAGCAGCTGTAGACGCATATTTTGACTCTAAGGAAGAATCATTTTTTTTCAACGGTCTAAATGCTTGAAAGGGGAGGTGGCAAAAGTGTATTGAACTTGATGGTGATTATGTAGAAAAATAAAAATATAACTGATTTAGTATGTGTTTATTTTCTTGGTTAGGCCGAGTACTTTTCAATCCACCCTCGTATATTTATTGTCATTGTTGTGTACTCGTATATTTCGTTTTTAAGCGGTAATTACTTTTTATTGCGACGCAACTAATCGATCTTTGAAGCCTTCCAGTATTAATAATATTTTAATACCTTAGGTAAACATATTTACCCGTGAATCTTTATACATAGACTAATTTGGTAGGACATATTATGCTAGTCGACTCCCTAGACAAGATGATTGGAAAACACTGTATCATACCAATCGTTTAAAAGAGTTGCTTATTTCACGAGGTATGTTTTTTTTTACTATCTAAGCCAACGCTTAATTACGATCCCACCTGATGGTAAGTGGTGCTGGAGTCGAATATGGTGAAGCGCACCGACTTAACGAATGCCTATTCACTCTTGTCTTTAAGACACCCACATTTTAATCGGATGGAAGGACATATTATATTGGGAACTTAATTAACTCCTTTGCTGTTCGCATGAAGAATGATGTAGCAAACCATTTGGTTCGAATACGTGATTTATAATATCGATTCAATAAAATAACAGTTATCATTTCATTCATTTACCCGTGTATGCTAATGGTACCAGATCATATAGATAGATATCAGATTGCTGGCAGTTTCAACATAAAAGCAGTCTGCAATTCACCCTTATCTTGTGGCATTCAAAATAAACGATTAATTCAAACAAATTACAAGTCGTAAAGAACCCATAAAACCGTCAAAATTATTCAGAAATAAATGGACATTAAAAAAATTATTATATGCGGGAATAATAGCGAAATAAAAATCGGTTTAAAAAAAGATTTACAGCCACCACGCGGCGCTTTTAACGAAATTGCAGCCGCGATCCAATGCAAACTCGGCTTCCTAAATTAAAAGTAATCACGGCCGCAGACAGCAACCGTGCGCCCGCAATAAACCCTGAATCGCTATAAATTTAGATAGTCACCGATTTCATCGACAAACTGCACTGTTCCACAACAAATTACCATTTAACATAGCTATGAGACTAATTCCAAAGTTCCTGTTAGTTAAGAAAAAACGAACACCATCGTAAAACATGAATAATATTATATGACATAGGACTTCATTTTCATTTGATCGCAATTAATGAAACAAATTACATACATATTCGTCAGGGTGCAGTATCAGTGGCAAAAGTGACGATGTGAGATAGTCAAATTTTGCGATTCAGCGTACAGTCAAGTTTGTTTCCTTTCCTAACTAACTTAAGCACTCAAAGTTTTATTACAATATAAACAATGTTTTATTTTATTTTAACAATAACTATTATTCGCGCTCAATGCTACAATTAAAGTAAAAGAAAACTTTGGCTCGAGCGACTTATGGATTCAGCGTATTGCAGATTCGAAACATACTTTTGGTATCGTAGTTCGTATCTTTACTCATTAAGCTACTTTGGCTTTATCTAATTATAAGACACTATTTTAGAGGCACTGATTAGAATAGTTCCAAGTAATAAAGGTCGAACCAATTAACATTCTCACAAAGCAAACGGTTTAAGACTTGAGGCTAATAAAGTGAGTCGAAAGGTGTACGTGCGCCGGTCGACAGTCGTTGATAGTTGACGTTTTGGACAATAGTTGAAACCCGGATGAGGACAGTCTTACAATTCATTTGATATTTATTTCCACAGATTGCGGTGGCGTGGCAGTGCACGCCCGGGGCAAAGTTTCGTTATCACATACGTTATAACATGACGTGAACACATTGTTATTTCAATACTGGAAACTTGACAGTATCCGCTCATTATTTCAAAATAAGTCTTACTATTATTGAATAAAAATACTGCAGAATTTTTCATAAGTTTTAACGACTTCATATTTTGAGGCGGGAAATATTTTTCTTTTTTTAACAAGGCATAGAATTCTAATATGATCATTGCAGCTTCGCATTTGTTGGCTCGTTTTAAAAAATCTCCTATAAAATATTCACGTAATAACATGACATCAACCCTAAAGTAAAAAATAAAATAACAATCTTCAATCGTTCTTTCGTCTTCATCATTACCATCATTAAAGCCTATGAAAGCCTACTGCTGGACATAGACTTTATCATATAGATTGCCTCATATCGGAGATATTATTTACATTTATTAATAATTAACAACATCGTGCTGCTGTGTTTCTTTCGTATGGTGAATGTCGAGAACCGGAGACCCTTATTACTCGTAACGCGGCATTCCTTCTAGGTTCTCCGTGATGACAACGCATGTATATTTTGATTTTTAATCCTTGAAATATGTAAGTTTCAACAGTTCACAGTATTACTTTCGTTTAGGCGAGCTGTGTACTCGTTTGTCACAATAACTTTATTAACTATAATAAGTAAGTGCTTGATTGCACGTTGGAATCGGATGAGAACGAAGACAGATGCCAGCAATTTTGTCGACACCTATGCTGTACGCATAACGAGCGATTAAGCAATAATTGTCGACTACAAAAGGGTCCGCCCGCTGAGCGTCTGGTTGTTTGATGGTAGAAAGGGGAGGAAAGAATTAAATAATATAATTTCTGCTGACGCTATATTATATATTATGTAAATATTCATTTCTTCTTTAAAAAAATCAATAGATGTATTATAACTTGTTTTATTGCACTAACTAAAATATATTTTTCTTCAAATGTGAAGAATAATTTTATATTAAGACCTTTCAAAGCATTCAGTGACTTTATCAAAATATCGGACTTGAGATATTCTAAACAGTAAGCTATTTTCTTTAATAGAGATATACAAAAAGCCTTGATACTAAAACCTTTCACTGGAATCTCTTTCAGCCAATTTGACTTTGCGCAAAAAAGAAAGATATAAGCGAAAATAACATTTACTTTACTGAACGCAAACACATCATCGAAGCGAAGTCGACTTGGAACGACATCGACATCTCCGTTCCGGAGTTCTTTTCAACCGTACTGCTCCCGCGAGATATTTGTCCCTTGCTGATACGTTGCGATAGCGCGGCCATTGTTGACACACCGTTAAAACTTAAACGTACTTGTTATATGAAGATTTACTTTATATAAAATATTAACTTTTACGCGTGTAATGATTTCTTATCGTAGGTATAGTCTGTTATCTTTAAGTTAACTTTACCGTTACTGTTACCGTGACATTCCACTGCTGATCATAAGCCTCCCCCAAAGGTTGCTGCCTTATTGGGGGGTATATGTATATGTGGGTTTATTATTTTTAGTCGTCATTAGGAAGACGCTGTTGCCTATCTTCTGATATATTTCCCTCCGTCGCCTTTTAGGACACCCACGGGATGATTATGGGGTAAGTTGAGTTTACTAAAGCAAAACTCATACCGTCTTATTCCAAAAAGTCGTTTATTTCTTAAGTTTAAAAACATTCATTGATGAGAAATAGAAGTGTCTTAACCGCGGCGCCTCAGTCTTCCCGAAATTTGAAATTAGCTGTCCTTGGGATGCCTCCTACTCACCTAGGCTGAAACCCCTAGGCTGAAAGGCTTTTCTGGTCAGGCTATAACTGAATATATTTTTATTTTATTTTTTATATCCTATATGAAGTTTCTACGTGGTAATGCCATGGCTCTGGCCTGGGATGGCAGCATGCCGTAGCTACATTAATAGTATATTTGTAGCACGAACTGGTCCGCCGGGGAAAGACCAACTCACACAGAATATCAGCGTGAAATAGTAGCTTAACGCTTCTGTGTTTCGTAATGTGAGTGTAGAGAACCGGATACCCTTTTTACCGGAAAAGAAGCATTCTATATTAGTCCTCATGGGTGACAACAAATCTGTATTTTGATTAGTCATCGAGGATAGATGTAAATGTCTATGGGCCACAGCAAACACCTACCATCAGGTCGACTGTGTGCTCTTTTGTCACCCTATCCTATAAAAAAATTATGCGCGATCTGAAGCAAAATTTCACAATCTTTTTCTCATGAAAATGTAGGGCGGTTCTGCACTGTGCCTGTCAATGCCGAGATTGCACACTGTATGATCACTCCATTGCCACTTCTGCTTACTAATTCGCAGTAGTAGTTATAGCGATAAACACCATTGAACTACAATCATGACGATAGAAATAACAATTTATTTATACGTACTTGCGGAATATTTGCATGGAAAAATCCAGCCGTTATAAAATAACAACGTTTTGACTGATACTTCGCCGAATTCATTTTACATTCGACTGATCCACACTCTCCATATTTATTTTATCAATGGACAAATAAAGAGACAAAAACTTAAATTTTTGTTGGACCGATGGATTATTTCATTTAAATGTTCAGTCATTCGTAATGGTTAAAAAAGCAGTGATGAGCAGTGAAAATAAAAGCCGTTATTTGATTTTATTCACCCTAGAACTGACAAAGGCACAAAGAGCATAAAACTTTCCGTACGTTATTATTTGCATCAAAAATTCCATATAATATATACACAAGAATACTACTAGATAATACTGTGATTAATATTTTAAAAGAAATCTATACTTCGTTTACCGACTCTCAGCCATTCAAAAATCTATTTCCCCATTTGTTGTCGCTTTTTTGGGCTTTTGAATATAAACCGTAATTATTATTTTTTAAATAGGTCAAAACATTAACTTTATAATCAGTCCGCAGCTGTCTACTAGTGAGCATAAGTGTCTAAAGATGCCACACATCCCAATCTCGACTACACATTCGACCAACTAATTAATATTTTTTTATAGGATAGGGTGACAAACGAGCACACAGTCCACCTGATGATAAGTGGTTGCTGCGGCCCATAGACATCTACATCTATCCTCAATTACAAAACAAAATGCAGATGCGTTGTCACCCGTGAGGGCTAAGATGGAATGCCTCATTTTCAGTAAAAAGGGTCTTCAGTTCTCTACACTCACCATACGAAATACAGCAGCATTAAGCTACTATTTCACGCTGGTATTCTGTGAGAGCGTGGTCCTTCCCCGGTCGAGCCGACCCATTTGTGCTACAACCATACTACCATTATAACTGCAGCATGGCTCTACCACGTATAAAATTTATACCAGGATCTTTAGTGTTTTGATTGAGTTAAGACATGTTCCAAATTGTGTTTGCCTAAACTCGGTGTTAAAGTAATGTTCACTTTATTTCTGCGCCAGATAAGATCAGCTTACTGATGTACTCGTACTGCTGTTGCTAAACTAAAAGAGCTGGGGTTGACAACAGTAACGCAGTCTGAGTCTTACTTATTGGCCTTCGCGCATCTTAGGGCACTAACTTACAAAACTTGGTAACTATTATGTTGTTCCTATAGCCTTACGTATATAGAGACGTATATAGGTATAGCTTTACTTCAATTCCAGCAATTTGTAAATAAATACCAATACAAAACTTGAAAAGGGCGTTCATCAAACTTTTAACACGGCTTTCGTCAAAATTTTTCGGGTGTAATGAACTGTTAAATTTTAACTTGAGCTGACTTCCGGCCATAAATTAGAAGCGCCTCATTGATATAGTCGATACGTAGAATACGTAACAAGGAAAGTAAATTAAAAATAATTGAAGAAATTAACGAAGTCTCATCGCACAAATCATCAAAAAGCGTTCAAAAAGTTTCATATTTTTATGAGCGAATTAAAAGTCCAATTATTAAAGTAGAAATGAAATTATTACCGTGACGTAATAAATTGATGTATTATTCGTATGTACTTTGTTCTTATTACAATTATTAGAAAACTAAAATTTTGTTTTTATTCATAACAAAAACAAACTGCCATGCTTGACCGGCGGACAGGCGATCCTAGTTCAAAACGCTTTGCATCTCTGGCTGGCTTTCCGTCACTGGTCTGGTTATTTTCTATCGAGACGTTAACACCCTATATTCATATCGGTATGATATACCGATTCGACCACGGAACAGTTTTTTTTTTATAGAAGAGGGGCAAACGAGCATGCGGCTCACCTGATGTTAAGTGACTACCGCCGCCCATGATCAACCGCAACACCAGGGGAATTGCAGGTGCGTTGCTGGCCCTTTAGAAAGGAGTACGCTCTTTTCTTGAAGGTCCCCAAGTCGTATCGGTCCGGAAAAATTGCTGGTGGTAAACTATTCCACAGAGAGGTTGTACGCGGAAGAAAACTCCTCATTGAAACGTACAGTGGTGGACCGCCAAGCATCCAGATGATGTGGATGGTATCGCGACGTTTGCCGCGTAGTGCGTTCACGAAATTTGGCGGCTGGGATTAATCCGAACAATTCCTCAGAGCACTCTCCATTGTATATGCGAAAGAAAATGCAAAGAGATGCAACATCTCTTCGCAGTGCCAGTGAATCGAGCCGATCGGAAAACACTCGGTCGTCGACGATTCGAGCCGCTCTGCGCTGGATGCGGTCAAGTGGAAGGAGCTGGTACTAGGGAGCCCCAGCCCAGAGATGGTAACAGTATTCCATGTGCGGCCGAACCTGCGCCTTGTAAAGTTGCAGGCGGTGTGCCGGCATGAAATACTGTCCTGCTCTGCTGAGCACGCCAAGCTTTTTAGAGGCCAATTTGGCCTTCTCTTCCAAGTGACCACGAAACTGCACGTCACTCGATATGTCGACGCCGAGGATTCCGATACTGGCTGAGGCAACAAGGGGAGTGCCTTGAAACTGAGGAGATACGACAAAGGGGTTCTTTTTAGCGGTTAACGCGCAAACTTGTGTCTTCTGGGGGTTAAACTGGACTAGATTTAGTCGCCCCCAATCCAAGACTCTGTTCAGCAAAGACTCGACTTCAGACACAAGTTTGTCCCGGCACTCGGAGACGTTTTCCCGAGAAATATTGGCTCGGCCGGTGCTGTCATCTGCATAGCAATGAATGTTACGGGTTTGCAACATATCATTGATATGCAGAAGAAACAGCGTTGGCGATAGCACGCAGCCTTGTGGAACACCAGCATTAATAGGCTTGCAATCGGAGCTTGCACCGTCTACAATGACCTTGATGCCCCGATCTGCAAGAAAGCTGGTGATCCAATCGTACAATTTCTCGGGAAGCCCATAGGAAGGGAGCTTCGAAAGAAGCGCTTTGTGCCTAACCCGATCGAAGGCCTTCGCAATGTCCAAACTAACGGCCAATGCCTCCCCCTTGGACTCTACTGCCTCCGCCCATCTGTGAGTTAGGTAGACCAGAAGATCACCAGCTGACAGACCACGGCGAAAACCGTATTGGCGGTCACTAATCAGCTGGTGATCCTCAAGGTACCTCATGAGCTGGCAGTTTACAATGGACTCCATTGTTTTGGAGAACAAGGAGGTGATGGCGATAGGCCGGTAGCTGGACGGGTCTGAGCGGTCGCCTTTTTTAGGGATCGGGTGGACGAAAGCCGTCTTCCATGATTTTGGGACTACGCCTAGGGAGTAGGAGTACCGGAAAAGACGCGTTAAAACCGGTGCCAACTCTGGAGCACACGTCCTCAGCACAATTGGGGGGATTCCGTCAGGCCCACTCGACTTGTGGATGTCCAGGGAGAGGAGTGCTTTGCGAACCGAGCGCTGTGTGAACTGCACTTCCGGCATGGAGCACTCACACCGCCGGATGGTCGGCGGCGTACTCCCCCCGTCATCGCGAGTCGAGTTGGACGCAAAGAAAGAGCCTAGAAGATCGGCTTTCTCCTTTGCGGTATGGGCCAGTGTGTCGTCCTCCCTGTGCAGAGATGGAAAAGATGGCTGACAGAAATTCCTCTGGA
Source organism: Parnassius apollo (assembly GCA_907164705.1). Taxonomy (NCBI): domain Eukaryota; kingdom Metazoa; phylum Arthropoda; class Insecta; order Lepidoptera; family Papilionidae; genus Parnassius; species Parnassius apollo. The sequence continues at coordinate 1,721,393 of CAJQZP010000117.1, forward strand.
CAGCCTTGGCGAGAGACCAGAATGCACGGGTTCCAGAAGAAAGGCGGACTAGTTTCTCGCCAATTCTGCCTATGTGCTCTGACTTTGTCTTGGCAATGACTCTTTTGAAGGACCTAGAGGCGGAATTATACTTCTTTTTTAGAGCGCTGGTGTTTACATCCCGGGACGCTGATGCGTCAGCCCAGCCTTGGTAGCACTCCTGCTTATAGCATGATGCTATTTTACAGGAACGACCAAACCATGGCTGAGATTTGCCTCCAATGGGCACCACAGAGGAAGGAATAAAAAGTTCCATACCCTGAAGTACCACATCAGTGACAGAATCCGCAACAACGTTGGGATCGTCCGGCGAGAAGCAAACCCGCCCCCAAGAGTAGGATGCAAAGAAAGACCGCATCCCATCCCAATCGGCTGACCTATAGTGCCAAACACGGCGGCAGCCTGCAGAATGCAACCGCGATTTCAGCGTGAGTGGCACCACACTCCGGACCAGACAATGGTCCGTGGAGCCTAAAGGGGCGTCGACGGAAATCTGATATCCGTCCTGGTGAGAGGTCAGCCAGAGAAGGTCCAACAGGGAAGGTGTATGATCCTCCACATCTGGAATCCGCGTAGGCGAAGTAACCAGTTGTGTCAGACCATATGCCAAGGCAAAATCATGAACAGATCTCCCCCGCATGATCGGTTAAACGTGAACCAAGCCATTCGGCGTGATGGGCGTTAAAGTCGCCGAGGATCACGATCTCTGCGGAGGGGATCTGCTGTAGCAACGAATCTGCAGCCATTTGGACGTGGTCGAAGAGTCGGTCTGTTTCGGCATTACCGCTATGGGACCTATAGAGGCACCCGTAGATGCGCGGATGGTCGTCACTGTCTACGCGTAGCCAAAGGATGGACAGGTCCGAACCTTCAAGTCTGCCGAGGCGTCGAGAGCAGATGTCCTCTCTGACGTAAACGCAAACTCCAGCCCGAGGCACAAAGGAGTGTTCCAGTTTGTACCCCGGGTAGGAGAGATACGAGACATCAGCCGGAGAGGACACCTGCGTCTCGGTCAGAAAGAGCAGAGCCGGCCTCGCCGTCTCGAGATGGTAGTGGACGGCTTTTAGGTTAGAGTGAAGTCCCCTGATATTGCAGAAATTCACGGACAGCGTGGCAGGGGTCGCCTTGGTCTTGTTGCTCCGTTTGCCCCGAGCAGTTGTAGTCATGAGCGGAATTTTGCCCCCCCCCCCCCCCCCCAGAATACGCGGGGCAGCCTGAGCACCCACGCTCAGAAGTGGAGAAACATGGTCGTGGATGCTCAGCGAGGGATTGTCCAAGGGTGCTGGTACCCTCCTGGGGTAGTCGATCGTTATTTAATTCCGCTACTATGTTGATGGGGGGGGGGGATTTGGGCCTCCGGCCACCTGCACTCACCAGACGAAACGCGGAAGCAGAGCTTTCACTTCACGCCGGTATTCTGTGAGGTCGTGGTACCACCCGGGTTTGAGCCAGCCCATACGTGCAACAGCAAAGCTGCCGCGTGGCTCTACCACTGGAACACACAGTTCTCACAAAATGCCACTACATAATATTTGCGTAATGCTGCAGACTTCCTTAAGGGCGTTTGTGAGCTCAGTCGCATTCAGTAGTTACTCATTCAGTTCACAATAAAAATGGAATGGAAATTTGACGTATCCGAGATTTGAGTAACCAACACTAACATTTCGCAGACAGAGTTTATGTTCATAAGTATGAAATTCATAACAAAAAATACAGATTTGTATTGAAAATGCCGCGCACAAACAGCTACTATCATAAAAGATGGTTTGGATATTTGGATAGGATATTACGAATCATATCTTTACTATTAAGTGTGCACCAACTCTTAATAGTAAAAATCAAAGAGTAGTAAAAATGAAGTGAGAAAGTCTCTAAAAAAAAGTCCGAGAAGAATAGATTTGTACTTATCAATAAGGTATTACATCCTACCGATGATAAATGTAGATTTATCATTAGGTTAACATTTTTGCTTGTTTCTTCTTACTAGCTTCAATATATTTCTATAATTAAAAACATTTTCTTGGTCCGTTAAAGTGTTTAGGCAGTTTAAACCTTATTAGCTGGTCAAGGCTAGTTAAGAGCTATTTCACATTATATTTCTAAAACTGAATTTTCCCTATAAGAGACAATTAGTATCAATGACATTGACAGTACACCGCAGTTATTTGACGTTTCGATCGAGTGTCGAGGCTTGACTTCCAATCTACCGGAGTACCCAATTTTGATAAACGGCTGCCGACGTTAATTGCAGATTAATTGCGAACTACTCTTATAAACATGATGAAATTGCAATAATGGCTCGTTTTTGCTATAGCGCGGAGCAAATTCTAATGTAAGTGCAAAGTTTTTACTGCAATTAAATAATCTTGAAGCCGAAAATTAAATAAAAAATAAAAAAATTAGGTAAAATTAATTACTACTAATATATATTTTCGTTTGTCGTAAATATTTTTAAATATTTCAATTTATTTATCTATTTGTACTAGGTAATACTAATTTCATTTTACGAATCTAATCAAATGAATGTTTTCGTTTTCAATATAATAAATGTCTGCAAACTGGTCTCTTTCAACGCCGCCAAACGCAGGCATGTCTAATCTTCGCAAAACGAAGCCCTTTTAATCTGACTCCTACCTTCCGAGGTACATCTGTAGAGGTTACCGATCATCTTGAGCTTCTCGGCATACGGTTGAGTGCTAACATCAACTTTGACGCTAACATTCAGTCGAAAGCACAAACTGCGGAAGAAAACTCGGTATTCTAACCGAGGTGAAATGATACTTCACATCTAATCAGATTCTAACTTTACAAAGCTCAAGTACGAACATGCATGGAGTATTATAGTCACGTTTGGGATGGTTCAGCAAAATATCAACTCGCAGCACTCTACACAGTGGAACGCAGAGCCAAGAGCCTTATCGGCGACAAGCTGATGGAAACTAAACTTCACAGCTTAGCTCACTGTCGCCAAATTGCTTGTTTATCGGTCTTCTACTGATTGTATTTCGGAGTGTACCCATGACCTTTATTAGTTCATACCGCCATCTCCATTCGCCTATAGCGGTACCAGACGTACTGCAGGTTACCATCCACACTTGGTTGATATTCCGAATATTCACTCAGAGCTATAAATCATCTTTTATAATGCGCACAGCTAAGGAATGGAATGCCCTGCCAGTGTCTTTTTGTCCGAGTACCTATAACCTTGACCTCTTCCAGGTGCGTGTTAACACGTCACCTCATCTTTGTCAGCGGGCCAGATGGAGGTCAAGAGCCCATTTTTAATAAAAAAAATCAAATATTTATATTGATTTTTTCCCGTTTTGTACGTTAATCAAATATAAATAAGCTCGAACATAGTCTTCATAACAGCATTGTAAGACGTTATAATTTATTATCTTAGTAACCCAAAATAAACGAACACAAAAGAAAATTAAAATTTTACTGGCCTCTCTTAAAGAAATAACTTTAGGAAATGTTAAATTGAATTTTTCTGTCAAAATCAAATTGAGAATAGCGCGCCAATACATACAAAGAAGCGCTTAATAACATAAAAGAGAAACTTGCAATTGTTGATAGCTCTGAGAGCGCTTAAAAACAAATATCGCTGAAAAAGAATAGCACTCGGCTTCTTTTATTGAAAACGGACTTTAAAAGGAAAAAGGAAATTACTTTTTTTTGAAGTTCACAGCCTTGTGGATGAAGTTAAAGGGAACAAGTTCGAATGACACAAATTAAAACTTTCAGAATATATAACGCGCGCAGTAGTGTTTGGTATAATCAACATTAAAAATCTAATTATATATTTATTAAGCCCAACCAGATGATATATATATATATATATATGTATATATATATATATATATAGAATAAAAAATATACAAAATAATAGAATAGTGTGAATGTCATGAAGCTACTTTTAGTTATGTATAGGTACTACGCAGTATAAGTGACGGGATAAAACGTGTGTGTCATGCCCCTTCCCTTTGCATACTATCTAAGCACGAGAAAAGTTACTTTACGTATACTATGACTTCTAGATTGTAAAATATAGTGCTCAGTTACCTGTATTATGCTAAATTTGATGTTCTCCACGTAGGAGATATATACCAGATATTGTCACATACGTTTGCAGAAACACAAAGGCCCCAAAAAATCGTCCAATGCACCCTTGGCTGATGTAGTCCTTTATGCTTGAAAGTAGTGTCTGGCACCACGTTGGCCGCAAATAATATTTAAATATAAATTTAATACTGGCAACTTACCACAAAGCACAAAGAGAAAATAAATGTATTCTATCCATTACATATAGGAACAACCGTCAAGAGGCTTAACAGTCACGATTTTAATATAATCATCTTCTTTATTATATATAAAATTCAATTGCTGTCGGTTGGTCTCGCAAAAACACGAAAATGGATAGACCGATTTCAATGATTTTTGTGTGCTCTCTTAGACCCGGTAGGTGGCGCTGTTGTCGAGATCCAGACGAAGCAGGGGCGGATCGCAGTATGCTACAATAATTTAATTTACACATAAACTCTAACTGCATACCGAAACATAATATCGATTTTATTATACACGAAGAAATTTAGTTGATGTTTTAACACGATATTTTGTTGTTTAATAAGGTATCGAATATGTTATCTGTCCCACTGACCGTGTTATGATCAATCTATCCAATTAGGACTATCTCTTTATTTTCCCGTCAAAATTATGAGTTATAGTTCACTGTTAAAATACCAATAAGCATCTTTCATGCTCTCCTGATCAATTTCGACAACGACTTCTTAATATTTTTCCTTCATAATATTAAATTGTCAACTTTGTAAAGGATATTTTAGTTTCATAATAATGATGTTATGAGATCACGACGTTGTAATGTCTATAGAGGTAGTCTTTTTATGGCGCTACTGTTGAATGTTTATTTGCGAAGTTTGTTGAAAAAGAAATATTGTAATGGACCAGATCGACCGCTATGCTATGGGTAGTAAACCCACTGTTATTAGTGATGGGCTAATATAAAAGCAGCTTAACGCTGCTATGTTTCGTAATGTGAGTGGCACTGTAGTACATATGTATGTAATTTTATAACTTTCGAGCATAGTCGGAAAGAACATCTATGTGACTAAATTGATACATTCAGAAACGAAAACTAATATTCATAACAAAATTTATTGGCAGCTGTCAGGACTCGGAAAAATTACGGCGATAAATGAAATGTATTGAAAAGATTAAATGAGATTGAGGACTAATTTCAAACCGCATACATACAGCATAGGTTTAGCTAACATAACTGAACACGCTCTAAGTAAACAAGTAAAGCTGTTCAGACAGGAAGCAAAACTTACTTAGCTGAAGCATTTTGCGTTGGGCTCACTCCACAAACCAACGTTCAAATGTTAATTGCACGTGCTGTGAGCAAGTTGTGTCATCACATAAGAGTTGTTTATAAAAAAAGTTCTATATTCAATTCCAGATTAATTAAAGTGTTTAGTCGAATAATTTAAGCATGGAAACCATAACTTTTTCTTTTAACTTAACTTTTTATTTACACATAAACCCAAGACTATTTTCATAGACATAATCCAGAAGTACCACGTGCCGCGTTCCTTATTACAGACGTAAACACCGACACTGGCTGCGAGGATCAGCGTCAAAGGTGCGAGTTGCGAGAGCTCTGGTATCGGGAATCTGCCTATAAATACTGGCGACTGTCGAATCCTCCCTACAATAGCCTCAGTCATGATGTGGTTACGTCAAGAGGATTGATTTACCTTTTCTCTTGTAGTAGTAATATTTCCTAAATTATAATTATTAGAGACTTCAAATTTGGCATGTCAGTAGGTAATTATAATCGCTATTTCGAAAAATCTGAAAGTAGTGTAACTATTTTCAGTATTTTTCGAAATCCCACCGGGTTAAAATAACAAACGAACATTAAAGTTTATTAAGGGAAATATATAATATATACCGGTGGAAAACTGTTCCACAGAGAGGTCGTACGCGGAAGAAAACTTCTATTGAAACGTACAGTGGTGGACCGCCAAGCATCCAGATAGTGTGAATGGTATCGGGAGGTTTGCCGCGTAGTGCGTTCATGAAATTTGGCGGCTGGGGTTAATTCCAACAATTCCTCAGAGCATTCCCCGTGGTTGATGAGAAAGAAAATGCAAAGAGATGCAACAACTCTTCGTAGCGCCAGTGAATCGACTTCACACGTCCCCGTTCTGTGAAAATAATTTGATCTTATAATAGTTTATATTTACTCGGATAAACATTGTATCTTTATTGTTTTTATGTATTTGAACAGCACAACAGAAAATTTATAAGTATTCTTCATTACGGTAAACCTCGCAAAACGGAGAGTAACATAATATATCCATTCGTAAGGATTTCCAGAAAACCATATCAATGTTTGTCAAAGATGAAATAAAATATAAGTAAATGTGATTCTGACGTTGACATAGAAGCAAACACAAACCGCGAAAGGTGAACGATCGCTGACGAAAACCTGACGATATTTAGGTACCTAACCAAAGAGATGGAAACTCAAGTTTCAAATTTTGCCGACGCGAATTAAGTTAATGGAAAGCTATACATCAGTCGACAACGAAGACTGCCAACAATTTATTCTTGTTCGTTATAAATGGTCTAATTTCTAGATTATAATTGAATCCAATTTTAATGGCCAGCATCATTGGATCCGAGGTCTAAGCGAACCGATAACTGATTGTCTCGTTAAATTTTGTTAACGACTAATTGGAGACAGACTAAAGGCTGAGAAACAGATCAATATAGAACAACTGCGACTCAATTGGTTATAAAATATTTTAATATAATAATGGGTAGCTTATTTAGTTAACTCATTATAAAACTTTGCCACATAAACCATTATTCGTAACGTAAACCATTATTTATTCATAAACCATTATTTATTATATGTATGTATAATATTATGTATCTCATTATGACATTGTCTCATATACGCTACATAGCTTATACTGTTACTATATATTTGTTTGTCTACTATTTATGCATACTTCCATATGTTTAAATGAAAAAGATCTCCTTTACCAAGGTTTGCCTGGAAGAGATCGCTGTTTGAAACTGATGAGTCACAATAACTACTTACCATCAGATGGACTGTGTGACTTAAGTAACCTTTAAATCTATAAACATCTTATTAATAATGGACAAGATGACATTGTTAGTGTACGAAAAAAAACCTCTAGCGGATTATACTTTATAGCACTGAAGTAAGAACTACTTACTGACGTACTTTTAGTAAGAAAAGAGAGTACATAAAACAAATCAGATACAATATGAAACAAAAAACTTAATTCTATGGAATGCACTTCCTATTTATTAAAGGAATAAAAGGATCCACTATGCATAAAATGTAATAAAGACAAATTTAAATGTGACCGTACATGAAAAAAGGCTACGTAGGTAATAACTCAATATCAAGCACTTAATAACATGAAGGAGAAACTTGCATTAGTTGTTAAAACAAATATCGCAATACCAATTTATTTTATTTATTGAAAGCAGATATTTAAAATGGATCAGATTAAGAGTAACCTTAACCGATGAGAATGGATGCGTAGGTATATCGATGTAAGAGGCGAGAGAGGTTCATCAGGATCGTGCCAGATGGAAGTCTTTAATCTCTGCCTACCCCTTTGGGTGAAAGACGTGAGTGTTTAAGTTTACGGATATTTAAAGAAGTGAGACCAAAACAATTTTTTTTAAACACAATATATAATTATTATATTTATATTAAGGACAAATATGAAGTAAGAAATGAGCTTTTCATTTCAGTCCGAAGCAACATACTAGCGTTAATAAAAAACTAAATCATGGGGCACTATATCCATCAATTACTGCGTCTGATCCTCTCCTAGGATATACCGCATTTTTATGTGCATTTATTAAAGTTACCAAGAAGCACCACATATTTATTAACAGACTTCATAAGCGAGAAGTTTCTATATACGACGCGTTATGCTTTTTTATGTATGTTCACCGCTTTCGCGGAAACTTTTATATATTTCTCACTTTCGCCTTGAAGCCGGCCACCCAGAATATAATCGGATGGAAAACAGACGCCAGCAAATTATAGCTGTAATATTAGCAACTTGCATCTCGCTCCACCGCATGTTGCCATATATCGATGCACCATACCGTATAAGATCTTACAGTAAAACTTTCATTAGTTTAAACTTTAAATTGCATTAGAATTGCGTTCGTAATACAAAAGCATTGTTATTCGAATAAATCACTACAGGCATGTGTCAAATTAATCCCATGCGTGACATGTTTAGTGATTCACGCGTGCTGGGACGTGTTCGGTCCTATTCCGCAAGTTTATTTATGTCATCGCGTCGCGGGACGCGTGGACCTGTTCTATAAATCTCAGGATTTGCGTAAATCAAAACGCAAACAACAAAAATTTCTGTTATTAGTACCTGCCATCACGATATTTAATATAAAATGGAGTAACGAATCGAGTATTTAGACAAAAATATTACACAATGTGAAAAGTAATATAAATTTGTTATTAATGTTGTTAATCCCCTTTATTATCATTAGCATTAGTGCCATATCAATCTCACTCCCGTAGCCAAAGAAACGGTCAAGCAAATACCAATAGGAGAATTTAAACCCGAGAAACAGAGGAAATCACGATTTATCAAGTCACCATACTGTGCGTATAAAATAACTATTTTTAATGACCCCCGCACAAGAATTTCCTCCTGTATCGTGGAGGCAGTTTTCATACATAAATTGCACAAGGAAAAACACCCAGACCCAGAACAATTATTTATAGACCATACAAATACGTCGGTTTCTCTAAAGCCGATTATGGAAACGTTTTGACATAGGGAAAACTTCGCAGATGCCGACAGATAGCGAATAGCCGGAGCTCAATAATCCCACATCTAGGGAGTCAGCATACGGTGATATAAATTATTAGATATTTATGTTGGAAAATATAGCTATTTAGCAGTTTTATGCAACAGAATTGAGTCCGCAAGGTATACTATATATTGAAGATGGGCCATATTGACCGACCAGTACGTGTACTTTGTTATATTATATAGATGCGAAAAAAGCGAGAGAGGTGTGAAAAGGATCCAGTCTCAAGCACGTCTGTAGTCTTTACCTATCCCTTTAGGTGTAACTGGTAAAACATTTATAATAAATATACACTTTATAACTTTGAATTACGGCTTAACAAAATGAGTCGAACGTATTATATTTTTATAAGCCGGAATAAACACAGTGTACAAGTCATGTAGTATAATGTCAAGTGTAGTATCACAGAATAAATGGGAGTACTACGTGTAACATTTCCTTTTTTTTATAGAATAAAGGTAACAAATGAGCACACAGTCCGTGTGTAGGTAAGTGAATTCTGTGGCCCATAGACATCATTAACCATTTATTTTATTTTAACATTTATCCTCGATTAAGAATTAAAACGCAGATAACGCATTTGCGTTTTAATTCTTAATCGATCCTTGAAGACTAAGATGGAATGTCTCATTTCCAGTAAAAAGTTCCTCTCATTCTCTCACAATAAGAAATACAGCAGCATCAAACTGTTACTTTACGCCGATATTCTGTTAGAGCGTGGTCCTACCCCGGTCGAGCCAAAAAAAATTTATTGCGATACTAAAATTTCATCATTTTGTTATGTGCAAAATTGCAACGATACTGAAGCGGAAAATATGGTAAAACATTAAAAAGAATTGAATAGATTTTTTTTATTTCATTTACTGTTGTAACCTGGAAGTCTCTTTTCACAACAATATCCTGTCAGAAAGAAAACATACCTTGTGTTATATATGGTATGGCTGAACATAAACAAATCAAAATGTTTTAGTCGTTGAATCGATTGTTATATATCGCCAAGCAGCTCAAAAAAAAACTCAATGTAATGGCGAGCGAAAGTTTCCCTATTAAACAGACTGTATAGAGTCTATGTCTTAACTCTTTCAATCCACAAAGCTGTATTTCAAAACTAGCAAACAGGTTCACTAAGCCCTCACAATACTCTAATAGCCCGACCGCACTGTTAGCTATATTTGACGAGATGCATCCACTAGAGTGCAGTTTATGCAGTAACCTGCATGCGAGCTATCGCTCTCCCGCCGCAGTCCCTTCCTTTTTTTCAGTAATAATCTCGCCAACCAATGAATTCAAAAAGAACTATCGGATCTCGTGGGAAATATATATACAGTATGTCCGCACGGACTAACGATATTTTAGGTACTTACAATACAGCTATTTTAATATAACAATACACTACACACTGAGGTCTAATCCCCCTCCCCCTCTATTTGTCAGCCATTTTGTTTTTCTCTTGAGATATTCTCTACGCGTTTACGAAAAAAGTCATATCTCTCAAAGTTTTAGTCCTACTGAGATAAAAATTAACTCATTCGGAGGCCAATAATATTGTTTATCGTTTACATTATCAAAACTTTTGTTGACATACTTGTAACTTTGAAGAAAAAAAATTTTACTTCAAATAAATATCAAAAAAATATGCTATGCTATGCTGCAGTTGTCATTTAACAAAGGCCTTTTGTGTTTGCGCATAATATGCTATGTTCATACAACAATAATTCTTTAAAGTAATAAAGATACAGCTGTAAACTTTATGTTGTATTGTAGCTTAACTCAAAATCTGTCGATATAGTATAAAAATAAAAAGGGTGAACGGGGTTGTTTTTGCAGTAATTTACAATAATTTGCCGATTAGCATATTTTTTGATATTTATTTGAAGTTAAATTTTTTTTCTTCAAAGTTACAAGTATGTCAACAAAAATTTTGATAATGTAAACGATAAACAATATTATTGGCCTTCGAATGAGTTAATTTTTATCTCAGTAGGACTAAAACTTTGAGAGATATGACTTTTTTCGTAAACGCGTAGAGAATATCTCAAGAAAAAAAACAAAATGGCTGTCAAATAGAGGGGGGAGGGAATTAGACCTCAGTGTGTAATGTATTTTTATACTAAAATAGCTGTATTATAAGTACCTAAAATATCGCTAGTCCGTGACCGGACACACTGTATATATATATAAATGTTTATCAGAGTTATGCTTCAATGTAAATACATATAACTGTAAAATAGTTTCAATAGAAAATATGTTGATTTCTTGATATTATTCGAACCCAATTATACAACTTATCGAACGTGGAATAACTTTCAGATTTTATCAAACCCCTCTCATATGCATTGTTATCTGGTTTAGTTGACAGCTCAAGCAACCCTCATCTATACTCCACTGTTGGAGCAGAATCGCCACCGAGCTCGGGACTCGGAAGTTAGAAATATCCGGGCGCATCCGAAACGGTTTGTGACCCATATTATACAATAGAATTCACGATGCCATAAGATAACTGTTTACATATTTTGAGTGAAAATTAGTTACATCCTAGGTTAACTCCTATATGACGTGCTCTAAGTCTTTTTTTATTTTTATTTAAGACTCGTACAATTTCCACCCGCATCGAATTGCAAACTAAAAGTTATTTTTGGCTAACATTAACGTACCTACCTACGTACGTACCTACGTTTCGTGGAGCTTCCTTGAAGAGTTCTCTCCAATAAGGAATAAGAAATTCAGCAAGAGAAATAATTCCTGACGAATATTATTTAATCGAATAATAAACGAATAATATTTTTCCCATACAATTACATGAATAAATAGGAGTTGATTTCAAGAAATGTGCAATAAAATAGAAGCCAAACCGGGTACTGGTAATGGTAGGTTACCACTCTGCCGCCAAGCAACAGTCAAACAGACTAATGTGTTCCAGTTTACAATGTTTTTTTTTTTTACAGAAGAGTGGGCAAACGAGCATACGGTTCACCTGATGTTAAGTGACTACCGCCGCCCATGAACCACCACAACACCAGGGGAATTGCAGGTTCGCTGCCAGCTCTTTGGAAAGGAGTAAGCTCTTTCCTTGAAGGTCCCTAGGTCGTATCGGTCTGGAAAAATCGCCGGTGGTAAACTATTCCACATAGAGATAGTACGCGGAAAAAACTCCTAGTGAAACGTACAGTGGTGGACCGCCAAGCATCCAGATGGTGTGGATGGTATCGAGACGTTTGCCGCGTAGTGCGTTCACGAAATTTGGCGGCTGGGATTAATCCGAACAATTCTTCAGAGTACTCCCCGTGGTATATGCGAAAGAAACTTCAAAGAGATGCAACATCTCTTCGCAGCGCCTGTAGGACACAATGAAAGCCCCGTGACCAGCCGAACATTATGATGCGCTGATAAATTAACATAAGGAGAAACAACCATTTTCATTATTTTTATTAGATCAAATTTAAAATAGTTCATAAAGATTTTTCCAGATTTTACACAACATTCCTAAAACCATTTGTTCACTACGCAAACATTTATTCTTAATCTTACTATTCGTGATAAATAATCGAATTGCTTTGAAACGGACGAATAAAGTTTTAATAGGAATTCAATGTAAATCGCCCAACATTTTCATGTTTGTCCTATTTTTGGTTTGAAAATAATTCTGTCTAAGCGAAGATAGCCTGATTAAACAGAGAATACTCGTATGTGACTCAGAGATTACTTGTGTATTTGTTGACGTAGAGGCATCGATCACTATTAGTGATCGATGTGTAGAGGTAACTATTTAAAGGAATTGTATCCGCGACTGATAGTTGCTTCCAGTTTTTGTCTCGCCGAAAAACTAAGCCATTCAGGGAGAAAATTTAACCAAAGTTTTTGGCACTATAATATGATCATTTTAGTTATTTTTATTGCAAGCATTGCGCATTTTCTTTGTAAATAAAGGCATGGAAAGATGACATTACATAAATATGAGGTTAAAAATTTAGAATTAAAAGGTCCTCATTATAACCTAACTCTTAATTTAGATGAGTAGGTATTTGAAGTAGGCGCGATCGTAGGCATAGGCCAAAATTACCCTCACGTTGTAATCTTACAAAACGAAATTTTCTTGCAATATAAAACATAGAATAGAGTGAGGAAGTTTCAATAAAGACGAAATGCTTACATTCTTGATAAATATTTATAAACTTGCTAAATGTTTTTCCTGGCTCTTTTTTGGGAAATTCTGTTCAGAGCTTTTGTCATAAGGATTACCGTTAAAGAAATATTTTATATAAAGGGGAGTTATAGGAGCGTTGCGTCTTTATAATTCTTTAGTAAAACTTCATGTACATCGTGTATACCATGGGCCACATGGGCAGACGAAAGTGACAAGATCTCCACATATTGTGTGGTCTCAAGTATTTCTTGAAATTACGTACAGTGTCGATTTACCTAATCTATTATTTTGTATGTGATGAAATATTCCATGTTCTAAAGATTTCATACATACAAAAGGGCATTCATTCATAGTCGTCAAAGCAATAGATTTAAAAAAGATAAGGAGAGACAGAAGAAGAGGGAGGATTCACATTTGCAATCACCTATGAAGCTAACGATATGATTAGGCGGGGTCCTCTGTCCTGGCCGGTTCATAAATCACTTTGATTGATGATCCGCGAACGGGGCGTGCCAGCGGCATTGTCTGCGCCGCGGCCCAGTGGTCCGCATGGTAAAAACGAAGCAGTGTTTCGGACATAGCTAGTTTTGCTGGTGACGAAGGGTTTTGGGAATCTTTTTTACTTAGTTTTGTATTTGCGATGATAGATATTTCAAGTTATATTAGTATTATTTTTGTCAATCCTATTTATTAACCCATGTTAATCAAATCATTAATGTTAGTTTTAAAACCAATTAGAAGAATATTATCCTCTCGCATCATTCTCATGCTAAAGGGTAAATGAACTGAGGATACATATATATCTTCAGTTCGTTTTATATATATATATATATATATATATATATATATATATATATATATATATATATATATATTGGTTGGTGTGGGCAAGATCAATTTTGCGAGGCCCCTGGCGACGAATAATTATTTCCAGTAATTATATTTGGATCCCTGATATAACCCATCACAAATCCTCAGCTGAACATAGACCTCCCCTAGCTACTGTCACGGTCTTGTGTCACCTAAATACATCAACATCCTACATGTTTTACCTGGTCGTTCGACCTTCATTTAGTGGGGGGTCACGTCGCTCCGCTTTCGTCAGTTCCTAACGGATACCTTCGATACTAGCCTGCTCGATACGTTCTGCTGCGGGTATCTTCGATACGGATTATGTTACGCAAAATAACTCCAAGCACAGCCCTTCCCATAGTTTACAGAACGACTTTAAACTTTCTTATGCATCTAAAAGTAAATGACCATGTCCCGGTTCATGTCCTATAGACCATTGCTGACAACACGCACTGGTTGTACACTTGTTTTGAGATTTTGAGGGTTATTGGACTTCACAATCGTGTTCTATTTGTCGGTTGACTACTTGATTGAAGGTGGATTTGCCTAGTGTGTCAATTTCTGTCGCTTATGAAAATACACTAAACACTCTGTGCGATCTAAATTGTCTCCATATAAAATCCTTAAAATTTTCATTTCAACTTTAAATGTTGTGTTCGAAATATTTTTTGTTCTTATTTCTCGGACATGCAGGTTTTTTCATTATATTTTTTTACGGCCACGTGGTAAATCAGCACTTAAAATGCAATTAACAATTTCGCTGTAAATTACGCAGTACGCGAGAACCCGGGTTGCTCGCGTACTGCGTAATTTACAGCGAGTGCTTAGCCGCTAAGCTACAACGGCACAAGAATTCCTTTACTAAGTTTTAACGTAAACTCAAAATAAAAAGGATTTCTCCAGCTGCCGCTTCCGCCTACGGCCTCGCGGCCCAAAGGGCCTCGCACTCGTGAAAGATCAAAGAATTTTCATTGGTAAATATAAAACTAGAGACGCCTTGAAGTTTCATCGTCCTAGTTTTATATTTTTCAATGAAAATTCTTTGCTCTTTCAGAGGCCCTTTGGTCCGCGAGGCCGTAGGCGGTCGCCCACGTTGCCAACGCCTTGCGCCGCCTACGAGTGTAGAAGTGGTCTGTTATATCGAAATTATTTCAAGGGTTACTCGCAAGCCATTAAGACATAAATACCAATTTTTTTTTGTCTGTAATATTTCAGATGGCTGAACCGATTGTAACGAACAGATAGCGAGCGACACCAGTGGAGATCTAGGTTATATTTAAGTCAAAAACATGAAGATTTATTTTTGGGGATATTTCTTTTTTCGAAAAGTTGATAAAATAAATGGTTCTTTGATGGTCTTAAATCTAAATAACGCCACATAAATAGATCCCATACAGGCGCAGCCGGGGCGAGTCGCTAGTTGGCCAATAAATGTAAAATTATCATAAATCGGTAGAAACTGTAGATGATTGATCAGAGGAAAGTGATTTCAGCGGTTTTTAGCCCTTTTCATTTTTATAATGGTATGTTACATAACTGTATAAAAATCAACTCCATATAACGAAAAATATCGTGATAAAATATTTAATATATTCATAATACTTTTAAAATTTTCTAATGTATCAAAAATATATCATCTACATTGTAAAATACAAGGTCTGTAACTGAAAAACTAAAAATATATTTACTTTTATCTTCATTTTTAATATGACTTTCTATTATAGTATTATATGTTATGGTTCAACGTCAACAGGATTAATAATTTTCATGCATTCATTTTCAAAGGGCGGGTCTGTGCTACCTACCTACGATCAACAACACGTCTTCAAGCTTGCGGCTCGTATCCAGTAATAAATGTCATAGACTGACAAAGAAGCATATTAATTGTAATTTAATACGGATTTTCGTGAGGGAGATAATCATTAGGTCTTTAAACGTCTTACATCATGGCTCATTAAATAGTAAAAACGGTGTTTATGACTTTCGAACTTTTTGTATAAAATTCTGTGAAGAAATTTGTTCACTAAATTTAATTTTAATGTGTCTGTCTGTCCGAACGGATTTGATCAAAATACAACTGACGTTGATGATTTGTAGAAATGAATATGTGAAGTCTTTTTAATTTTATAATCGGGTATATCTGGAGTCATGGCCTTTTACTATAAAAGATGAAATGTTTAACACCGAAAACACATCGATTCTTCTTCTTTTTCCAATCTTGGATAAGGCCCCAGGCATCGTTAGGAGACAGATCGCTCGTTATATAATTAATAATCGACCCCTGATGAATTGAACAAAGTTAAAATAAACAAATTTAATTAGTCAAACTTATATTTTACCACTAAAATAATTAAAATAATGAAGGCTAAGCGTAAAGCATTAATTAGATACTACTATAAGCTTCTACACAAACCTTAAAACGTTACTTTTAAAAGTAGCCTAAGGCAATCGCTGAACTAAAATTGTTCTCAACAATTTCAACGACCATTCGTACATTTTATTAAAAGCAATAATTAGAAGAAGTAGTATTTAATGTACGATTCTAGGAGCTTTTGTTTTTTAATTTGCTTAATGGACTAGGTAGAAGGTTGTTTTACTATGTAAATTACTGTGGACACTTATCGACGCTAAGTTAACACAGGTCACTTAACTCTATTGTAAGGATAATGCAATAATTTGTCAAATGTTTTTTTAAAGATAACGATCTATTGGATGTGTATCGTATTGATCCAAGCGTTTTATAACAAACTGATAATATACTCCGTACAATACTAAATATTACTGCTCTACACAGGCTTCTCTCACATTCCACCTTATGGTAAGTTGATGCTGAGGCCAATAGAAATCTACATTTATCCTTGATTAAGAATCAAAATGTAGATTCGTTATAACTCCTGGTTTTCGTGGCGTACTTCACATGTCCTAAAAATATTTAATTTGTTGGACCTGCAGATTTACTCACGATGTTTTCATTCACCGTCACTTAAATCTGTAATTAACAATTCCACTAATACCGGCGCGAATCGAACCCGGGTTGCTCGCGTACTGTGAAATTTACAGTGAGCGCTTAGATTTTTACGAGATAGTTTCGTTGGGTATCTCCCTTTTATTTGTTTCTGTACTCAGAAAAGTCGACAAAGGGAACAACGAGATTCAAGAAAGTGACTTGAACTCTGATATCGCTACCAAACAGCACGGTTAAAATTGACAGATACGATTCGGGCTGCTTCACTACAAACTTTGAATTTGGTAACGAGCCCCGCAAGTGTTCTAAGTTATAACAGTTAGTCACCAAAACAGAAAGTTTGAAGATAGTAAGGGCAGGACGAATCGCTTCCCGCTACGAAATTCTCAGCGGCAGCCCGGAGTCAGTAAGTTGGCGGTGTTTCACCTGTTCCTACTGCGCCTGTCTCTCTCCAGTCGTGTCTGATTGCTGTCACATCGGACTGTGAGAATGTAGTATAGTGTTTACATGCGCTGAAGCACACCCTCGTGCACTATAACCCTGTTGTGAGCAATGTTGGCCCCCGTTATTTCGTCTGAAGGACATTTATATGATACCAAATATATTGTATAATAGAATTTTATACATAATATTTATTATACATAATATACATTTGAATCGCGAAACAGAACGCGAGTAACCCGGGTTCGATCCCCGGCGGCACCAATGAAATTGTTAATTGCAATTTTTAGTGCTGATTAACCACGTGCTCGGCGGTGAAAGAAAACATCGTGAGGAAACACGCATTGGGGCAGCGCGGCGGACACTTCCTTGCCCTAAAACCCTCTAAGAAATGAGCGGAGGCCTGTGCCCAGCATTGGGACGTATATAGGCTGTAACTTTATACATTTGAAGGTAAAAAATATACTCTGTCAAAATTTATAGAGCACAATAAAAAATTAATTTTTAATTTTACGCTAGACTTATTCAGGCTAAGCACAAATCGATCATAAAACAAATTAAAGGGTCGTCGCAGGTCCTTACTTAACGAATTCGTGTCAAAAATTAATTAAGTCCATCGGAGCAAGGTTAACGGTACCTGCCAATTGTAAGGCTTCGGACACAAGTTTGTAATAGGACATTAAAAAAAGATACTACGAACACTCTACATGTTTACGTAGTGAAATTAGGTTTTAAATTCATGTAAATTTTGCTTAGTATGAATATCCACCACGCCACATCATCACGTCTATAAAAAATGCAAGAAAGCTATCATAGTCTCCGATTTATCAAACACTCTAATTAGTCATTTAAAAAACATCGCCTTCTCGTAACATTACTATTTAAAATCAATGTAGATAAAAATTTTCGACTGTGGTGAAGCCTGAAATAATGGATATATTTTTATGGTAGTAGGCACGTTATGTCTGAATGTTCATTTCTACTCTTATGCGTTCGACCACTATTACTTATTATATTCGACGACAATACTTAAACTAGTTGTTACAGGAATTTGAAAAATTTCACGGCTTTTATAGGCTTTTGTTACTTTATTATAACGCCAGCATAGAATAACAATCGCGGATTTAAATTGTTAATTACTTGCATCTTCCAGATATAGATATAAACATAAACAAAATTTCATGGATATCTTGCAGTCGGGTTTTTTTTTAAATATAAAATTGTATTATTAATTATGTACTAATCAATAATTGAGTTCGACGAAATGAAAGGCCTATATTGACAGTACGAATGTTGTTATAAATGGGTCTCGTACATTGTATTTAAAAACCACAAAGCAAATATCAAATGATCACAAGTTCATTTAATGATGAGTAATTGTAACCGAATGAATTGATAGAGAGTGAACTAACCAAACTATTGTTGAAATATACACATTAATCGCAGAATAAAGCATTATATAAAATTCATACAAAATATTAATAATAAACTATTCGTGTAAAACAACCTTAAGTCACACACTTGAAAGCGCTGAACATTTTCAATATTAAAATAGCTGGCACAGATTTTTAATTGAATGGTTTAATCTTCTATCGTCTGTAATTTAAGTACTTATCATTAATTGGATGATTTTGTAGAAAACACAAGTTAACAATAGATTTTAAACTATAATAAAGCACTAAATACCTAGAAGTCTGTCTAGATTGGTACCACTCACAAGCAATAGTCCATCAATTGCTACGGTTTGAAGAGTAAAAGATTTAAAATAATTACAGACTTTGAGGCACTTATGAGCAACTGCTATAAAGCTTGACAACCCATTCAGATCTCAACTCTATTAATGCGAAGCCGAGAGTCCTGAACATCGTCTATACCAAACTTGGCCCCCTTTTCAAATTTGTCTTTGATGGGATCCTAATCATAAAAATTGACAACTGCTATAGCTTCCATATTCGTTATGAAGGCTTATCTTTAGTTTTTTTGTAATGATGCTTTGGGAGGAAATTTTTTATCAAAATTACTAATGAAAGAGATTAATTAAGTTTAAATATTTATAGAGCAGAGTGATGGTGTCGAATTAAGGACCGGGGACGTAGTAGCGAAACATTTTCATAACTGTTGGGTCAACTGCTAATCTTCTCACGTTTTTGTGTCGAAAAAAAGCACAAACACTCACGCCTGTAACGCAGAAAGGTAGGCTGAGACTACGGACTTTCATTTACTTCCTAACACAACTCTCGCCTCCTTTAAATCCGTATCCGTACGCATACACGTTCGTCAATTAAGGGTACTCTTAAACCGGGCCAGATTGTGGGTCAGATCTTCAATACATCGCCAATCTGGACGATAAACTTTAGTAGTAACCGTTTTAGTTTATAAAAATCTATGAACAAAAAAAAAAAAATCATAGGATCAACCCAAAAACAAGGGAATACGAAACGACGATCGGTCATGGTTTTTGTAGGTAAAATCGTTTTGAGCTGCAGTTGTCCCTATCGCACTCTTCGGGTGGAGACCAGAGGTGAGGGACGGCAATAGTTTCTTCAAATACCTATTTTGCAATTCCCGCGCAGACCGTCTACCCTCTTAATACCCACTCTGAAATTTTAAATCTAACCTTTGTCTACGATCTAACATAATTATAATGCTTACAATTACTGCAAATTACGAAGGTAAATAAATACAAGTTCATGAGAGCAAATAGCCTCCTTATACAATCCAATTTCAGAAGGCAATTGAACAGGAAAGATTACGCCAAGTAGTTCAAATGTTGGTTGACTGACTTCCCGCGCCCACAATATTTCAGTTCGCTACTTAACATGTAACGCTTCCGTTGATTGTGTTTATTTTATATAAGTAGATCTTCATGAGAATACTATTATTTGTTTTATTATTATTTATTTTTTATTTTATAACTCAATTTGTAATGTCACCTTTAATTTGCGTTAACAGTTGTCGAAAGAAACAAGGATTTATTAAATATTCACAAAACACCGCGGGGTATCTCGGCAGGTACATATCGAACGGGTTAATGGGAGTCACCGGGAAGTTGGTTAATTATCTATTTGGGGCAGGTTTTCAGAAATATTGCCGGCCGCTGAACTCCAAAAACTGGACTGACTTACATGAGAACACGCACAAAGATTTCTAAGAATATAATACTAAAATTTCCATATAATTTAAGACCGACAGACGGTTTCAAATTTGTTTTATTTTCCTTTACAATTCGGGTAACTTCCTGTTATTGCCGTAATAGAATATAGAATTAATTTATAAAGCCAAAACTAATAAATTTATAAATAATGACTAATATTATATTACTTCAGACAGTGATTGTATAGTATACCCAATCAATTCTTTCAACCTGTTTTCATGTCAAACATATCGCATGACGTATGGAAATCCTTTAGTTTCCAAAACTCGTGGTAAACCATGTTTTCTTATATAAAATGTCAAACATGTTTCACTTCAACGTATTGTGTGAGCGCAAACGCAATACGATACATTGTCGAAAAACTAAAGTTTAAACATGTTTAGTTCACAACTTAGCTCACGGGCGCACTGTGGGACCAAACGGTGTGTTTGATTTCAAAAATCTATAAGTTTTCTTTATAGGAGAGGGGTCAAATGAGCATACGGTTCACCTGATGTTAAGTAACTACCGTCGGCCATGAACAACTGCAACACCAGGGGAGTTGTAGGTGCGTTGCCAGCCTTTTAGAAAGGAGTAAGCTCTGTTCTTGAAGGTCTCTAGGTCGTATAAAACTTTTATGTTTGTTGACATTTTGAATTGAGAAAACTAAAATTTAGAAAATTTTCATACAAATATAAAAATAAAAAAAATGATTAAAATAGTTCTTACAGGAATGCTAATACTACGGATTATTTTAATTATCACAACATATAAGAAGTATGCAATATCGTTTTATATTATGAAAACTTAAACTTTCCCACGACCTCATTTTAGCTTCAGGGGAAATTAAGAATGAATATTTTAAGAAGGGAAACAGATTGCTCAAAAAGGTTAAGGGAGTCAAGCAATTTTAGGCAAAATTTTAAAAGATATTTTTGCTTCAAAAAGAAAATGTCAAAAATAAATTACAAAATATTTTCTCGACTCGATAATAAACAATCAAGTAACCTTAAGAAAAATGCAACTGTCTATGCGTTGGTAATAAAAAGCGTTTAAGTATGTATTTTTGGTCTTTCAGAAGCCACAAGCAACAAGCATAATTGCGACAATTTAAAAAAATAATGTTATGAAAAACCAAACAAAATCAATACTTTAAGTGTCTAAGGCGTATACGGAGTAATTGAACACCTCATTCCCTATATAAACCCCATCGAAAAGGGGCTGGCACCATGCGCCACACAATTACAAGTCAGATGCTTATCTCGTTTGTTTATAGGCATGCGGTACGTGAAGATAAAACTATATGGCAATATTATTTGTAGGCTGCAAAGTGCGATGTTTATGTGAGCGCGGTTACGTGTTCCGTGTGGCAAACTCTAACGAAAATATTACTAAAGATTTGGGTCGCTCTATGACACCAAGCGTTACTGCAAAAATCGACAGTGACATAATCATCGAACATGATTATTTTTTGCTTCTGACTAATTAATAAGTTATTCTTCTTTGATTTTATGGTGTAAGCTTCGTTCGTAATGAAACCGCCAGACGTTGTTTAAAATCTATAAAGGTACAATTTAGATCACAGTATATTTTAATGAAGCCTTGAATACCCCTAGTTCGCTTTTATAACAATTATTTTCCTTTATAAAACCGAAATGACAAACCAACTTAGAGTCCACCCGATCTTAAGGAGGCAGTACCGTCCATGGACATCTGTGGCCACCTTCAAACAAAAAGGCTTCAAGATGCGTTATCATCACTGAGGACTAAGTTAAAATCGGTTCCATAGTCATCTCTCGCTGTAATGTAGGTGAAATGAGAAGGAAGAGCACCGAAGACCTTAATGCTCTTGATAGATGGTGGTATAACTTAATAATATATGGCAATATTATTTAAAAAAAAGTGTTGTTGAAATGTCCCCTAAATTATATAATAAATTACCTGATCACATAAAATGTTATAATGTGCAAAAATTTTAATTTATTTTAAGTAAATTTCTTATAGATGAATGTTATTATAATGTCAATGAATTTCTATTTACTAATAATTTAAATATGTAATTTAATAATTTTATTTTGACTCCACTTAATGATGTATGGATATATAAATTCGTATGCTGTTAAAGCATTTCACGGAGGTACTATAAAATTATAACATTGTCTACCTTGTTACCTGTGAAAACGAGTAAAATGATTGATTGATTGATTGATTGATTGAATAATAGGTTAACTTAATAGTAGGTTAATAGATTTAGAGAAAACTTTATCTAAAACGCAATAACAACCTAGAAATACATATACACATATAATGTTATGTTAATGCAGCTATGCTTTAAAGCTATAACGCAGTTATCCACTTCGCACGTCACATCAAGCCACTTGACAGCAAACGTCAGAGTGACGGCACACCGATAACGTTGTTCACGCACGTCTGAGACTGGACAATTTGATGCACGCCTCATATTATATTCAGTAGTAGAACGGATCATTAATGAATGGATATTAAGATTAGACAAAACATAGGACAGGTTATTTTAAAATTTTCGGACATGTTTGTTTTCTACACATCTACTGATTGTAGTCTTGTGTTTATAGACGCTTCTTTTAATAAAGTAAAATTACAAGTCATTCACATGCCACTGGTGGGGGCTTAGGGCTTCCCTAATTTTCAAGGAGGTTTTTACGAACTTTATAAATCTTTTATTTCTCAGACATGCAGGTTTATTCACGATGATCCTTCACCACAAAGCACGTGGTAAAACATCGAATAAATTTGCACTTAGCAATTTAATTGGTGCGGGCGAGGATCGAACCCCGAGTACTGTGAAATTTTACGTTTCTTTTAGACTATCACGGAAAAACTTATTTACATTAAAAATAAACTTAATTCTTTAATTTTATCATAATTTTATTTAGATTTTTTTAATTATATAAAAAGATAAAAAATAGTTCATATTAAAAATGGGTGAAATTAATCTTATTGACTTTGTAACGGTGATTTTCAGGGGGCCCGTGCCCGTAAACTAAATGCACAATAATATTAAATATAATTTTATTATGCACTTACAAATATGACAAAAGTGGGTCGCATCAAATATCAGATTTACGAAATGTTTGCGACGTAGTTACATTCCTATAAGTAAGCTATTTTTAAGTATGCTTGTGGCTCTTTCAATAAATCTATGTACATCTGGGTAGATGTAGTTTACTTTAAGTTACCACTATCGCCAACACACTAGAACTTATTTTAAGATTTCACTTTATTAAAAAGGGAATGAGGTGATCGATATTGAGTTGTTTATAATTTGTTTTAATTGTTAATTTTGTAACATATATGTGACAAACATATATGTTACACCTGTTTTTTTTTTAAATTAGTAGTGTAATTAAAATCAGTGATAATATATTTTTCAAATATTGTTACTAAGGCATTGATACTAATATGTACTTACGTACTATAACAGCTATTTCAAACAAAAAATGTGCGCTACTCTGTGTTCGCGCGGTTTGTTTTCTTATCAAAGAATAAACATAGGTAGAATGATCAGTAGGTAATAAAAGATTGTACTGTTAAATAGGTAAATTATATCGAGAACAATTTTTTAAATTTTGTCATATATTTTGTATATTATATTTGCTTATTTAATATAATATAATGTCACAATTACATTTTAATGATATTTTTATCTCAATATTTTAAAAGGTATCTATCTCAAATATAAAAAAAACATACTAAATGTATGTTTAACAAAACTTGTTAATATAACATTTAAATTACAAATATATTTATTTAAATTAAAATAAGAGCCGTTCATAAATACTGGGCACGCGAGAGTTAAAAATTGACGAATTTATTCCACTTTGGCTTTGATGTGGAAACCTAAAAATAAAATATAGGAATAATTAGCAGATTTAAATATAAAAAATTTGGCCTAATTATGATAACTCATATATGTTTCTACAAAAAATGTGTATAATAATATATTCGTCCTATATTTAAGTACCCACAGAAATGTCGCATCTGAACAAACTAATTTCATAATCTATATTACGTGACCCAAGATGGCGTCTTAGGAATAATTTGTTTTATTATTAATTTATAATACTTTTTTTATTGATTAAGTATCTTATTAACCAATGAAAAGTAATTCCTTGGTTTTTACTGACATTTCTTTTATTATTTGTGCAATATCTAAGTACGCACGACAGCATATTTTTATCACGAGATTTTTTTTTAAATCAACACAACACGTGTCAACTCTACAAGCGCCTAGCGAGTGACTGATTAAAGTGCAGTGTATGCACCGCAGTTGAATGGAACATAGTAGCTGAATGTAGTGTCGCCTCTAGTACGTAGTACATATTAGCTCAATGTACTAAGGCAATAAGTTGTTATAAACTATTAAAGATTACCTCTTTCACCACCACTTCAGCCCACTGAAAATACTGAAAGAGATCGCGTGCGAGTCGTCAATTACGTAAAGTGACAGTCGGTTCGTTGTCATCGTCAGGATTAATAGCATCATATCTTGTTTTGGAGAGTGCTGAACAAAATTAAAAACGATGGGCACGTTCTGTTCAGTACGTAATTAAATTAAATGCAAGTTGCTTAAATAAACATCTTCCTCCAAATAGCTCGTTATTAAATATAGAAACTTAAATAATTTTGTACTGCTTTTATTTCCATAAAATATTCTTCCATTATATTCCAGCAAAATACGACTGTTTATCGTTTAGACTTTATAACAAATAGTAATTTTTATATATATTTTTTGTGTTTGTGTGTTTCATATACGGCCACCTGTTATTAGCCATCATGCAAGGAAAATGTACCAAAACCAAAAACGTTTAACAATATATTAAACTATTTAAACTCCTTTAAAGTCCCTTTAATAAATTAATGAATTAACTATACATTAAAATTTACTTTACAACATTATTTTATATTGTGATAAATCAAATTTTCCCCACAGGAGGTAAGATTGAGGCGCGTAACCGCCGACCTATTTAACTCTCGCCGAGGCATATCGCGCTCCAGCAGATTAGCTAGCAAACATAAAATAGCATCATAACTCCCGTTTTCTTTTTAATTCACGTTTGAGACACACACAATCCTCAAGAGTGTGATATTCTATTCTATGCTTTCCGATGGACAGTCAACTAGTTACGGATACAAACTCTTTATTCAGCTTGACGACTGTTTTTATATTATATACCCTAATCCTATAAAATATTAAATAAAAAAACGTAATATTATATTTTTATAAATGGATACTAATAATGCTGTTAATGTTGTTAAGTATTCACATAAATCATTAAAATAACACCAAAAAAATTTAAGCGGTTTTATTGAATAAAACTATTATTTACGGATTTTATCGCGTTTAATTACTTTATTTGTTTTTACTATCCCGACGTTTCGGGTGTTTTACAGCACCCTTGGTCACCGGGGGGGGGGAGACTGAGATGTTTGACGTCCCAATGTCATAGTTAGTCCGGCTACCATTTAGATATCGGTTGGTACGGGTCTTTTTCCTATACACAAGGAACACCGATTCCTACCAAGGATGATACGCGAGGCTATTGAAATTAAAAAACATCCAAATTTCAATAGAGAAGATGGATGGGTGCTGCCAGCAGCTTGGGATCCTATAATTAACAAAATTAAACCCAAACCCAAGCATACCACTGCAAGACTTCATGATACTATAAGCTCGTTTTGCGTAAATCGGACCAAAAAATAATATTCAAAAACTGAAGGTAGCCGGACTAACTATGACATTGGGACGTCAAACATGTCAGTCCCCCCCGTGACCATGGGTGCTGTAAAGCACCCGAAACGTCAGGATAGTAAAAACAAATCAAAGTAATTAAACGCGATAAAATCCGTAAATAATAGTTTTATTCAATGTGTAGTGTTCGCGTAAATTTAAGAAATCATTAAGCGGTTTTATTTTCTTAGTCCGTAGACCCTTAACCATGGTACTTGTATGCTACTATCGCTTAAGGCGACATCGTGAAAAAATGCACCTCCTTTCATCGAATAATATAGGATTATGACACCACTAACGAAACTGAAATTTTGATATAAGTAAATTCATGTCTTTATCTTGAATTTGATTGTTCAAAAACACGATTGTATAATTTTGACTCGATCATAATTATTTGCGAAAATACCTCTAAAAATCACTATAGTTGAAATTACATCGAAATTTCTTAATCTATATGCTCGGGAATCACTCAAATATATTCATAACATCAATATTCATAATTTACTTGTTCATTATTTTAATTACTTAAATCAATAATTTTTTTAAAAAAAAATATTTTAATATTCTGATAATTTCTAAGCGCTTTTAATCGTCACGGGCGCTACGCAATTTTAAACCTTATGACGGCGTTTTTTCAAGTTTTTATAGAAATTATGTATTCACTCGGATTAGTACGGCGACAGCCTTTTCAATGTGTCGTCTTAATATCATATTATGTTTATGGTTTGTTTTTCTGTATTAAAATGTAGTTATATATAATCTGAAACGATGCCGTGTAGTGGCGAAGTAACAATATCCACCACCCTATATCGCGCCTGGGTATCGTAAGAGGTGACGGAGGAAACAGGTGATGACCAGCAGCAGCATAAGGCCTCGTAATAATAATAAACTGCGGTTGTCAACTATAGCAAAATCCCCTATCCCTAAGAGGCAATCTATCGGTAAGGCCTATGTTTAGCAGTGGACTTTTAAAGGCTGCAATGAAAAAATGCCAATATATAAACTATATTTTATATCAACTATTAAAAATTAATCAGACTAATATTATGGGTTTTATAGCGGTTAATTCTAAGT
Organism: Parnassius apollo; assembly: GCA_907164705.1. Classification (NCBI taxonomy): domain Eukaryota; kingdom Metazoa; phylum Arthropoda; class Insecta; order Lepidoptera; family Papilionidae; genus Parnassius; species Parnassius apollo. The sequence goes on from CAJQZP010000117.1 coordinate 1,748,733, forward strand.
TATTTCAAATTCCTGACCTTTCGAGTATTTTGCGCCATTAATGTTCTTGAGGAGGGGGGTGTCTTGAATTCACTGTTGACCCGAACTAATTTAACTACCAGGGAAGATGCCTTAGTTGTTCTTTAAGTAATGCTACTAACCTAAACCTGAATTAGTTATGGAATCACCTGACATAAAAAAAAATATTTAAGTAACAACAATATCCCAATTAGCCAAAAATAATCTGTGCTCAGGAACTTATTTGTATTATAACAAAATTTAAATTATTCAGATAATATTAATATAACTAATCCCACCGGAGTACAGGCGCAGAGCTTTTCAAGGCCTAGTTACTTAGGCGACAGATCTATTACTGCTCACGTACTTTGAGTGCGCTAGAATATTTTCCGCAATAAATTAAGTTCTGCCATAATCAATTAGGTTCTGCCATTAGTTAGCGGTTTACTTGACGATTTAATTCTTCTGTAAGTTTGCTTCTCACTTAATTCCTCCCAAACAGCTGGAGCGATTTTGATGTAATGTTCTGTGTGTATTTAAGTGGGTGTCTGAATGGTTTAGATTCATGGACCCGGTAGCAGGTGCAGGTTAGTATAAGTATATATACATATATATATATATATATATATATATATATATATATATATATATATATATATATATGTGTCGCAGTAAAGTACCTTAATCACTCAGTTAACGGCCTAGCCTATTAACTAAACGGCGCCGTTAAAGTAGCTGCCTCAAACGCTACGGGTTTGTTACAACATTTAATAAACTGGTTGGCTAATGCTTAGACAATTCGTAAATTGGGTGAAACAGCGCCGTTCAACTAACGGCCTGAATTGATATTCGGCCCATGCATCTAATACGTTTCATGTCTAATTATGCACTATGCGCTATACCATATAAATATACGCGGCTTTAGGGGGGCCTTAGGCCCAGACGCACCCTAACATACTGTCGCTAACATTACAAGATAGTTGCAATGTTGTATAAGACGCAGCGACGGAATATCATTCAGACCCCTAATTAAACATAAAAAGGCTAAGTTGTTAATTGAATAGCTAATTAAGCTAGTTGACTGCGACAGCTTGTACTTTTTTTCATAAAAATTTGGAAAACACTATCAAATTTGTTGTTTGCCGACGCCATATTGATAGTTTGGAGAGTTTCAGCGCTTGGTGGCAGAAAGTGGAACTAAAGTTAAATGAACAGGCTAGGCAAGTAATGAAGCGTCATAGATCCAAGTCATTTGCCTACAGTATATATATATATATATATATATATATATATATATATATATATATATATTATATATTTTATATTTTTTATGCTATCGTTAAAGAAAAGAATTGCAATAAATTCAACCCGATTATATTTTTAAAATAAGTTTAATTCAAAGAAAAGTTAGTAAATGTGAAGATACGGACAATGCTCTGTTAGAGAATGGTAGAATATAACATAGGTAGTAGGTACTACATTTTTATTTTTATTAATTTTACAGGATAGAGTGACAAACGAGCACACAGTCCACCAGATGGTAAGTGGTTGCTGTGGTCCGTAGACATCTACATCCATCCTCGATTACGAATCAAAATGCAGATGCGTTGTCATCCGTGAGGACTAAGATATGTCTCGTTTCCCGTAAAAAGGGTCTCCGGTTCTCTACACTCACCATACGAAACACAGCAGCATTAAGCAACTATTTGACGCTGGTATTCTGTGAGAGCGTGGTCCTTCCCCGGTCGAACCGACCCATTCATGCTACAACTACATTACAAATATAACTGCAGCATGCCTCTACCACGTATATAACATTAGTAATACTTGAAAATACGCATTATTTTTTTTACGTTAAAACGTTTAATAAAATTTAAGTAAAAGTGATAAATGAATAAATGCTTTTTATTATTTTTAAATTAAAATAGTTGTAGCATACAGAAGTGGTGTTTTAGTGGAAAAACAATTGCAATTACTCAATTAATCCATAAACGCGATACCATCTGACAAACGGCACGTAAAAGCAAACGGATGTCGCATTAACTTTACAACGGGTACAGGTAGGTACAAAGGTGGTTTTTGCGACACTGTACACGCCGCGCCTCATCACGATAATGGAAGCCTCGATACAAACGCGCGGTTTGCGTTGCGACCGCCACAATGTCTCTGTAACACACTATGGAACACTCGGTTTTGTTAACTGAAATAGGTAATAGTTAAAAACTTGTTCTGTTGTTGTCGTTGTTTATAAATCTATACTTATAGATAAAATTGAAGTGACTATCTGTAACATCGATGTAACTGGCGTCTATTAAGGGGCTATAGTAACTTCCCCGCGCATCGTATGCTATGTACCAACATGTTTGTAATCACTAATACCGTAAGTAGATGGGTCGTTAGATAATTATTTCATTAGGTTCATCATATTAATGCCTGTTTCTTTACGCCAACCCAGTCCCTTCTTATTTTTATACGGTTATTTCCCATTTTAATTTTACGTCGTCCTGTTGCATAATGTGAATTCTGATCGTAAGTGCACAGCTTTCCCGTTCGAACGCCGATGCGAAACTAAACGGGCGGCAGGAAACAAGCTTTAAGACGCCGATAGTTTATTAGTTAAGATAATTTGTTTTTACAGTAAATATAATGGTAATTTAAAAAAAACATAAGCCCTGCTCTATAGTTAATTCAGTTAGTATGCAAAGTTTCATGATCCAATTTAAAGTATTTTATGAATACCAGCGGTTTATTGTTCAGTTTGGAGGTAAGTGGATTTTTTTTCTATCGAGAAAATTTTACGGAATTGTGTTTTCGTCTTACATAGTACTTAACATTAATCCTCAACTTTACCATATATTTATTTCAAAATTAATGCTGCAATATTTTCGGAATAACCGAGGATCTTGCTAAACCATTTGATGTAGTATTTTTAATATTTCCATTTAAGCTTAGGGGCTATTCGCTAAGATATGATCTCTTTTTTTAAGTAAAACTTCTTTACGCACACTTGACTTGGGGAGTAAGGTGGCGAACGCGTGACGGAAGCGTTACGAAAATTGTGATCAAGCGAGGCAAACGGGAGTTGAGTGGGGGATATAAGCAAGAGACAGAGCAGTGCGCGCGCACATTTTCTTTCTCTCTTTCTCTCATAGCCTTTGTAGTAACTTAGAATCGATGTGACTATGACTATAGTATAATTAGGATGCCAGCGTACGTTCGATCATAACTCTAATAAATTAGTAAAGCCAATCAATTTAGAATTCAAATACAATTTAACAAATAAAGTTTAAAATAAAAATTTAAGTTAGAGAATAAATACAACAAACTGAATTTCAATATGGTGGGTTTTTAAAATACTAATAATCCTCAAAATAATCCCGAAAATATAAAATTAAAAAAGGTCCTCAAGTTTGTTACCTTTGTTTATTTAATGAATCAGGGTGACTAGTTTCTAGTAAAAAGGGACTCCGATTTTCAATACTCACCATACGAAACACAGGCAGCATTAAGCTAATAAATATCATGCTAGTATTCACATATATGGCATTATCAAATTAAATTTATATTGCATAATATAAATTGGAAATTTATTTGAAACTGTTACAAAAATCAGGACATGTTAATGTATAATATCCCACTTCATACCGCTCAGCGATTGTCGACACAACACTAAGGCCGCATCAAATGTGTATAAAGTACCATAAGCCATTTCGGAGCATACATTAAGATCCGTGAGAGTCTCAGTTAGTTAATTATGTAAATTGCAGCATTTTGCCTAAAATACAGTCGTCCGCTGAAGCTCGGGACTAGATTGACTTATGTACGGGAAGTTCTAAGATTACTCAGCAATGTTGCGGTCTTTTCGTAATAATTTTAAAGCAATGTAAAACGTGTGATGTTTTGAAAGTAACATTACAGTGTTTTGTGTGTTTGTTTCCAAAGGACGCATTTCTCAACTCATTTTCAACATCTTTTAATGTAAAAGTTACATCAGCACTTGAAATTGCAATTAATACTTTCATTGGTGCCGGCAGGGATCGAAACTGGGCTGCTCGCGTACTATGAATTTTACGGCGAGCTTTATGAGCGTCTGACCTACCACAGTTCTTCATGTAGGTTTAAGCAGGTACATAAAAAAGTGTTTTGTCGCATTCTTCGGGGGGGGGGGGGGGGGCTTAAGATTGTGAAGGGCTGTATGGGCTGATGATTATCATGATAATAAATAAATTAAAAAATAATGCCACGTAAGTATATTATAACACACGTGTGTGTGTGTGTTATACGCACACAACGCACACACGCCCACACGCACGCCCACACGCACGCACCCGCACGCACACGCACACGCACACGCACACGCACACGCACACGCACACGCACACGCACACGCACACGCACACGCACACGCACACGCACACGCACACCACACGCACAGCACACACACGCACACACACACACACACACACACACACACACACACACGCAACGCACACACACACACACACACACACACACACACACACACACACACACACACACACACACACACACACACACACACACACAAAACATTAATAAGTTTTTTGAGTATTTGTGTGTACTTATCCTACTTCTGGGTAGGAAATCGGAATACCTATTCATTGAATTTATTATGCAAAACGCGGATTGTTCTTGCTTGTTAGGGGACCGAAACGCAGTTCAGAAGATTGCAGCTGACAAGCGATATGGATGCGCTAAGTGGCTGTTGCTGTGTACTATCGGCTCAGACTTTTTGTTACGGTCGGGTCTGTACCTTATATAGTACTTTGGTTTTTATTATTTGCGATAAAATGAACTTTTGCACATAGTATAAGAATAGCAGATAGAGTAGTAGACAGTAGCCTAATGGTAAGGTGCGGACTGCAAACGGTTATCCCCACGACTTAATAGGCTTTCACACTATACCGTCACTAAATAATCGTTGTTGGTTGCTATTTTGTTATATCCTGGGCCTAAAGGGATAAGAGTGGCGTCGTTCACCCTTTCACTATACGCTGAATATTAAGATAAATTCAGTCCAAAAGTCGCTCTTCAATTCTGAGTCGGATGGCTACTAAGAGACCACTTCAAATTTTTGTGTCAATAGTGTCTTGGTCAATTTAAAAGTAGTGTATAAAAATTGTTTTATTAAATATAGCTCAATAAAATGTTTTCATATGATTTGCAAGAATTTTGATAGGTTGTCTATTTCGCCGTCACGTATGGTGGATATAAAACTCAATATGTCACTGCACGCAACAGTAGCATACATCGTAGTATGTAGGTACTTAACGCTCCATGATAACGTTATTTACAGCGAGACGCCTCGAAAGTACCCTTCGCTTCGCTTAAGGCAGCTCATATTCTATCGATGGTTAATGTATTCATTAATATTTAAACGCTTTAGATACACAAACCATAAAGAGCTTTATTTTTAACATTGAAGAAATGTGACGGAAAACCGTGTTGAATGGTTGCGGTGAGGCCTGACAAATTGATATCATCATTTTAGCCATTTATAAGTCCACTAGTGAAAAGATTCGAAAGCTTCTCCAAAATCTTCGGAGGGATGCTTAGAAGTTTAATAACTTCCTAACTCTTCATACTTTTCAACTCCGACTCTTTTAATTATCCTCCGTTCATTATAAACAGTCAATTTACTGTCAGTGAAGTTAAGAATAACATATTGTTCGTATCTTTCAATGCTGTCGATAGCGATAACACTAGTCGCAATATGATTATTGATTACTTCTTTCCTTGACGACCTAGGGGAAAAGAATAAAAGCGCGGCTTCAAAGCATATTGTATTAACCGACCATCTGCGCTCATTAGGTTACCACTCCATTCAGTGATCATAATAGTGTCACATTATTTTTTTGACTGTGTATAATATAATACCATTTATTCAAACGTACACAATAAATAGTAAATTGTAATAATTATTTTAACCAAGTAACGGGCTTAACATACGTTAAAGCGAAAATAGAACCATAATTTTCCAATGCAGTAAAGAACAGAAGCAGCAGGGCGTATGGCGTGTATTTATATTCGAGTTTGCCCAAGCACGACAAGTGCACTCACTTTAACGATTCAGACCCTTAGGGAGCATACAAACAAATTACCTATTCTTGCACTTAATTTCTTTATTAAAATATATACAGTGGAGAGTAACAGATTATCCTTCTTAATTAATAAATTAATAATTAATAAAAACAGGGACTTTTTATTTAAGAGGCGAACGAGCACGCGGCTCAGCCGATGGTAAGTGACTACCGCCGCCCATGAACAACGGCAACACCAGGGGAATTCCAGATACTTTGCCAGTATTTAAAAAAAGAGTAGGCCCTCAGTCGTGTCGGTCCGTGAAAAATCGTTCGTGATAGTCGATTCCACATGGAAGTGGAGAAGAGGAGTGCAAGGAAGAACTTATTTTCCCTTTACAAAATTCTCATAAAAATATTACAGCGTGATTCTCAATTTACATGAATACAAAGAAGCTTTTCACTACAAAAGAAAACATGTTATTATTTTTATTAATAAACATGAAAAACATAGTGAAGGCGAAAATCGACCTATTCAGTTTTCATATTAAAACAACATCACACAACACAACATTACAACAATGTACCCAAATAGTGTTGTCCCCTCGATATCGGTTTATTTTTCTTGTAACACGATAAATAAGTAGACAAATAAAAACTTGTTATCGATTAATCTTAAGAGAAAATTCACACTTTTGACAAGCACGTTTATATAGCATAAGCATGGTTTATAGGTACAAGGGAAATGAGCACAATTTGGAAAATGTTTAACAGAAGAGTTAAGACGATGCCTCCAGCTTCAATCTTAAATGAATGAAAAACCGCCACGCCAAAAGGCTATGAAGGTTTTTCAAAAACCGAAAACCGCCTTCAGGCCAAAGGCGTCGACGGTGATATCCATGATATACAAGTTAGAGATATGGTTGCAAAGCAAATTCAACCTTTATTATGGTACCATAAAACATCATACGATATAACTTAATACATATTTGGAACAGAAATGTTTAGATTTGCATGTTTAAAATTATTTTTTTGGTCGCCAATAGAGAATAGATTTAAAAGAACCCGATAATCCTAACCGTTTAAACTACCGTTTAATTTTTACACAAACATTTTGTATAATATCAAATTCGTTACGGCGTTGAACCCTCGCTTTATTATTTAAGGTCAACTGATCCCTGGGAAGCGTCGCTAGTTGTGTAAATAACATTCCGCAAGCGACAAATGAGAATATCGACTACTTTGTTATAATACAGCGATTAAGCATATCATACATATGTTATAAAGTAAGTAAGTCAAGATAAAATTTTGTGTATTTAAAAAGTGAAATATACAGACATTTCTAAAACTAAGGTTCTATAATTTTGTTAAAGTTTTTGAAACTTTCTGTTAAGACTAACAATATGCAAGATTTTCTTATCATAATTTAAAGCTACTCTTTACCGCGCATGCGCGAAGACATGTAGGGCACATATTTTCTTCGAAATAGCTGTTCTAGTACGTACATGTTACTTCAAAGTTAGATTTACCTCATTTTGGCGGATAGTAAAACAATTGAAAAATGACGGGAAAGTGTTTTTACTTTTTATTTTTCTTGTTTTTTACTAATTTCATATATATATATATATATATATATATATATATATATATATATATATATATATATATGTGTATGATGACTTACGGATCAGAGAGGTGGTGATTCACTGCTGTCGGTATGAGGTCGCTCTAGGTCGCTCAGAGAGCTATGGAGAGGGCTATGCTCGGAGTTTCTCTGCGTAATAGACTCAGAAATGAGGATATCCGCAGTAAAACCAGAGTGACCGACATAGCCCAACAGATTAGTAAGCTGAAGTGGCAATGGGCCGGCCATATAGCTCGAAGAACCGATAATATCGGAATCTCGGAAACGGCTCCAACGACTTTCATAAATTTTAGTGCCCAGGGAGTTTCGGGGGCAATAAATCGATTTAGCTAGGATTTATTTATAGAAAGGCAATGAAAAACTGCTACAATATAAAAACGTAAATTTTGACACTGTGTTAATGACCGTAATAGCTCAAGTGGATATCGAGCGGTCGCGAAATCGTAATGCTTTGGTGGTTCGCGTCCAGTTTTCGGTCCGACTTTTTTCCTTTTTAAGTTCGAGCCCTTTTTTTAGTATTTTTTTAAAATACGAAAATTTTAATTAAACTAATTGCACTCATGATTTTCTATTCAAATAACCAGTTCAGTTTTTTCTACTATGTCAATAAGATCAAAAAATATTATTCATGCTTCATCAGTATGTAATTTGTATCTAAATGTAATTTTAAAAAAACCGAGCAAAGCTCGGTCATCCAGGTACTGTACATATATTATATGTAATTGGTTTCTCGGTAACAGCTCTAACGATTTGGGAGAAAAACTTTGTTCAGATAATGTTTGTGTTAAGATTTCATTACCGTTCGTAGAGTGGATATGATTTGAATTTCCATAGATTTTAATTTATTTATTTATTTAATTCATGATTTTTATTTTTTGTAAAATATCAGTGCCACAGGCTTCTCTACTCCGTTCATTTATTACACCCTATTTTTTCATACGGTAAAAAGGTCATTTTAAAGCATGTTACATTGCTAAAAATGTGATTTCTAACAGAATATCGCTAGAATATTCATGAGAGTTGCTTTGAGTTGGAATTTTTACAACAGTATATTAAGAGACAACCTATTTTGCTCAGTGATTTTGCACGTACTCAGATTTATTTATGTAAGATACATTACCCACATCTCGTTTCGCGCTCCTCGGAGTCACATTAAGCAATTTTCCTGTGAGAAGGTTCCGTTTTTATTCAATAAATATGTTGTTTTGTTTCCTAGTTCTTTCCCGGAGGAAACAATAAGCCTCGTGTCGCGCACGCACTCCAACTTTGCCTAACATCGTTACCGACTTGCTTGGTTTTGTTGTCACGAACAATTTGATAAGAGTTGCTTACATTGATACTGATGATACACGGAATGCGTCGCTTTTGTTTCTTAATGCGCTAGTAGACACAATATCTTTTAATCATTAAAAAAATACGAATATATTTTACTTATTCATTACTTTAACTAAATTAATTATCATTGAAAATCAATATATTTTAGGTAAATACTATACTTTTATAGTATGTAAGTGTCGTGGTTCTTGACACATTGGCTGTGGACATTACGGTTTTTATCTAAATAGTTAAAATAGCAGCTTACTACTGTTGTGTTTCGTAAGGTGAGTGTAGTGAACCGGAGACCCTTTTTACTGGAAACTAGAGATTTCACAAACAATACATAATTGATACGATACCGATACCGATTATTGTATTATTGATGGGTCGTAAATAATTTCTTCGCATTAGAATCTGCATGTGTCTAGCCACGTGTTACAGTGATGTCAACTCAACATCCATGGAAGCGTATGATTCAACAATGCGTTGACATCACGTGTTTGTTCAACACGAGTGAACGCTGCGATCGTGATCCGACTGCTAATGTTGTGGCTAATCAGGATGCTGAAGTAAATCCGCCGACATTGTGTTGACCTGATGCAGTTTGCTTTCTTTATTATAATGTAGTACCTGGGTGACTGAGCTTTGCTCGTCTTGAAAAAAAAATAATTTGCAATTTATATGATAACTAAAATTAAAACGATCTATATAAAATTAATGCTTTGCTTAACATGCTTTAAAATGACCTTTTTACCGTATGAAAAAATAGGGTGTAATAAGTGAAACGAGTAGAAGCATGTGGCACCGATATTTTACAAAAAATAAAACCAAACATCTTGAATTAAATAAATAAATAAATTAAAATCTATTGAAATTCATATCATCCACTCTACGAACGGTATTGAAAAAAATAGAAGACAGAGATAACGCTCTACGAAGCCGAAATTAGCCGATTGTCTCTTTCCAAAGGCCGATGTGCAGGTTTTCGTCTTGATCCTTCCTTGGAGATCAATATAATGTCCTCCAGGCCGAATATTGGTCACGGCGACCAGTCTCAACGAAGACTAGCCATATGCATAAGAGAGTATTATAGTGCCTGTGCATTCGCAAGCACAGGTGCACTCTCAATTCCCTCACGTTCATTGTCCGATTGGACGTCATTTCGACACGACTGAAGTGATCAGGCGCAAGACCAACGCCTTTCCGTGCTTTCCGAGGCACGGTGTTGAATCACCGCCAACTTCCTCACTCCAGCCTGCCACTGAGAATTTCTTGACAGGAAAACTCAACAACCGATTTTTGGCGATCCCGGGACCTTATGATCAGCAGCTACGTTAATGACCTTTAAACCAACGAGACAGTCGGTAGAGATAAATTTATTACAGACTTGTAAAGGATTGCAATGATGATGATGGCTTTGTTAAACTACGTCGATATTATTTCGTAAAAAAAATATATATATACTTTGGACACAGAGTTAGGAGTAAGGACCTTTACTCATGTGCTTTGGATCTCTAATATATAAAAGTTAATATTTGTCTTTTCGTATTTTATACGCTGCCATACCGTCCATCAGTTGTATGAAGGTTATAGCCATAGTACTATTAAATTACAGTCGATCGCGCGCGTATCGCACCGTCTAAATATCTTATAAAACAATTGTGACAACCGAACCCACAGTCCACCTGATGGTATGAGGACACTGTGACTTATAGACACATATATCTACATTTATCCTCAATTAAGTATCAAAATGCAGATGCGTTGTCACCCCTGAGGAATGAGATGGAATAACTCATTTCTAGTAAAAAAGAGTCTCCGGTTCTCTACACTCAATCATACGAAATACAGTTTTTACAGCATTAAGTTACCATTTCACGCTGGTGTTCTGTGAGAGTATGGTCCTACCCCCATGCGTGCTACAATTCGAGCCGACCCATTAGTGCTACAACCATAATATAACTAGGTAGCTATTCATTAAATTTAGAAGTGTATTATTCCTAACGCACTCACAAAAATGTCACGTAAATGACAAGAGGCAGTCGCGTGATAGTAAACACTCGTAGACAACGCCGCGTTAATTAATTGAATTGTTTTTATTCAAGTCAGTAGATATAAGTGTTAACATTTGGTGACAATTATTTTAACTCAAGCACCGACTTCACTTCACACAGTCGATGTTTGTTTATACTTCCACTGTAAGTATATTGAATATATACATATTAATTGAATAACATAGTGCAGCCGTGGCTTAGCTGTTTAAGTCACCGATTACCGAGTTGCGGGTTGTAGGTTCGAATTCTAGTCTGTCATGTCCATTATAATTCGGGAAATTACGACACATCTTCTCGTCAGATATACCTCAAAACCTGAAAACTAAGTTGTACAACCATTGCGTGTTGCCAGTGACTTACCGAACCGAGACGTGGTCCTTCACTGCTGGCCATATGAGGACGCTCAAACTCGCTCAGCGAGCTATGGAGAGGGCTATGCTCGGAGTTTCTCTGCGTGATAAGCTTATAAATGAGGATATACGCAGTAGAACCAGAGTGACCGACATAGCCCAACGGATTCGTAAGCTGAAGTGGCAATGGGCCGGCCATATAGCACGAAGAACCGACAACCGTTGGGAAGAAGGGTTCTCGAGTGGCAGCCTCATACCGGTAGGCGAAGTGTAGGGCGGCCCCCCACTAGATGGAGTGACGACCTGGTAAGACATGAAGGAAGTCGATGGATGCAGGTGGCTCAGGACCGTGCTTTGTGGCATACCTCGGGGGAGGTCTATGTTCAGCAGTGGACTTGTGAAGGGCTGCTGTAATGATGATGATGATGATGATGATGTCCATTATCTTTTATTCACTACAATTAGAGCCTTCCATTGCTAAACATAGGCCAATCCCTTTATTTCTTCCGTTTATTTGTGCCAAAGTACAATTGGGGTTTAAATTCTAGTTATAAATCTAGGTATATTGGTAATAAACTAAAATTAAAAAAATCTTTTATAGAGCTTCAATAATGTTTGAAGAAATAAGGGAGAGCTCAGTCCAAGTTTTTAATTATCTTTAATATAACTACACCTAGAAAAATGGCAATGGGTCAGTCATGAAGAACATTATATATAGGTTCCTATTTTAGCAATTTAAGGTTTAAATTATAATAAGGTAATTTAAGGAAGATTTAAGAAACTGCTATGGCACTTGGCACTCGTTCAGATCTCTACTCTTATAACGGCGAAGTCAAAAACCCAGAACATCGTTTGTACTGAATTTAGTCCCTTTTTTACCTTTGTTTTGGTGTTATATAATTATCTTAAGACTTTTACAGCAAATATTATATATGTACCAATACGCCTCTGTGGCACAGAGGCTGCAGCGCTGAAGGCCGCGGGTTCGATTTACGTACGGAACAAGTATTTGTATGGCCTACAAATTGTTATTTGTTATAGATCCTGCTGTTTGTCCTCGCGCAATTTACGTTTGCAAACTGCATCCACAATATAGCACATATACCTAGTGGTTAACGGTAACGTTCAAAACAAACTGAGGCCTCCGAAATCCAATAGTTCTTTATTTCAAACAACATCTTTGTCAATGTTAGAAAGTAACATGTTCTTCATAATTAAAATTCTATATGCAAAGGGCGTATAAATTCTATATCGGCTATTACAGGCATCGGTGTGTAGATAATTAGCTGCATTGATATTCACAAGGGGTAGGCGCAAGGTAACCGGGAGGCGAATGGAACGTAAACTATGTGGCCAATGAACGAGCTGCATCACAGGAGCATTATGCCGCCAAAGTGCCGCAGCTGCCGAGAATCACATCCGCATTACTGTTTATCAATTAACTATTATTATAAGAGATTACACTCAAAATCTTTTTCTTATTTCAATTTACGTTAAGTCTCTTAAAGAGGTTGTCCTATCTATACAATCTATACAAATAAATAAAATTGAAATGTCAGTTTGTAATGTCAAAATAACAACTTTATACTAAATGCATATGAAAGTATGTACGGTACTTATAACAAAAAAAATTTTCAATAAAATTTTTGTCTGCCTGTCAGTTTATATCGGCTAATCACCGAAATAGCTGGACTTATTTTGACGGAGTTTTCATTAGTAGAAGCAACTTGGCTATTTTTATTTTAGAAAAATAAAATTAAAGCCCATGAATCCAATCGTAACAAATTTCACGCTGGCGAAGTGGCAGGGAATATATAGTACGTAATATGTAAAGAAAATAGTGCAATCTATAATGTAAGGGCACATAGATACCGTTAGGACAAGTAACAAGCGTAAAAATATTAATTTTTACGCTTATATTGTAATTTATAATTATGACAGTTCGGTAGCATAAAGGCTAACCGTCTGGCTGCGACGTGCAAGAGACGTGTTTGAATCAAGGAACAACTATATGGATGGCTTCCAATTAATTGTTCTAGGTTTGAATGTTTTTTGACATTCCCACAAACTTCACATTTAGATGCATATAAATAGCCTCTATTACACTTGTAAAATATTTTAGTGTACCTACGTTTCGAAAAAAATCTAATCACCATCACTGTTAAAGAATAATTCTCAGAATATACCTAAAAACAATATTAATTTAAATCAATTAACCCAGCATTGTCCAATTACGACGAATGTAATTGGTGATGTCCAGCGCGCTTCGCAAAAAACATTAGTGTCATTTGAATGTCCACATATTATATTCGACGAATAATTCCATTTAGACTAGTCATCAATTCAATAGCGAAAACAGACGGCGGGACCAGTATTATCACTAATTCCATCACACTAAAGTATTAATCTAATCAAACCTTTACGAAAACGAAATACAAAAATTCTGAACTTGATATTTTTTTGACTTTTTCTTTTTAGTTCATCCATTGATATTAAAAATAACTATAGCTAATAAAACCTAACTACTACAATAATACTTTTTAACTAAGCTCTTACAGCAAAACTTCTGAATAATTCAAAGGGAGAACAGAAAGCACACGAGTAGGTTATGGTTATGACATAAATGAAAGATTAAAAGAATACGGTTTTAAAAAGAATTAGTTGAATTGCTCATAATAATGTCCACCAGATCGAATTTCGGTCACGGCGGCCAGCTTTAGGAGCAGAACCAACGGCTTTACGTGCTTTCCGAGGCACGAGGGCGAGACACCGCCCAATTCCTGACTACTCCTGGCTACTGAGAATTTCTTGATGGAAATACTCAATAACTGATTTAATTGGTCCGGATTCAAACCCGGAACCTTATGATCAGCAGTCGAACAACTACAACCACCAGACCCACGAGGCAGTAAATACGGCAGTCCTAATACATATAAGTATGTATTATGATTATAGTTTAGTGACGGGACTCCTTTTTTGCCTAAGAATCTTAACGCATCTGGCGGCCAACAGCAGTGTTTGCACTTATATGATCCAGTACAGAAAGCAGTACCTGATTACAGGACGTAAGGCACTCGTCACACGCCGTCGTATACAGAAAGAAAGCTGATAGCCGGCGCCGATCTACCAACGCTTATCGGCGGTGGTCTATTCTGGTAACAGTTACATAGAGCTAGCCGATTGAAGCAGAGAGAGCAAAATGTACTTATCGGACGATGAATTAGTTTTGTTACAAAACATGTATTTTAAAATGCGAAAACAAGTTATCCATTTCTCTATTTAACAAAAATATATGCGTTATATATGTATATATATATATATATATATATGTGTGTGTGTGTGTGTGTGTGTGTGTGTGTGTGTGTGTAGTTATACGCGTTGTCGTATAGTTGTTCATTAATTTTAAATGGCGGGCGGCGCCAGCGCTGACCGGGGCGTGTCGAAGATTGTCTGAACTTTTCGGCGACGTTCGGCGCTTATCGGTGCCTATCGGCGCTTGTTCATATAAATGCCTGCGCCGGTTACCTGCGTTGACCGGTTCCTATAAGCGCTGATAGGCTGCCAGTTTTGTTTCTGAATACGGCCTTAGTCCTTAAACGCCTCTAACTCTCTTGACTCAACGCAAATGTAGTCTTCTTTGTTTGAAGTTAGTTGCAGGTATCCATAGACTGCAGCGGCCACCTTTCATAAGGTGAACTTTTAGTTCGTTTCTCACTTCAATGGGCCGAATATTCGTTTCATATTCGGTATTCGGCATATTCGGCAGGTTTACCGAATATTCGTATTCGGCCGAATATTCGGCTAAATCACCGAATATTCGAACCGAACATTTTCATAGTGTCCAATGTATTGAAATGTACGAATTAAGTAATGCGATATACTTTACTGTTGAAAGTATATTTTATTTATGGGTTAAGGGGAGTAAGTCAGCTGAAATTCTAATTTCACCCCCACTTCCCCGCGCGTCGTATGCTATGTACCGACATGTTTGTAATCACTAATACTGTAAGTAGATAGGTCGTTAGATACTTATTTCATTAGGTTTATCATACTTATGCCTGTTTCTTAACGCCAACCTAGTCGCTTCTTATTTTTATTACGGTTATTTCCCATTTTAATTTTATTTCGTCCTGTTGCGTAATGTGTATTCTGATAGTAAGCAACTCAACTTCTCCCTTCAAAAGCCGGAGCGATACTAACGGGGCGACAGGAATCAAGCTTACACGCGCATAGTTTAGGTAATTTCTTTTTACAGTGAAAATAATGGTATTTAAAAAAAAGTAAATAACATAAGCACTGCTTTATAGTTAGTTCAGTTAGTATGCAAAGTTTCATTCAAAGTATTTTATGAATAACAGCGGTTTATTGTTCAGTTTGGAGGTAACTTTGGATTTTTTTCTATCGAGAAAATTTTACGGAATCGTGTTTTCGTCTAACATAGTCCTTAACATTAATCCTCAACTTTACCATAGATTTATTTCAAAATTAATGTTGCAATACTTTTGGCATAACGGAGGATCTTGCTAAGCCATTTGAGGTTATATTTCCCCTTAAATCTACTTACTCTAAGAGTGCCTCAAATGCATAATACATTTATGTTTTTGAGGCACTGGGGATTTATTTCCGATTATGGCAAATAGAAACTTGATAAAATGTTTTTGGAATCAAACAAAGAAACATTAAATTACATTAATACATTTCACTTTACTTTGGTCGTCAGTTTCTCTAAAATAAGTCCAAATAGTAAATCTCCTGCCGCTCATTTTTATCATATAATTATCAATTTTCACTAAGAATAAAATTCTTACGGCTCTTTACCTTATTCACTAAGAATAAAGAGCCATGGTAGCTCAGATGGTTAGGGCTCGCTGTAAATTTCACAGTGCACGACCAAACCGTGTTCGATCCCCGCTGGCACCAATGAAATTATTAATTGCAATTTTAAGTGCTGATTTACAAAAATTTTGAAAACATCGTGAGGAAACCTGCATGTCTGAGAAATAAGAAAAAAATTATTTCGAAGACATGTAAAGTTCGCCAACAAGCATATTGGGACAGTGCGGTGGATAATTTCTTGCCCTATAACCCTCTCAGAAATGAGCGGAGGCCTGTGACCAGGAGTGGGACGTATATAGGCTATAACTTTAACTTTAATTAAGAATAAAACAACGAAATACTTTTTTATCACAAGAATAGTCAAAACATAAGCATGTGCCGGCAATTTGCTCAGTACTAGATAATGCACATGTCAGGTGTGGCGGGAAGCGAGAGGCAGGGTCCGGCGCTAATCCCGTGTGCTTTACGGTAACAAGTTTCGATATAAATTGGTTAAGTCCCGAGGTTATCCTGCCGAATAATGTTCGGCCGAATATTAGGTTCGGTAAAAAATTTACCGAATATTCGGCCGAATATTTGTATTCGGTGAAATCCATATTCGGCCAATACCTAATAAAAATGCAGTTCTCACTTTATTTTATATATTATATGACTGTTTTAGCCAGTGCGTTATCATTACTTTTATTTTCAAATCAAAAAATAAAAATAAATAATATTGCTAAAGTATTTGTCAGTATCACAACAACGGAGCTAATTTACGACAAGGAAACTTCTAGACTTTAATTACAATATTCAATGCTGCAATTGATGTGAAATTAACACCAATTTCACTTTCGATTTTCTCGGTATACTAATTAAAATTTGCCAAGTATTGAAACAAACCTAACAACTATTCGATATCATATAAATGCCTATAATAAGTTAGCTTAGCGGTCTGCCGCCGTAGAGTCTACATTACCTGAAGATGCCTCGTGTAGAGGCGAAACACGTGTCGTATTATCGTCGATGGTGTATCTTTCTTAAAATAGTGGTGTTGGGAGTAGTGGTGTTGGGAGTAGTGGTGCTGGGATTAGTGGTGACGGGATTAGTGCACGCAATGAGGGCGGGAGGTGCTCTTCAAACTAGGTAAGACACATCATTTTATTTTATTGAGCGATGGTTGCAAAGTAACATTTAATATCTTTATTATAATGGATCTTTCAATTAAATTAGATATCAGTTTAAAATACTGACAGATGGCTCTTGTGTTTACTTTTATATCTTACTTGATAATAGATGTTATTCAAAACTCATGAAATTGCTAATACTGTCAGTTTTTACCGCCCACACAGAGAGGCATCTCTCATCTACCCATGTGAACATTTTGGAGAAAGTATTCAATAATATTTAAAGAAAAAGTAGTCTTTATTTATTTCTCTTTTAAAAATAAATGAAACTTCAACCAAGAAAGAATTATATAAATAAATATCTATATATCTTATGGGTTACTTCCCGCATGCAACCATTTACAGCGGCAGGAGGCGACAGGTGTTGCGTCGACTTACCGCGTCCGCTGCCGTTTTTTCCACGAGAGCCATTATAACCGGAGACTGTGCGATTTGTCCTTGCCCGCAGACCAGAATAAATTATTCCCACTAGTAACAGAACTTTTTATAAATCTAAGACTACAAAATCTAATACGTAGGTCTACTTAGAACCTTATAACAAGAAAGTATTAAATAATGAAGCAAATTTCTAAAAATATCAAAGTTATCATCATCGTCATTACAATCCTTTAAAGTTCAGTGCTGAACATGGGCCTCTGGCATAGATATCCTCATAAGGGAAATAATTGTCTAAGTTGCTTGGCAAGCGGTAAGGCTACAGCAATTTTCATTATTTTGAGTCGTTATCCGATATACGCTGCTGTCCATCTTATTTTCTATTTTCTCTTGTTTCAGCTCACTCTGTCGACTTTTACGACACCCACGGGACGATTTGGGGCAGTGGGTTCTCTTATGCCGCAACTACATGGCTCTTTTATAGAATAATGGTGACAAAAGAGCATACAGTCCACTTGATTGTAAGTGGAAGCTGCCGGTATTCTGTAAGAGTGTGGTCCTACCCCTGTTGAGCCGACCTATTCGTGCTACAACTATAATATAGCTGCAGCGTAGCTCTACGACGTAAGAAAAGGAAACACTTACTATCAAGACAAAAAAAATATCAAAATTGTTTGTTATTTTACTAAAGATGGGCCAAACATGGGCTTCATCAAACACATCCACTCGGTTCGGTGAAAGTTTTGCAGAACATTTGGCTGAATATTCGACATTATTAATGAATATTCAGCCAAATGTTAACAAAGCAGTTAATAAACGTATACGTTGAAACTAAGTGTAGTAAGTGTATCAAAGTATTTGATACATATATATATTATGTCGAAATTTTATTTATTATTTTATATTTCCAAAAGAACGCAAGTACCTACCAAATGTTTGTTGAAGTTGAAGTTTAAAAGTCGATAGAATATATAGACAACAATTAAGAACAATCAAGAATAAATAATAAACAATTATAAAGAAGAAAATTTATTCGATTCAATCCGCTGTTCACAAAACTTTGCATACTTTTGTGGAGTGGATGACACAACACTAGAGTAGTTGTTGGATACTCTTCATAAGCAGCAATTTTAAAAAAAAAACTCTAACTTATTCTGGATTATTATACTCAAGAGCTAGAACTGTACATGGGCTTACGATATTATTATTTTTGCTCATATTTTTCTTATTTAATAATCAAACAATTTTTAATAATATTAAAATATCGTAAAAACGAATAGCGTACTAAAAATATTAAATACATATAATAAGCCGATCATTAATATTTAAACAGCTTGAAATCAATTTATTTCACGTTGCTTTACGCATAATTTAATAGTCAACTTATTGCAGCTTCCCTCTAAACTTCGTAATATTATTCGATGGCGTGAAGCCTTTTAACTTTTGTTTTAACCGAACAGTAGCTACGCAGTGAGTTTACTTGTTTAATTAAATAATAAAACTCCTTCTTACAACGAAATCGCCAACAATGAAGTTGTTAAAACCTTAATTATCACAACAACGGACCACAGCGACAGTAAATAAAATTAAATCTTCGGCGCAAAAAAAAAACAATAGCAAAATTGTGCTGCATGCGGTTGGATAGAGCGCGACATCTGGACCAAAAAATCCACTGAGAATTCCCGCTTAATGTGGTCCATTCTGTTGCTTAACTACAATGGTGGAGTAATCAACAGCGAGGAGACATAAAGTTGAAATATTTCACAGTAATCGTCAAGTGAATTGGTTAATACGTTCGTGGTTTTAGTTTTAAGCACGATTCAAAATATTAAGTTTTCCAGTAATATAGCTCTATCATTCAAAACAGAAAACTAATCATTTTGTTTTACAATTACAAACAAAGTCTAAGCATACTCATCACTGTGATAGCGGCAGCGAAAAAACGAGCCGACGCGGCAGTTTGTATACGTCTGTGTCGTTTGTGCCTCTGTCACAGTAATAGAACGAGCCTTATTACCTTATAACCACAAATAGAAAAGTTTATGCTCATTCCTAACCGCATTTACCTGTTATAGGCTTATAAAGGCAATATCGTTTAAAAGACATATTAAAAATATGATGTAATACGCAACTAATGTTGTTAAGATTTCAGATGATCACAAGCCATTCATTTAATCAATTTTTCGTTTATAATATATCCTAGATCACTCCTAGCACTGCTCTCTATCTGTTTACAATCGGTTAAGCCATTCCGGTCCCATTCCAAATCTGGATGGACTGGCATACAGAGTAAATTTAAAAAAAAGTTATTCGTGTTTTAATAGCATACAAATAAACCTCTCAGCCTAATGCAAGGCAGTTATTTCGATATCTATTTATTCGATATCGATTATGTGAGTTCAATACGACTTTATTTCGATATTGATTATATATATATACAGACACTTTAATCTTATTAATAGCTACGTTTACAGATTATATTTCATTTATTTTGTTAAGTGTAAAACTAAATTTAAGTATTTATATAAAAGTACATAACGTGGCAGGCGATGGCTGAGTAAAGGCCTCCGATTATTCCTGGGATGGTTTTAAGTGCATGGAAGAGTTAACCGAGCTGCCCCAGCTTGTGGTGGACTTCAAGGTCTTAGAAATATTTATAATTCCTCAGATACCAGACACGTGGTAAGACAGCAAGCGTTTATTAAACGCTTATCCCATGAACCACAATGCAAATTACAATGGGTGCGTTTGAGAAAAACAAACGATTAATGCAAAAACCGTTAAACCAATTTGTTTTTAATTTTTTTAAGGGGGTTTTTTTCTCATTTGGTTAAAAAAATAAAAAAATAAAAACACTTTTATTAAAATTTATATGTAACTAAAAAAAAAAAAAAATAAAAAAATTTAAAAAAATGGGACGCAATATGTATTAACTTGGTATCCATGTTTAACTTATAACACGCGGTAAAATATCAGTGTCGGAGAATAAATTACACATTACTTCAATTACAAGGATATTTGTCACATATCTGTATCTGAATTATAAGGGAGCGAAATTGTGTGATAAAGAGAAAAGTATATTTTGCAAAATAATGTTGTGAATTTAAATAAGAAAATAATGCTGCGGTGATTTGGTCATAGAAGAATAAATTTGGCAGTTAGCAAAGGACGCCCTAGACGGAAGTCTAACGGACACATTGGCGACAAGCTAGTATCCGAATGTACATGCATGTTAAGGAGGAGAGAGGAGTGTGTCAGGATCGTGCCAAATAGGAGTCCGTAGTCTCTGCTTACCACTCTGGGTGACATGCGTGTGTTATATTATTCTGTTACAAAGCTAATTTACAAATGTTAGTCACTTTGTAGAAAATTGCGTGGTATGTTTTACGCGCCGTTGTAGTCAGGATAGCATACAACGCTATGTACTATTAAGTGATTATCATTTTGACGTAAAACCTGGATAGCATACAACGCTATGTACTATTAAGTGATTATCATTTTGACGCCAACAAAGTTAGCGAATAGGCCTGCTGCACTATACTTCTTTTGATGGTGCCGAAGTGATAATATTAATATCTAATAACTACTGCCTATTATATTTTTGAAATACCAATTGTATTGTCATAAAAAACCAAAATTTGTTAATAACTTAGACCGCGATAAAATATTCATTAACGTTACCGATTTAACTGTACGTTAATAAATTTCCCTGATAGTACCTATCGCGTTAAGCGTGCACCAATAAAAAGGCAATTCAACATTTCGAAAATATCAGCGTAACAATTAACGCATGGAAAGTTCGCGTCATCAATCCTCAGCGAGCGTTTATCCGACGAATAACTTAATTAAAACTTGGAATCAACAGCTTCCGGCAGTGAACCACGACGGCGATAAATAAAATTATTCTGTCGCGCAAAAACATCCGTGTAATCCCACTACATGCAGTTTGCCTCTACACTTTGAGTCCACTAGCACGCCTGTAGTTTTTATTCAATGTAGCCTCTTTGTTTACTTGAAAAATAATGCCGTTAAAATGTAAAAGTGAGAAAAATAATGAGAATTAAACATAGCATATAGCCTCGGACTAACAAAGAAAGATAGTTTCCAGTAAACTTCAAGTGACGTCAAAACCAAGCCACAATCATGTTCAACTTATAGCTAAACCACGCACTTATGCACACATATTGTAGGTACAATATCTATGGTACATTGAAAAGAGGAAGAAAATTCCTGGACTCTTAGAAAAATGAAACTTACAATATTTTAAGTTTAAATTGTTTTATAATAAAGTGTGAATACTACCCGTCAAAACCATTTTTGACTGCGAATACCAGACAAAAAAGGTTTTGTCCGGGGCCCTTAGTCGAAAACGGTTTTAACTAATGTTTTAGTCAAAAATGGTTTTGCCTGATTAAAACTCAGTGACAGTAAGTTAAGTTGTTGCTGAGGTGGCTCTTGGGGCAGCCTATAGTCGCGTACATGGTGATATAAAATATAATTTTAGAATTGACTTTTTTAATTTCAAAAAGTATAAGTCAAAAGTAATTTTAACCAACATTCTTAGTGAAAACCACTTTTAACCGACAAAATTTAGTCACTATTACTCAATATTTTTGCAGTTAAAAGTAGTTTTGACCAACGTCCTTAGTCAAAACTACTTTTGCTTGATTTTTGCAGTCTAAAGTGGTTTTGACCGGTTAAGAGTTTTGAATGTAACATATAATATATAACACTGCTACCCACCACGTGGTGCACAATTTTGCCCGGACACTAAATTATCGGCATCGAAACATATTATTGTTATAATACCATTACTTATACTTTGTTTTATTTAATACTTTAAAGAATACTAGTAACCCTATATTAATAATACTAAACTCCTTTAACCATTCTAAAAATTCTTGCGTTAAGAGTGATTCACCACAGTAATCGAATGGCGGACTCGAACCCATGACTTCTGAGTTTGAACCGTACCATAAAGGATATTGTCGCTAACAAATCGTCGTCTATTAGTGATACTTCTAACTACTTCTTTCATCGAGAAGGGATTTTATGCGTCGATGGCCAATTACCAACAACCGCATTGTGACGAAACGAAGTCCTTAACAAAAATTATACACCCTACGGTAAATAAAATACTGTTTGTCATTTGCATTTACTCAGTTTTGTATATTGTCTCCTCATTACCTAAATATAACAATGCGAGGCCGCGATACAACGGCGGTGGTGTCGGCCGAACGCAGCCGCTTCGGGCGACAAAAGCGACAATTACCGCTCAACGAGCGTGCTACGGAAGTGCAGGAACTAGTTTAAGTCCGTCTCCATTAGTGAAGCAAACAAAAACTAGCGCCAAAATATTACAACAACGCCACATTCAAAACGTCGGGCTGTTCGCAGGGCGTGATTTTTTTTTAGAATTTTTATAAAGTATTTCATTTATTCGGTACGTCAGTGGTAAGCCATTGTGTTAATTCAGCGGGATTTAATATTAAAATGTAAAAGTCACATTTTATCATATAAATTTGAAGTTATAAAATATGTGAGCGTTTCGACCCACTTTAGGGGATAATTATTTATTACACTCTTTATATACTGTCGGTGCTTTATATTACTGATTGCATCTCCCGACGATGTCCGTCGGTTTATGTGGATCCTAGATTCGAAGCCATTTTATAATTCCATAAAGCTATGTGACAGTTAAGTTTCAAATGACTTAGGGCCGATTTTTCAATACTCAGATAATAGTCATTCATAAGATAAAATACTGCCAGTGATGACTTACGGATCAGAGACGTGGTCCTTCACTGCTGGCCGTATGAGGACGCTCAAGGTCGCTCAGCGAGCTATGGAGAGGGCTATGCTCGGAGTTTCTCTGCGTGATAGACTCAGAAATGAGGATATCCGCAGTAAAACCAGAGTGACCGACATAGCCCAACGGATTAGTAAGCTGAAGTGGCAATGGGCCGGCCATATAGCTCGAAGAACCGATAACCGATGGGGAAGAAAGGTTCTCGAGTGGCAGCCTCGTACCGGTAGGCGTAGTGTAGGGCGACCCCCCACTAGATGGAGTGACGACCTGGTAAGACATGCAGGAAGTCGATGGATGCAGGTGGCTCAGGACCGTGCTTTGTGGCACTACTTGGGGGAGGCCTATGTTCAGCAGTGGACTTGTGAAGGGCTGTAATGATGATGATGATGATGATGAAGATAAAATACAACAAAAACAAAACGAAAACTACAGTTTATAAGTTCAACAGGAACTATATATGAAATATTATATACAAACTTTTATATTATAACTGACGAGTGTAAAATCGGCCTGAATGAAACTAATTGAACTAAGGGCTTTATATCCTTTTAATTGAACTTATTTTTAAATCCCGACAATTCGAGTGGTCTGCAGCATCTATGGTATCAGTCATGTCATATTATGTAGTTAAACTAAACTTTTATGTACAGGTGAGCGGAATAGAAGACTATGGCACTGATATTTTAATTTCTTTTTATTCCACACTAACATAATATTATGAAATTGATCCATCAATAAATACTACAAATTCGGTACCTACGTATTATTTTAATTTCGGTAATTTTCAATTGATTTATTACTTTAGTTCAAAAATTTTATTGTTATTTTTTAGTGCCGAAAGTTTATTTCAAATAAACAGCATTTATGACTGCCACATTGGTCTAGTGGTTGTAGTAATTCGACAGCTGATCATGAGGTCCTGGATTCGAATCCCGGGTCGGGCCAAAACATCAATTATTGAGTTTTTCTGTCACGAAATACTCAGTATTTGCCAGGAGTCAGGAAGTAGGCGGTGTCTCTCCCCTGTGCCTGGGAAAGCACGTAAAACCGTTGGCCCTGCGCCTGATCTCTCCCGTCGTGTCGGTTTACCGTCTCATCGGATCATGAGAGTGAGGGAATAGAGAGGGCACCTGTGCTTGCCAATATACTTGGGCACTATTAGCCTGTCTTGCGCCGATGGCTAGTCTCCGTTGAGGCTGGCCCCCATGACCGAAATTCGGTCTGGAAGACATTATTATTATGCAATTGTTACAAACAATATATGTATGTAGGTGTAAGCAATTGATCTGTTTATATAATATAATATCGCGTTCCTTGTACGATTAAGCATTACAGTGTATATATCACCTAACCATCATTATAGCCAATCCTAAGTCCACCGCTTATAATTACCCTCCCCCAAGGAACGCCACGTGACACCTCACATATTCGTACCTAAATATTAGTACAAATTATGTATTTCACTACTAAAAATTTCAATTTAGTAGAAAAATAGCAGTTTGATAAAATGTATTCATAAAAATTTATTTGTAAAAAAACACGTATGTGCACAACATAAAGAAATAAGCGATTTATATTGTACAGAAATACACAATGTGTACACAAATTTAAAAAGATACATGTTAAGATCCATATATTAAAAAAAAACAATAAATAGACAAATAAATTGCTTTGTTAAAGTAGCAACAAAACGAAAAGAAGAGCCCAGACAGAGGGCAAAAGTTCACCTTGACGTTGTTGAAACTTATGAATTTGTATTCATTATACGAATTCGAGCGAGTGTGTTGGATTCGAGTCCACAGTTTTGGGGGCCATACTTTTGTTAATCTTTCATACAGACAGAATATGAAACTATATTATTGTAAACTTGGAAGCGGGGCACGTGCGAATTGTAGTTTCTTTTCAGATAGTATGTAGTTATTACTGGCTTTTGGTTTATGTTTCGGCAGTCACGTACACCTGTCGGGTCATCTTAAAGCGAAAAACCGCGCTATGCATATCAATTTTTCACTGTAAGCTTCAGCTTAACGAATTTTTTAAATTTAACGTTTGGGTGTCTAATACTTTTCTCAGCATAAAATTTCATTCACGTTTTAGTCATTAGACAAAAATGGCTAAAGTACCACGATTTACTAAATACATACGAAGGCTTATAATTTTCATCACATCATCATCATCATCATTACAGCCCTTCACAAGTCCACTGCTGAACATAGGCCTCCCCCAAGTAATGCCACAAAGCACGGTCCTGAGCCACCAGCATCCATCGACTTCCTCCATGTCTTACCAGGTCGTCACTCCATCTAGTGGGGGGTCGCCCTACACTACGCCTACCGGTACGAGGCTGCCACTCGAGAACCTTTCTTCCCCATCGGTTATCGGTTCTTCGAGCTATATGGCCGGCCCATTGCCACTTCAGCTTACTAATCCGTTGGGCTATGTCGGTCACTCTGGTTTTACTGCGGATATCCTCATTTCTGAGTCTATCACGCTGAGAAACTCTGAGCATAGCCCTCTCCATAGCTCGCTGAGCGACCTTGAGCGTCCTCATACGGCCAGCAGTGAAGGACCACGTCTCGGTTCCGTAAGTCATCACTGGCAACACGCACTGGTTGTACACTTTAGTTTTCAGAGATTGAAGTATACCCGACGAGAAGATGTGTCGCAATTTCCCGAACGCTGCCCAGCCGAGTTGAATCCGTCGATTGACCTCTCGGTCGAAGTTGGACTTACCTAGTCGGACTATTTGTCCCAGGTAAACGTACTCGTCAACAACTTCGAGCATAGTGCTCCCCACAACTACCGACATAGGTGTGACATGGACATTGAACATAATCTTTGTTTTGTCCATGTTCATCTTAAGACCTATCCGTTGGGAGACACCATTGAGGTCATTGAGCATAGTGCTAAGGTCCTCCAGCGATTCTGCCATAAGGACTATATCGTCGGCAAATCGAAGGTGAGTGATGTACTCGCCATTGATGTTAATACCGTATCCTTTCCAGTCCAGTAGCTCCGGTAAAGTTTCGGGGATATAACGTCACCCTGTCTTACACCTCTCTGCAGTTGGATAGGTTTCGAACTCTGGTTCTGTACTCGGATAGCCATCGTAGCCCTACTGTACAAACACTTCAGCACCTCGATATACCGACCGTCAACTTGGCACCGCTGAAGGGACTGTAGCACCGCCCAAATTTCGACGGAATCAAAGGCTTTCTCATAGTCCACATACGCCAGGCAAAGTGGCAGATTGTACTCTTCGGTCTTCTGTATAATCTGCCGCAGGGTATGTATGTGGTCTATGGTACTGAAGCCTTTTCGGAAACCGGCTTGTTCGGGAGGCTGGAAGTCGTCGAGTCTGCGTGCGAGACGATTCGTAATGACTCTCGAAAACAGCACGTAGACGCGGCTCAGAAGGGAAATCAGTCTGTAGTTCTTCAAGAGAGCGTTGTCGCCTTTCTTAAAGAACAAGACCACCGCACTTCTGCTCCACGCCTCCGGAGTAGTGCCACCATGGAGGACGGAATTGAAGAGCTTCTGAAGGACTTCAAGTACCGGTGCTCCACCCGCTTTCAGAAGCTCCGCTGTAATTCCATCCTCGCCTGGGGCCCTGCCGTTTTTAAGGTGCTGGAGAGCCATTCTAATCTCGCTCAGACTGACCTCCGGGATATCATCGGAATAGTGTCGGGTAAGACTTGCTCTTGTATCGTTACTCACACTTGCGTGTGGCTCCAACGATGATGTGTACAGCTGCCCATAGAACCTCTCAATTTCACTCAAAATCTCAGGTGTCCCGGAAACGACGCTGCCACACTCAGTCTTCAGCTTTGACAGTTGGCTCTTTCTGGCAGACAGATCTCTGGCAAAGACTTTGGAGCCCTGGTTCCCCTCGATCGCTTCTTTAATACGAGCAGTATTAAAGTTGCGTAAGTCTTGCCGCATGCATTTGGAGATCTGTCTGTTCAGATGCCTGTATGCTGTCAAATCTGTTGACGATTGCAGCCTCATCTACCGTCTAACAGCCATGAGATTAAGAGTGTGATAGGACAGTTTTTGTGTTCTTTTGCGGCTGGTCTTGCAGAACTTAGCTCCGACCGCATGGACAGTTTCCACGAGCTTGTCATTCATATCGTCCACTGCATTGCAATCTTCTAGGCACTGAAAGCGGTTACGTAACTCGAGCTGAAAAGTCTCGGGATTCTGGATTAGAGCACGAGGGGAGACGGACCGTTGACTTCATTAGACGAGACCTCTCCAACTTAACGTTTAGGTTCAGTGTGCCTCTAACCATTCGGTGATCGCTGCCGGTTTTCACCCTTGCGATCACTGAGACATCACTGAACAGTTGGCGTCTGGTCGTCATAATGAAGTCAATCTCATTTTTTGTCGAACCGTCGGGGCTCGACCCCAACAATAGATAATTTTCATCAATCAAATCAATTGTTAAGATTAAACCTGCACGTGTGAGAAACTAAAATATTTCGAGTACCTATATGTGAAGCCTGCTAATACACATTGGGGCAGCTCTGCGAAATCTACCCTAGTCCTAATTCTCTCGGAATAGGGACGCCTGTGCCAAGAAATGAGATGTAGGTTGTTACTTTACTTTTTCGCACTATTCACTTTATACATACTTCTTATATCATATTCAAGTTACTTGTTAATGAACACCGCACATACGGCGCAAAGTAAATATAATCAATATATTGCCTTTCTCGCATACAGATGTTGTAAACAGTATTAAATCAGGGCACCTTTCACATAATTTCAAGTCGAATTTAGTACAAGAGGCTCGCATACTGAAAAGTTTGTAACGTAGATGGTAAACTCAGCTAACTTCCTAATTAGGTAAACAAAACAAGTTTTGACACTCTGAATTTTCTTGATTAAAAATATATTTTTTAGATTATGTATTCGATAATTCGATAAAGTCTCCGTTTCGACTGTATTTTTTAAATTATTTCTAAAGTTCGAATACAGCACGTCTATTGTACAAGTGGGCGTGTCTTTACTTTTGTACAGTTTATAACCTGAAGAGACGTAACAGGCAAGGCTGAACTGTTGTGGCAGATTGAATCATAAAAACGGAAGATGCTATATTTATTTATTTATAAATTATTTTTAAAATAAAAAGTTTACAATGGACGGACAACTTTGGACTTTGTCAAATAATGTGATACAAAAAAGGCTATAAAAGATTTAAACATTACTTGTTTCTAGCTTTCCTTGCTATTTTTATGTTTTCTTTACAAATTTCCCTTATGCTCTTCACAACCAATTCAAAAATACGACCTTAGTCTGTTAATGAGAGAAAAAAAGAACCGTTCATTCTGCACATAAAATATTTGGATGGAATGTTATTTTATAACCATTTAAAATCTCATTACAATGACCCCGGTTGGGTAAAAAGTGCAACATTTATTGAAATACTTAAAGAATGTGTACAATTTTCACATTTTCTAACAAATAAATCAGTTACCTACTTTTCAGCAAAGATTATTTTAGTGGCACGGACTAACTATGACACCAGGAATAATAAGAATAGAATATTTTTTTTATTCAATATAGATGACATGTAATTTTTATTGAAAGTCATTTTTTACTTTACCACTGGTTCGGAAAAAACTTCTGTCCTGTGAAGAACCAACTAGAAACCCTGCGGGACTATTTTTAAATAAATTTTACAAAGTGAATGGTTACAAAAAATAATTACAAAATTTATTTTAGAAACAGCTTGAAAGCGACCCCATCATTACCTGGGGTTATTATCAACCATGTTCTCATTTATATTATAATAAAACTTTTTATACAGTTTTTGTTTTATAAATTATTTTTTTGTTAAATATTTTATTTAAACTTGGTAATAGAGAAACCTTCTATATTTTCTGGGACTTAGTTGTAATAGCGTATACATTGCAGAAAGTTTTAGCATCTCTGTCTCCGTGAACATAAGTTCTGCAAAGCACTCTTATATTCAGAATTTCAAAATAAGTTAAAAAATGCGATAAAAATGTGAAAATTAATTAAGTCGCTCTCATTTGAATGTCATTCCAAAGCTTAGGGGATGGATAATCTAATAAAGGATAACAAAGCACTATTCGAACGTATCTGCCATACTTTTTTCTACTACGGTTTTCTTTGCGAGCCATCACGATGTGTTTTTATGAATTTTATTTAAAAGAAAAATAAACATATTCACTTAATACCTAAACAAAGAAAATTATTAGATGCATTGATTATCTATTGATGCTGTAAGGCGATAGAAGCAAGAAACTTAGACACAATATTCTGTAGTGGACTTGCAAAATATTTTAAAATTATTTTCAGTCTTTCTTTCTGTCAAAATAGCAGCTGCTTCTTAAGTTAAGCTCCGTGACAGTAAAAAGTTGGTGCAATAATAAGGCGCTTACATTTATTCAAGTTTTATTTGAAATACTTGAGTTGAAAACATTTTATTCCAAGAAGGATGGTCTGCATATTTTAACGTTCAGAACTCTAGGTGTGACAAAGTTACGGCTAGATGAATATGTTGACTAAAATTATAAAATAATTTGGAAATGAGCAATTTTCTTTACAATGCAGTTAGAAAATAGATTATAATGATCGATGAACATCTAGAAAGAATCTATTGGACAAGTGACTTATTATATTAGAAGAAAATACTTCAATGTACATTGAAAAGTGTCGGTAACTATTAACAAGAATAGTAATTATTACAGCAAATGCAGAAGGCCCGTGATCCTCGATTCAATTGCAGAAGGCGGTGACGGTGGGTTGTTATATGTTTTATAAATAACGTAACATTACCGTTATTGTACAACGCGTAACGTTATCATAACTATTTATAACTTAAAAATACTACAACTATTCCAGTTTTGTGATACAAACTAAATTAAAACTTGCTGATCTGCTGAGTCGCTTAAAAGTTCATTTTATGTACAAATTTATGTGTCTATGTATATTATCAGCTAACTATTTGCAATATATTACAAATTTACACCTATTCGAGATTTCGATGATGACAATGGTTTTGAAAATAAACTAAATCTACTAAAAATCAAAATCAGATGTGATCATAATAACAAGATCCGGTCCGTGCAAGCAAATGCAACGTTGTAACGGTGCAGATCGTTATACGATATAGATATTTATGAGAGCTATGTATAACTAAACTATAACTGAAGTAAGGTATAAAGAAAATAGTAGTTTACATAACTATCTATATGTTGTAACGCAATGTATACGTTGGAATCAGTGGAAGTTCCTTGAACTTATTACTTACTCTGGTGAAAGGCGGTGTTCTTCGTTTGGTCTGTCTTGCCGGGAGCTTCCGTCTGGTTTATATTTATTTATTTATCAACCGGAAGAGAATACCTAATACAAAAATACAATATCCGAATAATAATAATAATAAAACAGAATTCTCAACGTAGTGCAGTCTACTTATAAGTTGTTTAGGTACGTTAGCCAAAAGGCTGCTAGCCTATTATTTTGTAATAATAACAATTATATCACACATGGCCTTGTTCCATTAAAATGGTCAATTTTCACTATTAAAAAGGACTATAATAATCCGATACAAGATAGTCGAAACAAACATATTTTTAAATATTGTGACAAATAAGTTATCAGTCCATCTGAAAGTAAGTTGCCTCTGCATCCCATGAAGACTTGCAGCCATATTTCAACGAAAAAAGCTACAGATACCTAGTCTTCCCCGAGGGTAGTAAATGTCTGGACACTTCCAGTGAAAAGGTCTTGAATCGTTACTTAACTAAATAGCATATCGGTATTATATTGCTGTTTCACGCTGGTATTCCGTGCGAGCGTGGTCCGATCGAGCTATCTCATCGCACTGCATCGATAATACAGCTGCATTGCGGCTACGTACGTACATATACATATAAAAATCAATGGAGGTCTACCATTAATTATACACAAAGCTCAGCAACGGCCGCAATTCGTATAACGCAACACTGCAACTCTAAAACCATCCACCAAACAGTCAAGGAACCACTGACGCACAATATGAACAGCGAATTCAGCGAACATCGCCTACCTCACGAAATGGACTTAAACAATGATGAATATTCACGGGGATCGAACAAACGTCCCGAAATTAATTTAGGGGGAATTTCTGTGTTGTCAAATGGTGCCTACATAAACTAACTGGAGATAGCTTTGATATTCAATTCTGATCACAAGAAATACAACGTGAATTAGCACAAATTGGGCCATTAGTATTAATTAACATTTTAAATATTAATTGGATATTAATTTATTATGTCTTGAAAAGCGCCACCAAGCCATTAAATGCTGTTACGCGTCCACTATGTGGGCCATCCATCCCGAAATCCAAAGCATTATAAAAAGTATCCCAGGTCCTTTTCCACTATAAAAATGTACATCTAAAACAAATTTTATTAAAAACCTTTTCAGATGTTTGAGCGTAATTGAGTGACAATCCAAAAAGACAAACTTACACCTTAAATATAATAAACTTACACAAGTTTATTTTATTTGTTGGAGAAATGAGAGAATAAAACAACATCCTGAAAACAAATTCATTACGATTTATTCAAAACTAAATATTATGCTAAGGTACATTTTGAGCGTGCGAATTAGCTAATCTAATTATACGCTAGAATTGTATAAATTGACCAACAGAATTTTAATAAGTGCTACTCGTTCTAACATACCCAAATCTTATCTATACATATAATAAAACAGTAATGAAAGAAAAACTGTACATTGAGTATTTTCGAGAAAAAAAAGTGGCTTTTGTTAGAAAAACGTAACTATTAAATTGTCTCTCTATTAAATTAACGACAATTTAGTTTTAATTCATAATTTTATTAATTCATTTGGGTAAATAATATGTAGTTTCCGTTTACTAACTAGATGGCGTTGGCGTCGAGTTAGATCGCGCGATGGTTTCGTTCCCAAAAAGTGATGTTATAGGTGCCGATGGGCCGCTCTCGCTCTCATCCAATAGAAACGGGGGTTACCTTTGCTGTCTGTGTTGGTTGATGTGTTTAATTTTCCTGCGAATAATTATTATTTTTCTACTTACTAGCAATTCTTACGCACTTATTCGATTACTTTTCATTGTTTAGAATTTCGTTAGTATCGGATTAAGAAGGAATTTTAGCTATGCCTTTTAGAAAAAGATCAAATCTATCTCGAAACTCAAGGGTTTCTAAGATGCGCAGGTTAGTTAGTAGTAGCAGTAGTTTCTCTCGAACCCACACAGAGCTTGAACAACGGCTAGGTGCTAACCGTGAGCGTAATGCACTAAGTTTGTCCGCAGAAACCAGCACGCAGCGCCAATTACGACTAGAATTTAAACGAGTCCGCACTACTGCTTCTCGATCTCAGGAAAGTGTGGAACAACGAGAAATGCTTTTAGCTATCGACCGGGATCGTCATTCTTTGTCTCGCGCATCCGAAACGGTTACACAGAGGGATCAGAGGTTGAGTTTTCAGAATATCCGCTCTGAGACTGCTCGATCACTTGAGAGCAGTCAGGAGCGTGAGATACGACTTGCGCGTGACCGAGAACGTGGGCAAAGCCAAAGGTACAGCTATATTTTATAAAGAATTTTTTTGAAAGTGATTTGCAATATTATTGCTAAATCAGTGTACCCATGGGATCCGGTGCATTCCGCACCGGATCGGTGAAATATACGGAATGAAAAGTTTTTTGTGGTATAGGTGTTAAGTCTAGCTAACATATAGGCTATAATTTATTTTGAAAATGGAACACCTGATGCAGAACTGCAGCAGACCAGCTAAAGCATAAGAGATATAAAAATGGTGTCATAGCAAAAAATATTCCACGTGAAGAGTTTTTTCTACTGTGAGAATAAATTTGAAAATCTGGAACACCTGTTGTGGAACTCCAAAGCCCAGCGACATTATAACATATATAGGAATGACGTCTTAGCAAAAGTTGTTTAGTCTGATGGGCATTTCGTGCTAACTTACAAAAATGAAAGATCTGGAACGTCTCGCATCGTCTCGCGCATCACGTTGTTTTCCCGTCCACGGGCTCTTAGAATTCGACATCAGACGTTTTAGATCTTCGATTTTGACGACCCCGTTGTCGCTGGCATAAGCAACATCATCATACGAAGTCGCGGGCAGCAGCTAGTTGGATAAATAATATGTATAATATGTAGTAGTAGAGCTAAATATTAATGCATATATAACTTACACATGTTTACTTAATTGATATTTATTTCGACACAAACTAATATGCAGAGTTAAATATTCATGCATATATAAGGTTATCTGATAACGATGATCAACACTATCTGTTAGAGATTGCCAACAATGTTACTGGCTGCTACGCGCCTGCTTCGCTGGCCGATAATAATAATAATAATATTAATAACCCCACCAGACGGCTTGATGTCGGCAGGGTCCTCTCGGACTCGGCAAGCGGCATCCGCCGCTGGTGGAGTGCGCCGCATGCGTTGGACAAGGGATATGAACGCAAACGCATTGCGGGCGTACTATAGGGCGAAAGAGGAAGAAACTGCGGGGATAGCGTATCGGGCTCGGATGCATTGCTTTTTTGCTGAGCTGGAGCCGTCTATTCCCGTCACGGAACAAAACCTGGCAGACCGAGTTCGGTACATCATGCGCTCGAAAATATTCGATGATGCCGAGCTCGAACGACTACGACGTGAGGCCATTCCCTCATCGAATGAATTGGCTACGGCTGGGGATGAGGCTCCTCAGGCGACAGACCAGCTGCCACGCGTAGAAGCCGCCATGGATCTTCCAGTTGTGGGTGATTCAGACGATGATGAAATGGTCTCCCACGAACTAGAGCAAATGAGGAGTATATTGGAAGAGGCGATTTTGGATACGCGCAGCATGCCTCTCGAAAATCGACCGCGACTTCCCCCGCATACCCCTAAGCAAGCGAAATCGGGCTGTCGTGAGGGCTCTTAACCCAATGCTGGTAACCTATTTGGAAGCCAGCCGGGACCTTTGCGAGACGGACTCAGTTCTTTTTGGCGCCGCAGTGGCAGCTTGCCGTATTATTGGCGCCAAACTTCCCATGGCTGGACGCGCTACTAAACAAAGTAGCGCCATCCCAGCCTGGAGAAAAAGAACTGAGGACCGTATCGCAAAGGCAAGGGCCCTTATCGGCAGACTGATAAGCTTCAGGTCGGGTAATAATAGACTGAGGGTTGAGGTAGACGCACCGTTAGAATGGCGTTTGCTGGGACAAATATCAGTTTGTCCCAGCCGGATATCACGCAGAAACTAACGGAGCGCATAGACGACCTGAAGCAAAAGATTGCTGCTTGGGGGAAGCGGATTCGCCAATTTACCGAGAGGTCAAGGCGGTTCACCCAGAATCGTCTCTTCCAGAGTGATCAGAAGAGGCTCTACAAATCATTGGAGCGACCAGAGGTATGTGGAGCGGGCCCAGGACCGGATCAGGCTAACACTGTCGCATTTTGGCGTGGCCTGTGGTCAGAGCCCGTAAACCACAGCGAGGGCCCTTGGACGGAAGTTGTGGCGAGTCAGTGTGCGAGTATTACGCCCATGGACCCCGTCATCATAACGCCGGATGACGTAGCTGAGGCGGTCCGTAGAGCCCCGAACTGGAAAAGTCCGGGACTCGACGGGCTGCATCACTACTGGCTGAAGGGGTTCATGGTGTGTTACGCTGTGCTCGCCCGTCAGTTTCAAGAGGCTCTCAACTAGAAGTCGCTCCCTAGCCTCTTTACTACTGGGATCACTCATTTGGTTCCTAAAGACCAGGTTACCACAGACCCGAGCAAATACCGCTCCATTACGTGTCTACCCACCATATATAAGACACTGACATCCATTTTGAGCGCGAGAATCACTCGTCACCTGGAGCTAAATCAGGTGATGTCACGCGCTCAAAATGGATGTCGGAGCGGTGGTCGTGGAACTAAGGAACCACTCCTCATTGACACGGTCATTGGCAAAGTGGTGAAACGCAACCGTCGGAACTTCTCCGCCGCCTGGATAGACTACAGAAAGGCATTCGACTCGGTGCCCCATACATGGCTAAAGAGAGTCCTCGAGCTGTACAAGATAGACTGTACAGTGAGAGACTTCCTCGAGCAGTGTATGGGGCAGTGGAGTACGATCCTTTGTCATCTGGGTGAGTGGATTATGGCTGCGGAGAACCACATAAGGATAAGAAGGGGTATCTTCCAGGGCGATTGTCTGAGTCCAATCTGGTTCTGCCTCTCCCTGAACCCTCTCAGTACCTTACTGGAGGGATCCGGGAGAGGATTTCAGCTACGGAAAGGAGGGACAAAAGT
This sequence comes from Parnassius apollo, assembly GCA_907164705.1. Classification (NCBI taxonomy): domain Eukaryota; kingdom Metazoa; phylum Arthropoda; class Insecta; order Lepidoptera; family Papilionidae; genus Parnassius; species Parnassius apollo. Next base: position 1,784,661 of record CAJQZP010000117.1, read on the forward strand.
GACCCACCTTTTCTATATGGATGACCTTAAGTTATTCGCCTCCAGTCGCTCCCATCTTGTGGAATTGCTAAAAATTACTTGTGAGTTTAGCAGTTCCATTGGAATGGAGCTGGGGACGGATAAGTGTGCGGTCCTCCATGTTGAGAGGGGAAGGGTTGCTAACTCTGAGGGCATAGATTTATCTATGCCCGTCAACTTAAGGACCCTTTCCGAAGCTGAAACATACCGATACCTGGGTATGTCACAGAACATCGGTATCGATGATCGGCTGGTGTGAAACAGTCAGTTTGCGACGTGTTTTATGCACGCTTGACCAAAGTGCTTAATAGCCTTTTGTCCGGTGTGAATAAGACACACGCATATAACGGTTGGGTCATGCCTGTCCTTATGTATACCTTTGGCATACTCAGGTGGACTCAGACTGAACATAACGCCCCGGATAGAAAAGTCCGCACTACCATGACGTCCCATAGGATGCATCATCCGAGATCGTCGGTAATGAGGCTGTACTTGCCGCGACAGCATAGTGTGCGTGGCTTTCTGAGCACGCTCACTATGCATAATCGTGAAGTGTGCAGCCTCCGTCATTACTTCCTGGCGAGATCGGATGATCCATTCTATAATGACGTCATTTCTAGTGATAAAGGGCTTACCCCTCTATCCTTGGCCAACGAGCAATGGCAAGACCCGGCAGTACAGAGCATTTCCGACCGGGAGACCGTATGGAAGGAGAAGGAGCTCCATGGGAGATACTACAGGGCTCTACATGAGCCCTTCGTAGATACAGTCGCCTCCCTCAACTGGCTACGTTTCGGTGACCTCTTCGGGGGAAACCGAGGGTTTTGTCTGTGCAATACAGGATCAGGTTATTAAGACCAACAACTATCAGAGATACATCCTAAAGGATGGCACCGTCGACGTCTGTCGAGCTTGTCGCCATCCCGGGGAGTCACTTAGGCATGTCATCTCCGGTTGTTCGGCGCTTTCTAACTCTGAGTACTTGCACAGGCACAACCTAGTAGCCAGAATTCTACACCAGGAGCTCGCTCTGAAATACGGTCTCGTGGACCGAAAATTGCCGTATTACAAGTACTTGCCGGAAGCCGTGCTCGAAAATGACCGCGCCAAGCTCTACTGGGACCGGGCCATCATCACAGACAGGACTATTCTTGCGAATAAGCCTGATATTGTGCTGATGGACCGGGCACAGTCAAGGATATTTTGATCGACATTACCATTCCGTATGACGAGAACCTCGTGAAAGCCGAAACAGAGAAACGTACAAAATATCTGGACCTGGCTCACGAGGTGACCGACATGTGGGGTGGTCTGCCGACCGAAATTTTCCCTGTAGTCGTCTCTGCGAATGGGCTAATCCCAGTCAGCCTCTCGGGTCATCTGAGGCGACTCGGATTCCGTGACGGACCGCCCCGGGCTCAAATGCAAAAGGCGGTGCTCCTCGATACCGCCCGCATCGTCCGCCGGTTTCTTTCCCTTTCCCCCTAACCCTCGCCGTTTGGTCTCCCCGGCCGAGGGCTCCCATCTGGTTGGATCTTATTTATTTATGTAGTTTTTGTGTTTATTTTATTTTATTGATATTTATGTATATTTATCTTTTCATTTTAATTTATAATTATAGATTTATAGAACCCAACCAGGTGAGAAAATTATATAGATACCCCAATAATATTAATAATAATGTCCTCCCGACCGAATTTCGGCCGCGGCGGCCTGCCTCAACTGAGGCTAGCCATTGGCGTAGGACAGGATTATAGTGCCCAAGTGTATGCGCAAGCACAGGTGCACTCTCTCTTCCCTCACTCTCATAACTCGATAGCACGGTAAACAGACACAACCGGTGAGAGATCAGGCGCAGGACCAACGGCTTTACGTGCTTTCCGAGGCACGGGGGTGAGACACCGCCAACTTCCTGACTCCGAGCAACTACTGAGAATTTCTTGGCGTAAAAATTAAATAATTAATTTTTTGGCCCGACCCAGGACCTCATAATCAGCAGTCGCACTACTACAACCACTAGACCAACGAGGCAATCAATATATAAAGTTATCTGATAATGATGATCAACACTATATGTTAGAGATTGCCAACAATGTTACTAGCTGCCAGGCGCCTGCTTCGCTGGCCGATAATATAATATTGTTGCATGAATAAGTCAACTAGCGCCATCTAGTGTCAGGAACGAGAGCGAGGGGAGCATTGAGAAAATGACATCACAAATCGCTCAACTGACAGCGCCTAGTCGAAACTCGAACGCTCGATACCTTCCGCGTGTTTACTTGAACATTCTGGATATTTCTTTGCTAATTTAAATATATAGGCGCTGCAAGATGCGATGGAGGCAGTGTTGATTTGGGCGAAACAAGCGAAGCTTCGGAGTGGAATTAAGTGAATTAGTGTGTTTAAATTATTGGTGTTTTAACTTTAATTGTGTAAAATAAATTAAAGTGTTAATTTAGGTAATTTTATCGGCAATTTTTATTGTCACGAACCGCAAGCTCGTAACAATTGGTGTCAGAAGTGGGATAAAATCATGCCGATTTTACCTAAGGAGGAAACGGAGGGTGTCCGTACCCGAAGTCAACGCCAGCAGGAGACGGACCAACGAAGATTTGGTGGTGCAACGCCGCAGACGACGGAGGGCCAGCCACCGGCTGCAGGCCCGTCGGTAGCTCCTACATCTGCAGCACCTGACTTAGGTGCTCTGATGGTGATGCTGCAGGAGCAGGCTCGCCGACAGGAGGAGCAGGCTCGCCGACAGGAGGAGCAGGCTCGCCGACAGGAGGAGCAGGCCCGTCAGTTGAAAGAGCAGCTGCAAAGCGGACAAGAGGAACAGGCCCGCCGGCAGGAGGAACAGGCCCGCTGGCAGGAGGAACAGGCCCGTCGTTTAGAAGAGCAACTCCAACGCGATAAGGAAGAGCAGATGCTCCTCATGAAGGACCTTCACGCTATCTTCGGAAAAGAGATACGGGAGGTGAAGGATAAGGTTGCTCAACATGACAACCGCCTGTCGGAGGCCGAAACCCGAATCGACCAAGTAAACAATCGGGTTGACAACGTAATGGCTGACGTGAAGAAAACGCTGGACGACCTCAAACTTGGGGATGGAACAACAGCTCCCGTAGTAGCTACAACACCTTCGCTACGTGGATTCAAAGTGCCGCCGTTCGACGGTACCTCTTCCTGGTCAGCCTACAAGATCCAGTTCGAGGCTGTTATGAAGGCGAACGGCTGGAATGAAAGTCAGGCCATGACTGCTCTCACACTAGGCCTGCGCGACCAGGCCTTAACAGTTCTGGAAGCTCTCGGTGAGGAAGTGACTTATGAGCAACTCATTGAGGCATTGGAGGCGAGGTATGGCGACGCTCACCTGGAACACGTCTTTCGTGCGCAGCTTAAAGATCGCGTGCAGCGCATCAACGAAAACCTGCAGCAGTGGGCTCTAGAGGTGGAGAAGCTGGTGCGAAAGGCATACCGGTCTGTACCTGCGCTCATTGGAGGGAACCTGGTGCAGACATTCATCGACGGCATCCGTGACCTGGAAGTCAGAGCTGCTGTGAGGCTCGGGCACCATGAGACGCTTAAGGACGCCTTGGCCCATGCACTGGAGGTAGAAGCCGTGCGGCAGGATCATCGTTCCCATCGCGTCAGGGAGGTTGCAGCAGCTACAGTTCGCGACCGCAACAAAGGATACAGCCCTAGGTGCTATGGCTGTGGGGAAAAGGGCCATCTTCGATCCAGCTGCCCTAAGCGAACCCTAGAAAGGGAAGGTGAACGATCCCAGGAGGGTAGTGCGGCCAACAGCACCGCCCAGCAGCAGCAGGGAAACGAGTAAAAGCCAGAACTGCGGGGCGGGTGCTGGCTGATGTTAAAAGAGCCCCAAGGATCTCGATCTCACAAACCCATGATGGGAACAGTCTAATCATCAAGGGCGAGGTCAACGGAATGCCGTGTAAACTGACCATAGACACTGGAGCCTCTCGTACGGTTGTTAGTTCCCAACTTATAAGTCAGTTCCTTGGGGACTCCGCATACAACCGAGAACGCATTAATTTGGTAACAGCCACCGGTCAGCGTATACCCGTCCGTGGAGAGAAGGAGATGGAGTTGAAGCTAGGCAACGTGATCTACCTGCATAATGTCATCGTGGCTGATATAATGGACGACTGCATCCTAGGCCTAGACTTTATGAGGAATAATTGTTGTGAGATCGACGTTAAGCAAGGTGTTTTGAAATGTGGACAGGAGGAACTTTTTATGGAAGGTGCGTTACCAGGGAACGTGTACAGCATCAAGAAGATTGTTCTTCCGCCGAGATCGGAAACGATATCATACGTATCGATGCCAGTGTAACACGCTTCCCCCGACCCCCCTTCATTAAATTCAAACCTTTATACAAAGTTTGCAATGTCCTTTCCTTCAATATGAAATGCTATCAGTCGTGAAGCAGCTGCTTCGCAGTAGAAATAGATAGAGAAGGTGGTATCAACTGATATGTTAGTTAACTTTAATAAAACACTATATAAAAAACATAGTTCACAGAAATAAAAAGTTTTAACTTTACAAAATAAATCGCATATTAAAGTCTTACACATACATAAATACATATATACTAAAAATATCTATCTAGATATAAATAAATCTTTGTGTTTCTACAAATCTAAAATAAAAAAATAATAAAAGCAGACACAATAGAAGAAATACATAAAGTATTAAATCAGCGGAAGCTAGTCTCGAAGATTGTTTCATAGTTTTGTGGAAACAGCTTACTTCCGACCAATTTCGATGGCAAACATTCCAAAGTTATAAAGTGCCATGGATTCCAAAGTTATAAAGTGCCATGGGTCTGATTCATTATTTAAACAGTTTTTAACATTTTTACTTCCACATCTATTATTCTTTTGCATTCGTATATTATGTGAAAATGTTTGTGACGGCTTAGGAGCTTAGTGGCTTAAGCGATTATTTCCGGCGTTTACCGCGGGTACAAATCCCGCGCAAAATGTATGCCTAGCCATAATAGTTGTATTTGTTAACTCTCTGTAAGACTCTTACGTTCCGAAAGACTGTTTGATAACCTCTTGTCGAAAGGATGTAGTCTAATCTTTAAAGTTGTTGTGGTTCTATCTATTTATACCTCTCTGATTTGATAAAATCCTCTAACTTTTTTTGCAGCCAAGCATCCATAGCTGTGTTCCTATAAATAGATACATGCATTCATACATATGTCACCCAGAGCAATAGGCAGAGGTTGTGGACTTCCATTTGCCATAATCGTGACACATCTCTCAAGTCTCTTTAACATCAATGTATCTACGCATACATATGCTAGTCGGTTGAAGGTACTCTTGACCTGATCTATCTTCTATATATCGCTTATTTGGTTGATAAACTACCGTTAAGGGCGTTTTTTTAGCTGCATAAGTTCGTATTGTCAGTCTTTGCGGTTTGGACACTTTCCTCATTCATTCTGGATGAGAAGTGTCCAAACCGCCAGGACTAAACGTAGTTAACCGAATAAGTAGTTTGGGCACTTTCCTCATTCAGAATGAATAAAGAAATTGTCCAAATTACTTAAGCATTCCTTTATTAATCCTTGTCACAACATTTTCTTGGGTAAGAAAGTCAGGAAAATAAAAAATTATGAGGAATTTGATCAGTTCTCTGCGGTGTTTTGTTTTTTGTTTTGTGTACATGTATGTATCTGTAGCGATTATAAGGTTTAGAAGTTTTTTACGAAGTACCTTCATTGAATTAAAATAAATAATCAAAATTTTCTCCTAATAACCAATTTTTAAACTATTTCTCTTAATATTTAAAATCCGCTTATATGTTCGTCTAGTTACGTTGTTGTATGTGTATGGTAATATTATTGCTATATCACTTACTCTCTTGCAGGACATCCATGAGGTCAAGTAATAGTTTTTCTTAGACTTGTAATTAATTTTAGTTTAGTATAGTTACGAAATACAAGTGAACCCCCGGTCGCGGGATTCAATTAAACAAAGTTGATTTAAAAGTGAATTCCCATATTAATCTTCAATGCTAAAAAATGTAAACTTTAGGTAAATAAACGCCCGATTATTCGATCAGAAGTTTTGATACATAAATAATACTAGTTTTTTTTTTAATAGAAGAGGGGGCAAACGAGCATACGGCTCACCTGATGGTAAGTGACTACCGCGACCATGAACAACTGCAACACCAGGGGAATTGCAGGTGCGTTGCTGGACTTTAAGAAAGGAGTAAGCTCTTTCCTTGAAGGTCGCTAAGTCGTATCCGTCCGGAAAAGTCGCCGGTGGTAAACAATTCCTCAAAGAGGTTGTACGAGGAAGAAAACACCTAGTAAAACGCACAGTGGCGGACCGCCAAGCATCCAGATGGTGAGGATGGTATCGTGAATTTTGACGCGATGTGCGTTCGTGAAATTTAGCGTCCGGAACTAATCTGAACAATTCTTCAGAGCACTCCAGAGTATAAGTACCCGTATCTCATACGGTAATTACAAGAAATATTACTAAACAAAAATTAATTGTGCCTAGGATCTCAAATTACTATGGTAGGCGAACTATTGAATTTTTTCAACACCCAAAAAATAATATAAAGAACATCGTCTTATAACATCATTTAGAATCATAGTTATAATTTAGTTTGTATAATAGTGAAACAGCCTGTATAAAGTTAAGTAGTTTGCGCTGCCTAATAGAACCGGTTCGTCCAATAGTCCCAGGTGAGAATTGCAAATGGGTGCTTACCACTTACACAATAAAGAAGGCGTATTTATTTATATGTATATACATTTTTTGTTGTTTTTTTTTTAACTTTTAGTAAACTAATTAAATATTTATGTAAAGCAGTGCGTTAGTTGCGAATGTGAGTACCAATACAAACCATTATTGGTTTAATGGTACAAATCAAGCAAATATGTAAGAATACTTTTGATAAATAAAAAAAAACTTAAGCAACATACATTAATAACGAGAAGTCATGATCGTAGTAAAAATATAAGCTCATAATCATGAAGGTATTATATTATTATCGGTTTTTAATAAGCATACAAAATTTCAAATTATTCGTCGTCGTTAGACATCTGGAAGTGGGTCAAAATCGAACTCCGAAACGATTCATTTTTATTCGCACTATTATGTATGATAAATCCTATTATATTACATACAGGTCAAGCTAATATAAAATGTGTAATAAAAACATAACGTAACTGCGGAATTATTCCGGCAGTAATTCCCACTAGGGTTACACTATCGCACTGCAGGTGTCTAGGGACTGCATCATTAACCACTTGGTTAAGACTGTTAGCTCATTTGTCACTGTAATATATTTTAATATTAATATTTTAATTAATTAATTTAAGATTATATATGTTAATGTTAATATTTTTCCTACAAATAAGAAAAAAAATAACATTAACATAACTATTTTATTACTCCTGGGTATTAAATAAAAATGGTCAAAATCTTTTGCGTTGTCTGGAAGAAATCGATTTTAACGGTAGGACCGGCCGTTGTCCTATTTTTTTTTTATTTTACTTTTCTGTTTCATTTTGTGTTGAGGTATGTGCAATAAAGAATTGTCTACCTTACCTACCTTAGGAATTAAAATTTACTAAAAATGTATACATCGCGTTAAAATTAAAAGTTAATAACTCCACAACAGAATCGTTCAATGGGATGCAAGCTTACTTTCAACGATGACGTTAGTAGTTCCAATTCATTATTAAAACCTTAATATATATAAATTACGTGTCACGTTGTTTGTCCGCGATGGGCTCCTAAACTACTTAACCGATTTTAATCAAATTTGCACACCGTGTGCAGTTTGGACCAACTTGAGAGTTAGGATAGTTTTTTTTTTGCCAACGTGTTCACAGTTTTTTTTTTTTGCGAATTTAAAGATTTTTCATAGCACATGACAGAGAGGTCGTCGAAAAAGGCAGAACAACGCCTACCTGGCAAGCTAATTTATAATATTTTTTGTTAATAACAAAAACGTCATTATTTAACTCCTGTGACTCCCTTGGTATATCTTAATATAACAGTATTATAATATGCATTCAATATGATCTGCAGTACAAGGCTTATAAATGACCTAAATAATGAAATTATTGAATAAATTTTCCAGAACTCAGAAATAACACGCTTAACCAAAAACTGAGTAAAAAGAAAACACCTAAATTTCAATAAAAATTAGCATATTTCAATTAAAAAACTCCGCGAAGGAATATTATTATTAGATGAGGTAAAAGTTTTAAGTTCTGGGGCTCATTATTCAAAAGAAGGTTTAAAAAAAAGTTAAATAACAAATTTTATTGTCGAGATAGAACTGTGGTTTGCAATCGCAAAGTTAACCAAATTATATATTCAAAATTTTAAATCAAACAGTTTTATAGCTTCACATTAGGTTTGAACCTAAACTTAATCTTTGTGTCATATTTAGTGTCTTAATATCTAACTAATTTTTATTTCTATTCTGTATCAATGGGCTGCATCATTGGTCTCGCGCTCGTAAGAGCAACAGCTGATAGTTTTTCTGTCAAGCAGTAGGTGGTACTCAGTAGCAACCCGGAGTCGCCATCTATTACATGCTTTAGGTAATAAAGTCATTATATCGAATTAAAAGTTATTGGCTTTCAATGTGGTAAGTATAATAGACGCTAGATAGCATAAATACAAAAACCTCAAGTTATCATAATTATATTTAATAAATTTGTTTATTCTTAAATTTATTTCCTAATAATACATAATTTCATACTACTTTACATGTCTAAAAATAGGAATTGTAACATTTATTTATTACTAAATTAAACTTTTACCTATCTTATACTTCTATAAGGTGGTTGAAAATTATCATATTAAATAAATCATTTATCATGAAATCTTTTGAAGTGTTATTTTTAGTAAACTCTACGAAGTTATATTTTAAACTCATGTAACAAATAAATTTGGTTACGTGGTAAGCTTCAAATAGAACACAAGGGTCCTCGACGGGGAAGGACACCCACACCGAAAACATATTCAGAAACACTACCAAATAGCACCTTCACCTCACTCACTTGCATAGAAAATCATGGGCCGCAGCAACCACTTACCATCAGGTGGACTGTGTGCTCGTTTGTCACCCTATCCTATAAAAAAAATATAATTAAATGTAAAATAATTTTTAATTTAGGTAACAATATTATAATAAAAAACCCTTAATAAATAGTAAATACTCCTGATACTCTGCAGTCTGCATTGTCAATTCGATTCGCCTGTTAATTCAGATCATTCGGGATTCGGTCGGTTTGCGGCTCATTCACAATTCAAACAAATCGCGGGTTAAAAAGGTACTGTCAATTGTTTGTGATTGGTTGTACTGGATCATTCAAAAACAAATGAATGAACCATCAATACTTTTCAGTGTACCAGATCAAACGAACAAATCGTGCATGATTGACACATGTCTAACCCGGAGTCAAGAAGTTGGCAGAGTTTCACATTGAAACTCCGTGCCTGGGAAAACACGTAAGGTCGTCGGTCAGGCGCCTGATCTCTCTCCAGTCGCGTCGCACTATGAGCTATGAGAGTAAGGAAATAAAGAGTGCACCTGTGTGCGCACTCACACTCGTGCACTTTAATACCGTGCGGCGCAGATGGCTACCCTCCGTTAAGACTGGCCGCCGCACCGTCACCAAAATTCGGTTTGGAGGCCATTATCAATGTCAATCATGTAGGGCATATGATAAATCCTTTTCCAGTAAATTTACTATAGTATTACATTGGGCGCTTTTTTGCGATTTCAAATGAAAACATTGTGTAACATTTTATTCAAAAGCTTTTATTTTTAACAATAACTCCATATGCTAATTAATAGCTTTTAAGTTTTGTAACACGTGAAATGTAACAATGCTGTTGGTGTTCGGAATTAAATAAAAATAAACACAACAAAATTAAGTAAAGAACATTTTTTACACGTAATGTGAGAAGGGTTGATAAAACGTTTTTTGTTAAAATATAAACGTATAAAAGTAAAAGGTATTTCCAGCGTACAGCTCAGTGAACACCTAATTTCATTTTTAGCTCATTCCACTAACACTGGAAGTATATAAATTAGATCTGCGACAACAAGTCAATTGTCTGCAAAAAGACAATTATTAAACAATTAAACATGCCATAGTTTTAACCCCAACAATTATGAACTCTAATCCGAAAAAAATAACGAATATTTAATAAATTGTCATGTAATACGTGAATCGATTAGGGTATAACTTTCTTCAAATAATCCGATTTGCATTTTATGGAATGTAATTCCAATATAATAATAATCGTCCGTATTGAAATTGACAAACATAATTACGTCTGTACGAAATTCGGGAAGAAATTCAATAATGCCGATATCATTATCCTTAGGGCAATTTACGTTGAATATTTAATAATATGCATATATGTCATAATATAATAATATATGTTATTATGCAAAATATATTGAGCATATGAGTACCAACGCAAACATAGAAGCACATATTCGTCTTCATTTTTCTGTAATTAAACATTCGATTGAATACGGGATTCGAACTTTTAAAAGCAATCATTAATGCATGAACAAAAAACATGCAAGCGCATACGCTTGCTTCATGTTATTCATGCGTCTTATTTGTTATCTTACATAATGGTGAGCCATTGTGTACGTCCTACAGCTCACCGGAGGCCTACTATATTTCTGAGGAGGTTATGGTGAGATTAGCCCACTGCGCTCTTTATGTGCGTGTTGGCGAACATCATATCCTCATGCTCATCATCATCCTCGAAATTATTTATTGCTTAGACATGCGGATTTTCTTTGACTGCTGATCAAATTATAAATCAGCAATTAAAACTGCAATTTACAATCTCATTGATGTCGGCGGGGATATAACCTGGGTTGCTCAGGTATGTGAAATTTACGGCGAGAGCCACTGAGATACCACGAATATCTTTTTTTCATAGAAGAAGAGTGAGTGAAGTGGATGCTGTGACGCATACACATCTACATCTATCTTCAATTAAAAATTATAATGTAGACCCGTTGTCACCCCTGGGAACTAAGACAGAATATCTCGTTTTCAGGGTCTCCGGTTCTTACACTCACTATACGAAACACAGCAGCATCATTCTGCTGGTTTGCTCTGGTACTCAATTAGAGCGTGGTCCAACCCACTCGGGCCGTAGCCACATTTGGCAGTGCGACTTTACAACATAAAAATCTTCTTTAGTATGTTATTAAGTATCCTCTATATACGTCTGTAGGTGAATGAATCGCCACTTATTTGTCGTTCTAGTTATCGCCGTCTCGTGTCGTTTGTCGTAAAAGTTTTCTTACAATCAGAATGTATGTCAGACGGTGCAATATACAAGAGTTACGTGTCTAACTAACAAAAGCAAAAAAACAGTCTTGACAGAGGCAACCTTAAATGAACTCTGATGGGATTCTAACAAATATGTAAATCAGATTTATAAAGTGTTTTTTTTAATCAGAAAGAGAAGCACAGGCAACTGAAATGGTTTCCATTTAATTTACATAAACACCTCTTTATTTGGTCACTAAAACGAACAGTTCCTAAATTCCGACTAAAAACACGCGTGCTGTGTTAATTGGGAGAATTTACTTTGTTAACACGGAAAGACAATCTGTTTATGCTTTATATTTGATCACCGTATATAGTATGTACATATATTGTATACTAGCTGGCCAGGCAGCCGTTGTGCTGCCCTATCCGACGACCCTTTGTCATATAAAAAAATCATTAAATTCGTAATAAAATACATCGAGGGTCACTTATTGGGATAAAAACTCTCCTATCTCTCAAGTGTGACCAAACTGCACACAGTGTGCAAAATTATATTGAAATCAGTTCAGTAGTTTAGGAGTTTATAGCGGACAAACAACGTGACACGTAATTTTTATATATAAAGATTAATAACGTGCACGTACAACGAGCCGCTGCAGCCTAGAGACAGGACGATCACCTTAAATATTAGTAGTACACAAACAACATAAGGTTATCTATTACAAGCACATCTGAAATTGTTAAATGCAATTTTCAACGCTAATTAGTCAGTCACACCCTTGACGATGACATGAAAATAAAAGATTTTAAGAATATCTTAGTGCACTTCAGTTATACGGGCTCAGGAGAATTTAACGTTCCTCAACACACTGGGCCAGTGTAACGTATTGTTTTACTTTACTAACTCTATAATTAAAGCAGACCTAGGGTGACACTTATGCGCTGTAAATTTCACAACATCCCAGCAATCCTGGTTCGATCCCCGCCGGCTCAAATGAAATTATTAATTGTGTTTATTTTTTTAAGTGCCGCTGACCAAGTATTCGACGGTGAAGGAAAACATCGTGAGGAAACCGGCATGTCTGAGAAATAAGGAAAAAAAATATTTCGAGGACATGTGAAGTAAGTCAACAAGTCTGCAGAGCGCTTCCTTATAAAACACCAATAGCTACATAGAATGGTGGAATAGTTGTCAAACACTGGCTTAGAATAGTGATAAAGCAGACCATATTATATATAATTCTAAACAAAGAAGCATAAGCGACTATAGCCTAATGATTTAAGGTACAGACCTCGAACTCAAGAGTAGTGTGTTCATGCCACCCCTAACACAAACATTTTAAGCTCACCTGGAGTGGGGTAACGGGAATATTATTGGCATTACTAGTATTTTATAAACCGTTTCCAATGATCATTAGCTGGTAAACTGGACTAAAAAAGGACATGCGCCTAGCTATGAGCTTCATAGGTTTTAACTTTAATGACTTTTACATAATATATTATTAAGGTTAGTTAGTTAAGTTATTATAAAGGTTATTACATATAAATGAGTGCATTATCTAGAATCTAGATCATGGTTTTGGTAATTAATTAGTGTTCAATCTCGGTCATCGACAAGCGCCTAATACAAACAACTTTTCCTCCAAACGCATTACGGTTTTATTGGCCGCATCATCAAATTATTATTGTTATTTAATATCACATTTATGAAAGTAGACATAGTGTACAGAAACTTGTCTCCTTGAACTGAACACAGCTTAATAATTATAGAAGTAGGTTATATGTATCTTGAACATAATATGTCCTGTGATGTAAAGACTGTTTTTTTTTTAATTTTTACGGTTAAAGGTTACAAACGAGCACACGGTGAATCTAATGGTATTAAATATTCGTACCTTCTTACATTTGCTATAATAAATATAAGTACGTAGTTAGAGCCACGCCGCAGCTATATTAGTAGTATAGTTGCAGCAAGAATGGGTCGGCTCGACCGGGGAAGGACCACGCTCTCACAGAGTACCAGCATAAAATAGCAGCTTAACGCTGCTGTGTTTCGTATGGTCAGTGTAGAGAACCGGAGGCCATTTTTAATGGTAACGATCTATTACATTCGTAATGGAGGATAGAAATGTGTCTATGAGGCACAACATTCATATTATTTTTATCTGATAAGGGTGACAAACGAGCACACAGTCCACCTGACGGTGGTAAGTGATCTTATGTAAATTTACACAAGATTATATTATTATACTGCAACGCATCATAATAATTCTAAACAAATGTTGTGTAATTTCCAACTTTTTTAAATCAATGGAACTATTATTTTCTCTGTACGTAAATGATGAAACCTTAGACCATTCAACCCATTTGGGTTGAATGCAACCCATTTGGGTTGAATGGTTGAAACACATCATAAACGACAAGTGTACTGAGTAGTAGGCGATGGCGACAAAACGAGCAAATTAACAATAAACAGGCGCGGCAGTCGTTAGTAGTAGGGTCGCGTCGTGTCCATTAGCAGCTCGACAAAAACATTCCGAAACCTACCGAAACAATTTTGTTGCACCAGCCCTTCTCCCCGCAATCCACCCCCTAATTTAACTTTATTTTTCTACAACCAGCACACGCGCAAACAGAAAAATATTTCACTGCTTATCTATGCAACGTTTTTCGGAATGTTTTTGTGCGATCCGCTGTATTGATATTTTAGGCACGGCCGATGTGTCCGCGAATTGAGTGTTTAAACGGGCTTTTGCGTGGTTTTTAATTTCAGCAAAACCACGAACGTAAGCAAAAAATAGCTCGCATTTTAACATGTGAAAGTATTGTCACTATGCTATTGATTAAGATACGTACCTACTTTAATATCTACAAAATATTTTTATTACCATTTTCCAAATTATGTGAAAAACATATTGTAAAACACATAATAAGTATGTATATAAATATACGTTCATTTAATATGTGACAAATGTAATGGGTGACAAATGAACACACAGTACACTTGATGGTAAGTGGATGTTGTGGCTCATAGACATCCACATTTATCCTCAATTACGAATCAAAATGCAAATGCTTTGTCACCCCTAAGGACTAACATGGAATGCCTTGATTTCGTAAAAAGGGGGGAAATATATAAATAATGCTCTCCCGTTATTGCAGTTTTTGAAAATACGCGTATATAACGCTTCTACATTTATTTGAAATTATCCCAAATTGAAGTCATTAATGGAAAACAACGTTTTTGCCTGCCGATCGATCCTTACGTATGTGTGCGTGAGCAGTACAATCAGTTGAAATAATGCGTCACCACGAATTTTGAATGTAAAATATAAAAACGACAGAATGTTTAAGATTTTATCAATACACTTTTTTTCACTTCACAATTTGGCCGATTATTGCACAATAACCCTGTACAATAAAACCAAAAGTAATTATCAAAAGACCAAAACGTCTTACGTTATTTACCTTTATCCACTATATACTGCGTTAATAACAATAAGTAATAAGTTTGGATTTTAATTTAACAATAAGTAATAAGTTTAAATTTTAATAGACTCTATTCAGACAAAACATGTAATTATCTTCAGAATGAAAGAATAACACTGGACGTTGCCACCAACTTTTTTATTTCACTTATGATTTTTTATTATTAACCTCAGGGATAAATTTGATTACATCGAATTGTCCGCCAAAGAAAGAAACCCGCAATTTGCCTACAAGAACCTATCTCAAAGAACAAGATGTAGAAGCTCTGATGATGAATTGTTTTAAACTTAGAAACAGATGTATTTCTAAATTTAAAGTTAATTAACGACCTATAATCAACCATCGATAGAACCACACAACAACGTGACATGTTAATACATAATAAACGAGTTTAATTCCGGTCTCTATACGCATCCGAGTAGACGCCACGGCTGAGCATAAACGGGACGTATTCGCATCGTAATGTAACCCGACAGATTTTTTACAAGCGCGACATGGGTCGCCGACCGTCATTTCGCGCAATTTGCGGAAATAAAATATGGATCGACGTTGCGATAGCGCACGCCGATATTCCATTACCGGCCGGCCGGGGGTTGAAGTGAGAAGGGTTGGTTACATTGCATCTCCGGCGCTGCGAGGGGTCGGATAATGATTCGATAAATGAACGCTAGACACCGTGAGCTGTCATTACCGTACCTTAGTAATATTATGTTGTGTATTTTTAAAACTGGCAAAATTCCAGTTATATCAGTTCACTATTAGAACTTCTTTCTTTTGATATCTCGGTAGTGCAGTGGCTGAGCGTTCAGTTGCGGCACTATAGGCAACGAGTTAGATGTTTTTGGATGTTAAGTTAAAAAGTAAACTTACTGCCTATTTAAAATACCCTTTTGGGCACAATCCTCTCATTACTGAAAGGATTTTAAGGCGGACTGACACGTCTTTGATTTTTTTTATTCAAACATGCAGATTTTCTCACGATGTTTTCCTCCACCGCAAAGCAAGTGGTAAATTAGCACTTAAACTTGTAATGATGAATTTCATTGGTGCTGGCGGCGATCGAACCCGGGTAGCTCGTGTATTGTGAAATTTACTGCGAACCCTTAGCTCCTGAACTACCTACAAAGCCCCTAACGACACAAACAAATAATTGTTCCGGGTCTACTGTTCGTCCTTTTGCAATCATAGAAATATATAAACAACAGGAGCAGTGGCAAGGGGGCGTGTCTGTGTCCGCGCGCTATGATGAAAATGCTCAGCTTCTGTACAAATGGCCGTCCATGCGAATTAGTGCGCTGTCGACCGTCATCGTGAAATATATTCAGAATACCATGTTGTTCAGTGGTTTCTTGTAAAAACCGAAGCTAAAACAAAAACTTTGTTAATCATGAAATCACTTACCATACCTAAGTAAAAGTATTTAATTATATTTATCTTTAAAATCATATTAAACAGCAAACCGTAAAATATTTCTTGCTCTTACTACGTTATTTTTGATTTCAAATATCACAGTCACGTAATATTTTTGCAGTAAATACATTGCTCCATAACCAGTACCTTAGTATGACGCCAAGTGACTGAACAAGCAATGTAAATATCACAAAATGATACTTATTTATGCAGATATATCGCGTAGTACGGCCGCTGTATCTTGCGACAAGCTAGTTATGTGCTTGTGTAGATCCACTATCGTCAATAATGTGGATTGGTGAATTGTTATTATAGTTTATTCTCCAATTTGTCAACCGTTTCAACCCGATAGGAAGACCGACGTGACACAATGTTTTTTACTTATTTTAATTATTTTACAGCAACTACTACACCGAATGCGTAACCAACGGTCGTGAAGTAAGTTGATTAAATTTTAGGTTATTATTACATTTTTACTTACATATTAATTACTTTTATAACACTATTCTCTGGACATATGGTATTTTATTTATTTTATATTCAGGGCCCAAAAAAAATTTAGTACAATTTTGGTATAAATGAAACAATCGTTAACTTTCCAATTTAGTCAATCACTAACGTATATGTAAAATAAATGGCTTTTTTACAGCACAACGATAGTGACCGATATTTTTGTGTGAGTAAGTGGCACGGTGAATGGTAAATGCACGCTGTGTTTTCAGAGATATGGTTTAAAATTGATTGTGTAGTACGTTCTGATTTATAACATGCGAGTGTGTGCGCGACTGTGTATCTATTGCTTTTACTGATGTGCATATGTAGTAGTTGGCGCGTGGTAGGGGCCAACTGGAGACACCGGGTTCCGATACATTTTCAACTACTGAGCATATCTCCTTATTTCTTATATCTATGTTTTACAATTCATGTATGCAAAATGCTTAAGCGATATAAGAGAAATTCCTAAAGACTTAACATATTTAAAAAGTACTACTAGTATGTATTAACCACAATATACGCAAGCTCAAACAACGCAACGCAATGTAATAGACACTTAAATCTTCGTTAACGAGTAAGGTTTACTGTAATATAAGAAGTGTTCTATAATGTCTTGACGGAATCTTAAGACATCGCTAACGATACCGATCATGTTCAAGATATAAGATCACCCGGATAAATCTAATGAAGCGTCAAGATAGACAGCGGCGACAGATGATTTGCTCATGCCAACAGTAGTCCCTATAAATACTAATCATAGTATTGTTATACTACACTTCAAGGGATAATATTGATATCAGTAAAAGCAACAAACGAGTACACAGTTCACCTGATGGTTAGTTCATCTGTGGCGTATAGACTTCTACTTACACCTATCATTGATTTAGAATTAAAGAGAAGATGCGTTGCCACCACTGAGGGCACCGATACAATGCCTCGCTACCAGTACATAATATGCGTCTGTGGTTCTTGTCACCATATGAAATACAGCCGCATTATGTTTAAGATTTAAGATGAAAATGTTTTAATGGTCTGTTGTACAAGACAATTTTCAAATTATAATTTTGTTACCTTAGTCACATTATTATAATGTTGACCATATTTTGACATTTGTATAATACCTTCCGTACAGCTGCAGGTCTCCTAGCGTCTTAATTATCGATCCCAAGAGGTAATCTGTGAACAGCACTGTGGGCTGCATTATTGCGGTAAGGCATAGTATAGGCAGTAAGATTATTGGTGACCACACACGGTCAGTTAAACCTATCATTCCAACTGATCAGTTCAAATTAAACTGTCGATATTTTTTAAATATCGGATTTTCGATATATCCATGAATAAACTTATATGTAAAACTCCGATATTAATATATTTATAATGATTAATATATCGAAAATCCATTATTTTAAAAAATATCCACAGTTTTAGTTTGAACTGATCAGTTGGAATGATCAGTTTAACTGACCGTGTGTGGCGTCCATAAATTATAATCTTAACAAAGTTAAAATTATACTAAACAATTAATGCCAGAAGGCTATGTAAATTATATAAATATGCAGAGTTAGACGCATTCCCAACGTACACAAACAAAGCAGTGACACCCGGAATTATGGACTTACACCGTTTCATATTATTTGTTTCTTTCTACCCTAACTGTTTATTTAGTTATTTAAACTTTTTTCAACTTTTTCAACATACAAATTTAAACAAGAGTTAAATTTAGAACGATTGCCTTCTGTTACAGTCAAAGCAAAACTGTTCATTCGTTTACCGAACACCGAACCGTACTGTCTAACTAAAAGTCACGTTTTATCTAAATTCGTTCAGACGCTCAGGCCAAGTTTTCGTCCTTGTAATAATGTTTGCACTTCTCCATATTACCAACTTGATCGAAGCTAACTTCGACAGTTCAGTTCTGGATTTAGAGCAGTCTACACAAGTATCAACTATAAAGAATTGAATCTGTAAAGAAGTACGTAGGTAGGTAGGAAGGTATACCGAATTTCTGTTGCATGAATGCTGTGCAAAATTACCAATGTATCCACGTACATTCAGGTTGACCGTGTGCTCGTTTGTCACCCTTATTCTATAAAAAATATTGTTCGAAAAAAATATATAAATAACGTTAACAAATAAACCTAAATTTATTTTTATCTAAAATCCGAAAAGGTGCTATCAACTGCAGTACAAAGCGATTTCTTACAGACTGTGAATCATTCGCAAACATAGAAGCTTGAATTATGGATATGAAGTTGTTGTTAAATGATATAATTGTAAAATAAAAAAATATTAACCAAGCTTTTTTATTAAATGATCAAAATGGAAGCTAAGAACAAATAAAAGCAGATGGCTTTTTGTTTATAAACAACTGAAACATAATTTGTAACAACATCCCAACATAAAAATATTACCGAACTACTTTATTAAGTTCCGTTAGATAATTCTGCGATAATAACATGACATTTATAAACCCGTATTAAAACATTTCCCGGTCTAAACTACAACATTTCAGCGTTTAATAGTCTATATAATCTATTAGGAGTTGTCTAACTTTCCTAATACCCCTAGTTAGCTAACACTCCAATTGCAGCATACTTAATAGGATGTGCTCTATCACAATCGTTATCTCACGTTAACGCTGAGAGTAGTTGGCCTTGTTCACTAATCCCGGATAAGCGGATCAAGTGGCGCAGGTGCCTGTGGGAGAACCGGTCACGACTGGCCATTTTCCACTGGTTTTTATCGGAAGATCTAGTAATTCCTTAAACTGAGACTATTTGTATTCGTTGAGACTTTTTATATTTAGTAGATATAGCCCGGCTACAAATTTCATAAAATTTAAATTAAAATAAAAGATATGTACGAGTAAAAAAGTAGATAAAACAAATAAAATAAATGACGCCAAACCATCTGTCAAAGGTGAATTTAGTCGACGCGTCGATATCATGCCGACGTGTGAATACTTCACCTCGGACCTCAAACATTCAAGCTTGACGGGGATGACATATCTGTGAGTTGCAATAATTAATACAGTTAGTATTAGTACAGTTTTTAACAGATTTTAATTAATGCATTACACTTTTTTAAAAACTAAACTGTATAACTTCATATTAATTTCAATAGGACTTTCATTTGGCACGATCCTGACAAACCGCCCTCTCTCTCTCTTCATTCACATCCGTATAGAGAGCTACATATACATACTACATGTTCGTCGGTTTAGGGTACTCTTAATTTGGCCTATCTTCAATGTATCACCAACTTGATAGATAATCTATTATATCAGTATTATAGACGGTGGTGTGTCTTTCCTATTGTAGTGGTGTACTCTCAGTAGTGGTGCTGGGATTAGTGGTGATGGGGCACGCAACTGAGGGAGGGCGAGCGTTGCTTTTCAAACTAGGTAAGACACATCATTTTATTTTATTACGCGATTCTTAGCTATTTAAATTAAATTTTTAAGATATTTAATTGAGTGATAAACTTCCTCCTAGGGCCCATGCCATCTCTGTCACTCACTTCTGCAGCATAATTTTGCTTTATCAGTTTCCTTTAATTTTGATTAGTCTGTATACATACGAAAATATTATGTACGTACGAAAACTTTCGGTGCAAGAGTTAACCGTAAAAATATCATAAGAGTGTAATAATCCTAAACGAAGTTATAAGAATAAATACTTTGATAATTACATGTAACACTTGTACGTTAGTAATACAGTTTCTTAATGCATTTGAAAGTTGTCGTGTAGTTTTTATAGACGCTTTTTATTAGAAACGAGGCATTCCATCTTAGTCCTCAGGATCAAGTCATCTTAATCGAGGATAAATATAATTTAAGTTTCATTGTGTACTCACTTACGAAGTGAAATTTCTTTAAGACAATCATTCTTCTTTTATTTTATATTTTACATAATTAGGTTAAATAATACATAGTAGAGACATGCAGGCCCGGCGATGAAACGTTACTAGAAAACGTAACATTTTGATATTTTTAATACCGTACTAAAATTCTCCACTACGTTGATAAATAAGTTTAACTTAAAAAAAATCAAGCCGCGTTAGAATAATTCAAGGCGTAGTACAAATACCTGTAATATCCTTGCTATTCAAGATATGCGAGAAGGATTTCTTTAAACAGAAACCGTAAACGCCCATTTATTCAGATTCAATACATACAGGGTAGCTGTCAAAAACGTTATCATTATCTACCGACATAATATGCTACATACCTATTGTGAACTGCGCTAAAATAAAATATACATCGAAAGAATTTATTGTTTAAAGTTTAATACAAAAAATTTGTTTCCTCGTTGTGTAAATTTTGCTTAAATTAACTGGTGATGGAACAGATCAAACAGAGTTAAGTAAAAATAAAATTATAAGGCTTAATTCGTTTTCAGAAATTAATAATCAGTAAACTTTTTCACTTATTAAGATGTTTGGAGCTCTTACTGAATTGGAAGTGATTAGACGGAACTGCGATTTAATTAGAAACATTACCGTAATGAGAGCCAAAGCTCTTGGCCCTTCTCTAGGGAAAGCAATGTCCAGCGGTGGACTTTCAGTTTGTTAATGATGATGATCCATTATGGCAAATTGAGTCTTGTGTGTACAACCTTTTAGAGATAATACATATCTGCCGTCTGCGATACATCAGGCTCGGCACAGTACTGTCGGGTGTCGGCAGTAACAAACCGAAGTAAGCAACTCATAATTCGTAATCAGTTTATTATGAGCTAATTGTAAAGAAAAGTAATTTATGCTAATAATTCTGTTACTATTATTATTATCTGAGTATTTGTTTGTTTTAATTTCCAGCCTTGCATCTTTTATGAGACTAAACGCACATTTCTCTATGATAACATGCCGAATTTTTGGAATCGCCGCCTAAGAGGTGAGTTGATAGACACAACACTGTCGGGTGTCAACACAAAGAACATTTTTTTATAGAATTAGGGTGACAAACGAGTACACTGTCCATCTGATGATAAGTGGATGCTGTGTTCCATATACATCTACATTTATCCTCGATTGAGAAACAAAACGCAGATGCGTTGTCACCCCTGAGGGCTAAGATGGAATGCCTCGTTTCAAGTAAAAAGGATCTCGACACTCATTAACATTAACGTATTATTGGATTCATTGTAACTGTCGCCAATATAACCATATTGCCATAATGGCCACGCTTGGCGAGCGGGTTGGCAACCGCAGTTTTTTTGTTATTTTGCTGTTATCAGAAAGATATTGCTGCGTATCTGCTGCCTAAGTTTCCCTCTGTCGCACATCGAAGCACGTGTCGAAGAAGCCACTAGATATACTGATGCAGGTGGCTCAACCGTGCTTTGTAGCTTTCATTGGGGGAGACTTATGAACAGCAGTGGACTTGTGAAGGGCTTTAATGATGGTGATAATGATGATTGTATTAAGGCAATATCTGAGCTACAATTGAAGAATATATTTGAGGGACGTTAATGCGCCGTGGCCGAACGACCAAGCTAGACAACCAAGAGTCAACTCAGACTGATTGTAAGTACCTATGAAAAATTTAATAAACCATCGTTCAGTACTCTTCTATTTTCTGCTGCAAAAGTTTTCGATTCATTTCTATTTTTTCAAGAACAATATAGGTAATGTTGTTTGTGGCAAATTTGCGAGATTTTTTTATTTTGTTTTTTGTATTGGTTTGATATTTTTTTACCGGATTCCTATCTAACTTTTGTAATTTCAGAAGGTTCCCATTAATTTAAACAAAAGAAACACACGAACACGGCTGTATTCGTAATTTGCTCTAGTGATATTATTCAGGGAGAAAACCGAGAAATACGTTTGTTTGTTTGGATAATCCTCATGATTGACGAATGAAGATGAAGAATTAATAAATTAATAAGAATACACACTATGAGCTTTTCAAACTTTCACACAACCCAAATGTACATACGTACAGATTGGTTAAAATGTCATGACTCAATTGGTTGATTGGTAACATTGACTTATATATTACTAGCATAAGGACCGGGCCGACCGAACAACTAAAACGGACCAATGCATTGGCCTTAAAATTACAGTTTAGGGCCAACGCGAATCGGTCGATAGTGGCGCGCGCGCAGGACAGATTTGCCTGTCACAAATATGTCTAGTTGCGTGGTAAAAAAAATGCAAAAATTACGATACAAAGATAAAAAAAATATGGGATATCGTATCATCGATAAATAACCTTATGTTAATTTTGTTACATTTGTTATTATATCAACGCATTTTTAAAGTTTTATTTTACAGTTAGTTTAGTTACGTTACCAAGATTAGGCCAGGGTTGGATTCAGACCATCGAAATGGATAATAAAATTATACTATATAAAAAAGATTATATCACGTTTGACGTTTCATCTTTCTTTTTTCCTTTGATTTGATTTGATTTTGGCGTCACGCGTCTAGTTTATCTATACGTTTCGTTTTTTGACGGTTTTATTTTTATTTCTGTTTAATTTTTGTCTAAAGAACTTAGTTTAAGTTACATTTTGAATATTAGGTACCTAGTATATTTTATATTCAATAAGAGTAAAACGAAAAGAGTACAAAAGAAAAGGATCGACCGAGCATCGATTGACCAGAAAGATAATTCTATTTTATTTAAAAAACGCGGTACTCATGTAGAATACAGAAATTCTCGATATCGTAGTGTTAATATTAAAATGTAAAAGGACCCAATAATAATACATGTCGACCCTTAGGTAAAATTATGGTACTTTCGCTGAGAATTATTATTTCGATAATTATACTACGAAATTCGAGCCTGGTTACGTCGTGTTTTGATATAACATTTGTATTACGACAGATCCGCTCCCTTTTCGTGTATGAAAATGTTTTGAGTAAAATATTTAGATGGGCCTATCCTTCCTTTTGAAATCATTGATTGGTAAAAATACTAACAGAATTTTAATCGCTCTGTATTTTGGGGAAAATAAATAAATATCAAAATAAATAACTAAGTAAATAAAACAAAATCACACACACACACACTCATGCACAAGGAAGCGTCATCTTGCTGCTATGAACCAAGCGAAGTTAGAAACAAAATAAAGATTAATAAAACAACACGAGCTACCCGCGTAAATTAGGGGCAGGACCCAGACACTGCCGTCAATAAATTGGTACCAACGCCCAGAGGTGTTCCATGCGATGTGCACTAGCAATTACACGTGAAAGAAAAGAAATGTACGCGTCGACTCGCAACTGTAGACACTGGCCCAACGCCTACCCCGACGGGATAGCGCGATCTATATTAACCACAGCGGAATCGGTCAATGCAATCAGTCGTTGCATTTAAATGTTTAAAACGGTTTTTCGATTAAGTTACGTAACTTAATAAATTTAAAAAATAATAAAATTAATAAACTATACGAGCAATACACTAGAAAAACTCAATATGTCTGTATAAAGTCCTCGTCATCCCATTTTCAATACTTTCCATATGGGGTATATAAGGTCGGGGAAAGTTTCTTCGTATTTTATATATAAATTCATGACATTTCCTTTCAAAGTTTAATTACATTTTATTACAATATATATGTGCCATTCTGTTCGATTACTTGTTATCATCTTGTAGGTAGAGACATAATCCCATTGCTGTAGAAACCTTGCGCTCTTTATCAAAAATATGCGATAAATAATTTTGACAGTCCTTTCTTGATGTTAACACTTTTCAAGAACCAAAGAATTCTGAAGAGATCGAAACAGATGAAAATCTCAGGGTGCGAGGTCAGGACTATATGGTGAATGCGTTAACACTTCCCAACCAAGCTCTCTCAATTTTTGCTGAGTGGCCAAATATGTGTGTACTCTGGCGTTATCATGATGAAAGACCACTCCTTTGCTGTTCATCAATTCCGGCCTTTTTTTCTCAATTTCTTGCTTGGGTCTCATTAGTTGTTGGCAGTGGAGATCTGAATCGATGGTTTTGCCCGATGGTAAAAGCTAATAATAAACGACGCCCTTCCAATCCCACCATACACACAGCATCACCTTATTGCGTGTTAATCCAGGTTTCGCTGTAGTCTGTGGAGCTTGACTACCCTTTGAACATGTTCTTTTCACACGTTCTTGTCGTAGGTGATTCACTTTTCATCACCAGTGATCAATCTTTTCAAAAATGGTTTAGTTTATTATGTTTCAATAGAGAATCGGAAATAAGTACCCGATTCATTAGGTTTCATTCAGTGAACTTGTGTACCCAAATATCAAGCTTTTTGTATAGCCAGATTTTTTCAAAAGGGTCAAAACTGTTTTGTGACCAATGCTCAATTCGTCGGCTATGTCGTAACTACTAATATGCCAATCTTCCTCCACTTTTTTAAAATTGGCATCGACATTACCCGTATGAGGGCGATCAGAGCGAGATGCATCTTTGACACAAAATTCCAGGACTAAAAACGCTTGAACCAACTTTGTGCTACTCTTACTGACACTTCATTAGGTACATAAAAGTCACATTTTTTTTTCGCGGCTTGTCGCATTTTTCCTTTTTTGTTCCTCCCCGTTCTTCCTAACTTCAGAATGAATCGAATTTCTTCGATTCATTCATTATATTCGCTCAAGTTGGCGGACAGAAAAACAATTGAAAAACGGCGGAGTGTTTTTTACTTTTTATTTTTCTTTTTCTTAATGTCCTATTTTTCTTCAATTTGATACAAACGAAACACGAAGAAACTTTTTTCCCGATCTATTATTTTATTATGCTCCTGTGCCCTAGAATCTGTAACGAATACATTAAAATCTATAAATGAGTTCACAAGAACTGATACTCATATGTAGGTATTTTTTGTGATTCTTTACACCAATTTAAATATAAAGTACTAAAATAATTTATTAAGCTTGTCTTTATATAATAAGTGTTATTGTTTCATTGTTGTTTTTTTTTTAATATTTGTTAAATGACTTTTAGGTTATTTTACATACATTTATAACACAACGTGAATAATGTAACACAATACTATGTTGCTTTTAATTTTTGATTTCTCTGTATGTTCAGTATGTTCTTTAATAGTAACTTCATTGGTGCTGGCAAGGATCGAACCTGTGTTGCTCGCGTACTGTGACTCACTGTAAGTTAGTGAGCGCTAACCATCTGAACTACCACGGGCAGTCCCGCAGACAGAATAGCTTATCTGCTTCAAAATTACAGACGGTCTAATAAACCTTTCTACCAGGCAATGACGGAGCCAAAGAAAATGTTTGTAAAGTGTAATAAACACAGGAGTAAAATGAAAACCATTCTGCGTATATTGATAATATTTTATGTGTTTTATGGCCATAAAACACATAAAATATTATCAATTTAAAAGCAAGGCTTTGCCTATAAATTATCCAATAGCTCTGAAGTTAAAATACAACGGGCGTACATTACACGCTCATGCAGACGTCAATCAATTCCATCAATCATTATTGATACAAAACGGATGGTCACTGATAGGCGAACATTACGCGCTCATGCAGATGTCAGTCACTGCATTAAACCGTAGGTTATTTGTCAATCATAACCATGATTATTGTACAACTGACAGCCTGCATGAGCGTGTAATGTAAGCCTTAGAAACCTTTCAGTCATAAGTGACAGTTAAATAAATGCAATCATTCTCGCAAACTGTAGTTATATCGCATAATTAGCAATTAACGCATTGTTCAGTCGTCTTGTTAAACTAAGTTTCTTTATGAATTCACTCAAACGTCAGCATTTAAAAATACAGACATAGCAGTGAAAATACTAGGTTGACCAAATGAGGTGTCGATTAGATTCGAAACTTCCTCCATACAAATTAATTTCATCATCATCATCATTACAGTCCTTCACAAGTCAAATGCTGAGCATATGTTTTCCCAAACATATGCCAAACGCTACTGTACAAATGTATGTTTCATTTTTCTTGAAATTGGAGCAGTTACTCATTATTTTGCCCATTTATTTGTAGCAGTAATGAATATTAATCAAAACAAAACGCTAGAATTTTAATTCTCCAACGCTCCAAACACGTAATAGCGAAGCATTAGGGAGCGAAGAACAGAAAAACGGGATTGCTTCTAAATTCAGGGAGTCCGCGAGGCGTATCCCGTTCCGGGGCCAGATTGATAAATGTCGGGAAGCACTCGGCACTCTAATGAATGGGGTGTGGCACGCACGCTGCACGTTTGCAATATCTGCAATCCCCACTAACTGCGCCGCCGTAACATTAACAAGTAGATATTTATGATTATCACTGCAGCCCCGCAGACAGGATAACAGTTGATGCTTGAGTTACGAGCGGCAGTTCTAAAACCGCCGTTGCAACAAAGCTTCGGCTCCGTTTGTAATCCGAGTGATATGTTGATGAATGGGCTAGTTTGCTTTCAACGAGAGCTCACTCAAATGTCGGTCTTATTGCCTCTTCATAAGAATTCAATTGCAATATTCAAAGAACTACATACACGAAGTTAAATTAAGAGTGCACTTGTGTATACAAGCCACCGAATTGGAGTATAATCTCGGTGAAAGAGATTTAAGTACACCGACCTGTAGTGGTCAAATGTAGAACTAAGTGGTCACATTATTAGTTTAGTAATTGTGGACGCTTTGGTATCTACTAATTTCACATTAAAATTAAAAAAAAAAAACAGGAAAGTTGTAAAATATTTTGGGTTTAGTTACTTTACTTGTTTATCTACTAATTTCTACATATTTTTATTTAAAACTTAAAACAGGAAAATTTGAAACAGGAAAGTAGTAAAATATTTTGGGTTTAGTTACTTTACTTGTTAGTTATTTTTGTTATTCGTTTAGAGGACGGGATTACATACACACTCCTGAACTAAACCTTAACTCAAAAATCTCATACCCCATACTCAAATGTGGAAGTTAAAGAACTAATATGCTGAATGAACAAAATACGTAGCGCCAGCCCGCTCACTTCCATTCGTCTGACTAGCGCTTACACAGCTATTGAATTCGAGTGGACAGCGAGGCGATTCATTTACCTGATGGCCTCCCATTACACAGGTCAAAGTGGATTGATAACAAACCACCAATTACGCTATAAACACAATGTCAACTGAATGCTTTCTCTAATTGAAAAAGCCTCCCCGATCGATTAATTTTGTCGCCACTATATGAAATGAAAATGCCCGTCAGTGCCCACCATTCGGTGCGTGACATGACGTCCAACCTGATATATTAACTCCGTTGATTTTACGGGCGACGGCGATATTCATTAATCTAGTGGGTCAACCCAATACGAGTGTGTGCGAGTTAATCGAACAGTTACCCGGTTACGCGAAAAACAAACGAATGAGCGAATTGTTAATTATCTATGTCAGTCAGTCAATTGTAGGTACTTTTCGTGGTAGATAATTCGTATCAAACCTCACCATCCGGTTACAACAACGGTATTGCTACGATATTCCAAAATATTTGAAAGTTCGCAAAAGTTAAATGATAATAGCGGAATTAGCGTAGCTCCCATCACTTTGCAAAGAGTCCTAATCATAATAATTCAAGATGCTATCATGCGGGGCAAGCGATGAACAAAGGCGGAGAAACAATGGCGGCCGACGCGGGCCCAAAAGCGGCGCTAACAAATTGCCAGACTCCAGATAACTAAGCAATATTAAATCATAGTAATTTGTGGTTGCGAAACGCGACCGCTTTTTAACAAGCCTGGCCGGGCGTTAAGATATTATGTTTACTTTTTCCTTTGACTTAGCGCGATAAGTTACATTTTTAGATTGGAGAAAATGTACTAATTTAAATAAATGTTTATGTACTCAATTTAAATTAACGTTAGCTATATTAACTAATACGTTACAGAGTAGTAAGCTAAATTGGCAATGGAAAGGTTTTCGAGTGGCAACCTCGTACCGGTAGGCGAAGTGTGGGGCGTCCCCCCACTAGATGGAGTGACGATCTGGTAAGACATGCAGGAAACGTGGCTTCCTTGGAAGGGGCCTATGTTCAGTAGTGGATTTGTGACATCATCATCACTACATTCCGTAATGATGATGATGATGAAGTTAACTAAATTGCACCATTTGAAGTTTCCCTAGTCACTCGTCTATGAACTTTAAGTTTAGTTTAGCTAATTTAGAATTTAATTTAAGTCAATATGTAAAATTAAGGTAATAAATATAATTTAAGCCATCACAATTTTCTGTCATTTTCAGTTATTCCAAATTACAATCCACAGGACAAAATGATCAACGACTACACAGTCCGAAAATGATGGATTCCCAAACGCTAACGCGAGTTTTTTGCTATGTGATATTTTAAAAATGATAAAGAATATTACACACCCATAAAAATATAATATGTTCGCTCTATCGAAACACCATATCAACCACGATCTCTATAACAATAAATGCCATGAAATTTGAATTGCTTTGTCTAAAGTCAAGAAGGGAGCAGCTTCGGATGACCATTTCATCGTTCCACTTTGTCCTGCGTCGGAGCATTAGTAATTCCGGCCGCAATAGTTGCACGGAAATTGCAATATTTAGTCTTAATAAAGCCATTCGTAGCGCCGAACATCCGAAACAGGAGCGCCGCGATTCGCCCGAGGCGGTGCCGCTCGCACCGCTTGAATTTATGACAAGGCTTTAGCAGACGTGCTACATTTTAGCTCATTCCCGCATCTATCGAGTGGCACTTCATTCAAATATCATTTAAACAGTGAATCGGCGGTGCACTCTCATTGATAATTGAATCGATAGATCTTGACGTGTACAATCAAAATTCTGACCGCAATAAATTTCGCGATAGAACAATTAGAGACTTCATTAAAATCATGATGATATAAATCACGATAGAAGTAACGTGTCATTAATGAATCGACGGCGATTTGAGTTCCGAAACGTTTGCTATAAATTTTATGGACGGATGAATAACCACTCCGTCCCTACTCCCTGGGTTCACGGAGCCGTGAGGCGATCCTTTCGAAATA
Organism: Parnassius apollo; assembly: GCA_907164705.1. Lineage (NCBI taxonomy): Eukaryota > Metazoa > Arthropoda > Insecta > Lepidoptera > Papilionidae > Parnassius > Parnassius apollo. The sequence goes on from CAJQZP010000117.1 coordinate 1,814,352, forward strand.
TAATATTTTAAAAGCGATATTCCGTGCCAAAATAATTTAATTTCGCGCAGACATTACTGAGCACATGAAACTGTCGCAAGTGAAGGGCGCAATATATAGGCATTAAATTGAATTATTCAGCTGACAACTGCACGTTCAATAAGTGCTCTTCAAACTCTTATCACATGACAATATATATTTATATAAATATTATATTGATCAAAATATACTTTGGAAGCTTTGACAAAACTGTACCATACTTACCAGAAATTTTACAAGAGCATGTTTAAAAGCTATTTTGCCTAATAATAAAAAGTAGTTTTTATTTTTTATTTGTACCAGGTTTAATATGAATATGTTTCATACAAAAGTCCCGCGGAATATGCAAACTAAAATATAAAGTATGAAATTTGACTATTAAATACAAAACTATCATGATAATTTCTTATTACGGATTTTAATTTTTAGTATTTAGTTATAACTTTAAAGTTAAATTTAAACGCGATAAAATTCGTAAAATTTTTTTTATCTAAGATTGACAATAATAAGAAGGTCTTTATTTATCAGTATAGGTCAGTATGTACAATATAGGTATGTATCTAACTTCATATAATATGTAAAGTACACAATATGATTTGTTTACAAACTGTAAACACTGTTGCCGTTGATATATTTTTAATTATGGAATGAAAAAAGTTTTATTCTTGTACCTATTTAGATAAAAAGTTAATACATCGAAAAAACACTTTAAATCATAATATTGTAGACCGGCTGTACCAAATCGTGTGTGAGCTTGACGAATTGAGGCCATCAAATAGCTATTATGGTCACGTACGGAATGAAAATTATTATTTTTAATATTTGAATGAAACTTTCTTAGATAGATATTTATTTCTTAACAAATATTAACGCGCATTAAAACATTGTCATCAATCTTGGGAAGGAGCGCCAGCTTCTACTATCAAGTGCTTAGATATTTCCCAGCGTGCAGTACTCAAAGGAAGCACCTTTCGACCTTTCTTATTCCCAACCAAACTCATGTTTGAAAATTGTGAAGTCCTTACTGTTAGACAACTGTTTATTTTAGGTATAATTTTGAAACACAGTGAACTGATTTTTGGTCCTCATAAATTTATACCTTGCGAACTAAAACAGTTTCATATTCATAATTTCAGATTTTACTGTTCTTTGGGTCATGTTGTGTATAGCAAAGTTAATAAAATTATTCCAGTTTACTCCCTACAAATCAAGCAATGTAAAAAGAAAATAACAGCTTGGTTATTGACTACAGGATATGAAGAAACGGAAAATCCTTTTCACAGTGCAGCGCTGATTTATTATAGATTTTGCTCAAACTTCTTTTGCTAGGTAACCTAAGGTATGCATAAAATTGTATTCTTCATCTCGTACACACACGTACACTAACACCATATACAAAAGAGGTACATTTTAATTTTTTTTTTCTTTCTATTTTATATTTTATAACACATATGTAATATAAAGAATAAAGTTTGGTAATATTTCCATAATATAAATAAATAATTTATGTTTATTATGTCCGGGGAGTCTCACCATATATGCTGAAATGCAGGTTTTGTACTGCAGGTTTGTAGTTCGGCAATTCATGATATTTTTCATGTTAAGTATAAGATAAAATATTCCTGTGTAGTTTATAAATAGACATATTGTTAACTGATTTTTATGGAAATAAAGATTATTAATGTATAATTTTAAATCAATCTTTACATATATGTATGTAATTCGTCAGTACGTGTGTTTGTCATTCAACTCCCTAAACGGCGCGGCACGGCGGGACAGGAAAATTTTGTGTGTTTTTGAGTGGGCCCCTAGATAGTTTAGATTCACAATGAACACGGTAGGAAGCGGTGATGTAGAATTCCAGAAATTACCCGTGCGAAGCCGGCCAGAGCTGATTGCTAGTATGAGATAACAGCTATATTAGCTGTTTTTATTCCTTTTTTGAATCGGTGACGTTATAAATGCACAGGCCGAATGCCTATTCCTTATTTAAAATATTTAAACCATACCGATTTTAAAAACTCAACTGTGTGATCAGGGTGATGATACGAGACCTAGTATCAGTGTTAATAAAAATAATAACTTTAAAACAAAATTTTCAAATTCAATGTCTGACCTAATATTAATTTTACGTATTTTGCCGTAATGATGAAACCCTACAAACTGGTATTGCACAAAAAAATGTTTACTATGTTTCTCAATCTCCCAACTTGGTACGAGATTACTTACACACATATCTACATAACAAATCGCTAATATAAGTTACTAGTGCCACAAACTTATCTTGTGTTTTATAATTGCGTATAACTGTTTTTATTTTTTCAATACTTATGTATTATTAATTATCTTGTATAGTTTAATTAAAGTACTTATATTCTATTAAGTAGTATTACGATATTTAACTAAGTTGATAAAATAATCTCAGTATACTAAAAAGTTTCATCGATAAGTTTCCACGACATCTAGCTAATTTTATACACACTAACAACACTGACTATCCCTATTTTCTTTAACTTTCAAGAATCCTTACGCAATCTCAGCGCCCTCTACAATATTGCAGAACAAGTATCGCAGACGGGAATACACGCCATCTAGCGTTAAAGGTCGAAACTATTTTATATTTAGGCCGCTCATATTTCCTGAAACATTACTTTCCAATTTTACAGACTCTTTCACTTTCCTAATGCAAGCATTTGCACAAAGATGGCGTTAAAACCAAAAATTGTGATGTGTACAAGAGTAAAAAGTATTTTAAGAAAATGTAATAATTACAAATTATTGCTAATATACTCACGGGTGTGGTTTCCATGTCGGGTAAAAGCAGCCAAATACTGCAAATAAATGTCTGAAACAAAAAAAAAATTAAAATTTATAATCACAATTCGACGGTTCATTAGCGCAGAAGTCAGTGCCGCGAGTTCGATTTTCGCACGGAACAATTATTTATATCTGGATGTAAAATACTTTTACGATACATGCCAATTACTGGGGTGGGGTAATTTTTTGACAAAAAACTTCACAGAATAATGTTTGCTACTGATATAGATAACATACATTTTAATTAAAATTCCTGTGTGAAACCATAATAGAATTTCATCTCCGTGTACCTGAAAAGTTCCGAGACAGAGTAAATTTTATCGGCTGTTCGCCGATTTTCCCCTTGTCCTATTTTTTCTTTTAATTAAAAAGAATACTAGCACTGCTGTTTAGTCAAACTACTACTATTTAGTTAGCTTCAAAAAAGCTTCGTTTTTTTATGTATGTAACGCTTTAAGTATTCAACCTGCTCTAAAATAATAAACTATAAACTTTTGTTTAATTCTCAAAGATGTTACGCGATATCTTCGTCAGTTGTAAGCCGTACTTAACTAAGATGATTATTTTTTTTAATAAATAGGTTGTACCACAGAATAAATAATAGTACATTGTTGTACATACTATTTATTCTGTGGTTGTTATTAGAAATTAGGAAAAAATCCCATCTTAGGTTATCATAATAGGGAATGAAGTTTTAATGTAACTATTGATACGACAATGACATTGTAATATTCCTTGTTCCACTCACAGGGGTAAAAATATTGACTTTAAAAAAAAGTAATAACTTCAAAGAACTAATAAAATAATTTCAAATTCTGAAGTGGGAGCTCCACTTCTGCTTTACACTGTTGTTAGTACTGTGGTGCTAAGAGCACCGACTTCAGAATGTTAAACTGTATTACTTATTTGGATCTGAGCTAAAACCGCTCGTGCTAGGAGTGTTTCACGACGGTAGTCGATGGCGGATTCGGACCCACGACTTTGAATATACGAATACTAAATAATACTACGTACTACTGTCACTTACTACTTGTACTACTTTTTATAGAAGTAGGATAACAAAAGAGGACACTTTCCACCAGGTAGTACAGCACTAGTTACTATGTAAAGTAACATTATTTAATCTGTGACTGTGGCCCATAGACATCTACATATTATATCCTTATTAAGAATCAAAATGCAGATACGTTGTCACCTCTGATGACTTATGGATATCTATCCATAGATATATAGATAGATAACACTTTATTGCACACCAAAAAAAAACATAAATATTAACAAAAAAAGGAGTGAAAGAGCTGTGGTACAATGGGCGATCTCATCGCTAAGAGCGATCTCTTTCAGACGACTTTTAGATGGACAAGATTGAAACAAAACAATAAAAACACATGCGTGTGGTTTGGCGACAATAATAACATTATTTTTATAAACTATAAAATAGAAATAAAGGTGCATAATATGGAATGGTACACAAGTTTATATATATATATATAAACTATATACATATATATATATATATATATATATATATATAAAACATAAATATGTCATAAGCAAGTACATACATATAAATAACCTACATATAAACAAGTAGTGTAGCTAGATAAAGGTAGAATAATTATATACTTAGTCAGGTCATAAGTTCTGTCAAAAACTTTTTATAAAATTAATAGTCAAGTTTTTGATAATTATATACAAATTTTATATGAAATGAAAGGTAATTTAATTTAGAATACAATTTTAATTACATTATTCAATATGCCCTCCCCTAATTTGAATACATGCCCTTAATCGACGCGGCAAATCATCAATCGCACCACGCACCACACTCATATCTATTTCTGCCGCTGCTTTAGCCAAAGATGCTCGGAGAGATTCCAAATTCTGATGAGATTTAGCGCAGATTTTCTCCTCCAAATGTTGCCATATCTTATAATCCAGTGGGCTTAAATCTGAGAGAGGGCCAGTCTTTATCCCCGATAAAGTCAATTCCATGGGCGGTCAACTAGTTTTGTGTGCTTCGTACCCATGAGCTGGTCCAAAGTCCTGTTGGAATATCCAATGTCTGTTTTTAAATATTGTTTGAGAAAGAGGTTTCACTATATTTGTTAGGACGGTATTTTGGTACACCTCGGCACTGGTTTTACGCCTTTTTTACAGAAAAACACCTCAGTTAAGCCTGAATATGAGACTCCAAGTCAAACCATGAGTGACGAAGGATTATGTGCTCGTTGAACCCTCGGAACACGCGTGCTGGCTTTTTCACTGCTGTGGGCATACACCTTATCATTTTGATTATTATAACTTCCTTCGATATTAAAAATGTTTTCATCCGAAAACAAAATTTCGCGGTATTTTTTCCCGCATACCTAGGCTGCACTAAAAGTATCGGGAATGGAATATTTCCACTGTTCCTATCATATTAAAATCTTTTTAATTGAAAACTCCTTGGTTTTAAACAAATCGAATACCATTTATTTACTTAAAAAAGATTCTTGGTCTTGTCACAAGGTTTTGTCAAACTTGTTTAGTCGTCGAGAAAATGGAATTGACTCGAGAAAATTCAAGAGCGATGATTTATTATGACTTTCGAAGTGCTTTAACACAAAAACAGTGTTTTGACCGGAAGATTTCTGCATTTGGTAGTGAAGCCCCATCCAAAACCACAATTTATCGCTGGTTTGCTCAATTTCAAAGTGGACGTGTCAAGCTCAGTGATGATCCCCGTCAAGGCCGTCCAAAAACTGCAGTCACCCAAGAGAACGTTGATGCTGTGCGTAAGCTGATTGAGGAAAATCGACATATGATATACCGCGAAATTCAGGCAACTTTAGACATTGGCATGAGTCAAATATAAATAATCTTGCATGAACAATTAGTTGTAAAAAAGTTGTTTTCCCGATGGATACCGCATTCGCTCCGTGAAGAGCTAAAAGCGGCTCGCGTTACTTGGTGCAGCAGAACTCTCGAAAGATTCCACGCAGGATCCTCAAATGCTGTATACAATATCGTATCAGGTGACGAATCCTGGATAGATGCGTACAAACCCGAAACAAAAAACCAGTCACGAGTTTGGGTGTTCGAAAATGAGATGAAGCCAACAAAAATTGTTCGTTCACGGAGTGTTGCAAAAAAATAGTGGCCACGTTTGTCTCCAAAACCGGCCATGTTACGACTATTCCTCTTGAGGGACAAAAAACGGTTAATGCAGAATTGTATGCTAGCATTTGTTTGCCACAGGTCCTTTCTGAACTCCGTAAAGATAACTGCAACCGCCGCATCATCCTCCATCACGACAATGCGAGTTCTCACACCGCACACAGAACAAAAGAGTTTTTAGAGCAAGAAAACATAGAATTATTAGACCATCCACCGTACAGCCCCGACCTAAGCCCTAATTATTTCTAAACTTTCCCTAAAATAAAGAATAAATTGCGTGGACAGATATTTTCATCACCTGAAGAAGCTGTGGACGACTACAAAACGGCCATTTTGGAGACCCCAACTTCCGAATGGAATGGTGCTTCAATCATTGGTTCCATCATATTGGTAAATTGTGTCAAATATTTCGCGGAGAATACTTCGAAAAGCAATAAATACATTTTTAAATAGTAATGTTGTGTCACTTCCTTGATTCCCGAAATATTCAGTGCCGCCCTCGTACCACCGTAACAAAGCGCGGGATCCAGCCTAATTATTTTCAAACGCTCGTTCAAAAAATGTCCAGTCTTCTTAAGATTAACTCGTAGTCCTAGATCTTCATTGATCACTCTTTTAACCGTGGTTCTGCTTAGGCCCATCTGAAGAGATAAGATTTTTTTGTTTACGAACAGGATTTCGTTGGATTCGCGCCTTCACTGCTTTGATGATCGCGGGGTGTCCTTACTGTACGAGGTCGGCCGGTCCTCTTACGATCTTCGAAGCTTGAATTCTTCAGTGTATCGTTTGATAGTGCGATAAACGAATCGTAGCGTTATTTTCAATTTTTGTAGAATATTGAAAATCTCTTTTGGCGCGGTAATCACAGCGGTGCAACACGATAACCGCTAATCTATCTTTTTTCTTCGACTACTCCATATTTGAAAATTAATGAAAATTAATGTCTTGTTTTATTTTCGGCAAGCGCAATCGTTATATTTTTAAAATTGGTTAAGTTCATCTAGCCAGTATTCAAAAGTTTAAAAAAAAGGTTTTGACAAAATATAATAGTTTAAAAAAAATAAGTATAAAAAATTTGGTAGTGTGGGCTGGCTTTTTTAATATCAAATTTTCTGATGATCTCAAATGTCTCAAATGTAAATATCGAATTTAAGTAAGTAGGATAGAAAGTATTAAAAAGAATATTATAAAGAAGCGAGAGAATGATGAGAAAATATGAGGATTCCGGCGAAGGCGAATTGGCAACCACATAAGCCTGTGACGAAAATCTGACACATGATCATATTTACACAAATCAAAAACGAATCTTATACAAAAATTTTAAAGTCGCTCAAGTTTATCAAGTTACATTTCAGTGAGATCAAAATAGCTGACATGTGCATAATCGAGGATTGGGAAGCAGAAGAGTTTGCGCAAGCGCAATCTTAGTTGCATTTGGTAAAAAGTTTCGTAGTCTTCTCGAAGAATGAGGAGCCGCAAAAAGTTTACTTAGGTTACTGTAACTGAGGACATCAAGATAATGTCTTATCAATGTATACACCCAAGTTTTTGACAGTGCAACTAGTCGGAATTATATCACCATCAAATACAACTTTGGTTGCTTGTGGTAAATTACATTTTGTAAACATATGCGGAGAGCCTAAAATAATTAATTGTGTCTTCAGTGGGTTAACTTTGAAACCATAATAAATAAGGCAAATAAGGTTCTGGTTTGGGCTCTGGTTCTCTACTCTCCCCATACCAAACATCTTACCCCGATCGAGCGACCCATTGTTGCTGCAAACATAATATAGCTGTAGCGTGGTTCTACCACGTACTTAAATTATTATTCCAATAAAATTTATTTTCTTTGAATAGTACTATGCCCTGATCTAAAAACTCTAGGTAATGTGATCGGGCCCGTGTCTAGCAGAGGGCTTACTTTGTTTTGTTGGTTGCTTGGTTTCGTTGGTTTTTTTTTTACTTAAAAAAGTTTTACATTATTTACGAAGAATGCAAGCAATCTTATCACAGATTAGCACATGGAAAAAATAAATTTTTAGTCCGTATACACATATTAATCCCGATGATGGTACGAAAAGACTTACTAATACATTGAACATAAACAACAAGATGATGGTAAAACTTTGGTTACTTAAATCTGCACGTCCTACTTCCGCCACATCCGGCACGGTAAGTGTCTGCACATTAAAACGTCTGCAGCGAGAACTGAATGGTTTGTTTACACGTATATAGATTGATGACCATGTGGCTAACCGGAGTTCACATCGCATTAGGAGCCAATATTGATTCAAAAATACAATTCTTTTGTTTAACGTTTGTATCGTGATTATTTTCGGCTTTATTTTAAAGTAGGAAATATATACAACAATTGAGCACACAGTCTATGTAAGTGGATACTATGGCTCAATGACATCATCATCTATCCTAGATGAATAACCAAACCATCACCGTGCCACGCTGCAGTTATATTAGTTGTAGCATGAATGGGTTGGCTCGACCAGGGTAGGACCATGCTCTCACAGAATACCAGCGTAGAATAGCAGCTTAATGCTGCTGTGTCTCGTATAGTGAGTGTAGAGAACCGGAGACCCTTTTTACAGAAAACGAGATATTCCATCCTAGTCCTCAGGGGTTACAACGCATCTGCATTTTGATTATTAATCGAGGATAGATGCCTATGAGCCACAGCATCCACTTACTATCTGTGTGCTCGTTTGTCGTCCTTATTCTAAAAAAAAGAGAATAGAGAGGGAATGCCTCGTTACCATTAAAACTGATCTTCGGTTCTCTTTACATAACTATACAAAATATAGTTACGTAATTCTTCTCGCTTAGTCTTACGTAGGTACTCCCACCCCGGTCGAGGCGATCCATTTTAGCCAGCCATAATATAGCTGCAGCGTGTTTCTTCCACACATAAAACCACCGCCACCACGTAATACTTTATACTATAAATCCAAAAATTGTTGCCAGGACCAAGATTGTTACTACCGAAGAATATAATTCACTTTCACAATGCGTAATCTCACAGTAATCACTTTGTACTATGTATCCATAACAACCCCTTAGAAATATTCCTATTTCAGTAGAGTTGTTGTTCACAATAATTATTACAACAACAACCCTTTTCAAATAGAAATGAATCAAGACATTATAAATTGTAACATGCTGTAATTTTTATAGCTCAAAGGTTTAATTTTAATACCCTTTTTTGCAGTCCATATTTTAAACAGATTTTTGAACAATCTTCTCGATGAGAAAGATGAGGAACAGCAATATTCAAGCGTTTTTAAAAAAAATATTTATAAACCATTATATTACACATAATATATACACAATATTGAATTCCACCTATCATACCACCTATATAAGTTCTTATATTTCTTAATACGTACTGCTCCCACACTGCGATAGTGGTTCAACAAGAGAAGCCTCTTTCCAAAAGCAAGGGCTGGGGTGCCTCGGAACTGCAGTCGACGACGCGCTCGCCGTCAGTAGAATCGTTGCACTCAATAGCTCGTGAGTCCTCGCTCACGAGTCAATTTCGATGAAGCTGTAAAGACCGCAGGGCCAACCGCATACTCTTTCAGGAAAAAAAACTACGGACCGATAGGTGCCGAAGTTCATCTTCCGTTTCATTAATTTTGACGCTCGTGTTAAAAATTACATGACAATTAATATTCGGTCAATGAAATATAGAATAGGAATGAAATATTCCATATTATGATCAACTTGTTAAATTCCATTCAACCATTGCAGCTTATAGAAGTTCATTGCCGAACATAGCCCTCTCTCCAAAGGTGCCATAGTTGACATTTACGTCAAGCGACTACTCAACCGCAGAGTTTTATTATTTTGAGTTGATATCAGGAAAACGGCGCGGCCCATCTCCTGTTTACATTTCCCTGTGTTGCCTGGATATGGTAGTTGATATTATTGCACCTCAACTACACAGTTAACCTGGAAAATGCTAGCCAGTACAAATAGTATCAATTTTACATACAACCTACAACAAAAATACAACAATTGAAAGTAAGTAATGATGTAAATATTTATGATAGGGTACAAATAAATCTTAAGCCACATTTTGGCAACAAATTTAGCCAACGTCGATCAATAATCGGAGCCTAGGTCAATGTGCTGTCTAGACATGTTGGTAGTTAGCGAGGCAGTGGTACGAGGAATGTTATAAGACATTATATGCGGAAATTAAGTGTTGTCTAATACCATCAGTATGTAAGTTATTTGGGAATAAATACATTGATATAATAATTTCTTATTAATGCAAATTCTACACATTGCACACCACAGACACCAATTTTATACGCACTTTAGAGATTTTAATGTTAACTTATTTTAAAATTTTAGCGTTTTTTATTTACTTATTTTTAGTTAGGGAGTGCTTTGTAGCACTCATGATCATTTAATAGTATAGTGAGCAACAACTTGATATCATAGTAAACCCGGGATTCCTTCAGCTTTACAATATTAATGTTAAGTTCGATCTACGCAAAATTTCCTTACAGTAAGGACAGTAAGGACACATACTATAATACACCAATTCACGCTTTAGAGCTTTAGACACAAAATACAGATGCGTAGTTACCATAGTGAATTAAGATAAAATGTCTCGTTACCAATAAAAAATTCTGTTGTCATCACTAACTATATGAAACACATTATCGTTATATTGCTATTTTACACTGGTATTATATCTGAGCGTGATCCTTCAACGGTTGAGCCCAACCATTATTAGCTCTGCAACCTTAATACAGTATACTTACTTAAAAAAAATATTTTATTAATTACAGGATCCCAAGCAGGCAGATAATCAACACCTCTATCGAAATAAGGTTTTTGTTGATTTAAATAGCACTCGAAACTGTGACTTTTTAAATATCAGGATGAAATAGCAGCGTAATGCTGCTGTGTTTTCGTCGGGTCGTAATTCAACAATAATTGATTAAATTTTTTAGTCGTTTGTAAATTGGGCAAATTGTATCACTTTCAACTATATAAAATGTAGTGATTATTTATTTTTCATGGAATAGGAGTAACAACTGAGCACACAGCCTAACTGATGGTAAGTGGACGCTGTAGCTCATATACATCTTAATAATTTAAGATGTATGGGAGCTGCTACAGTGTCCAAGATTAACACCCGTATTTGTAAAGAAGTAGTTACTTGTTGCTAAGTAATTTCTTAACTAAGTCATTACTTAAGGGTAGAATTTTCAATTACAAAATCTCATTCTATAGTTGAGTAACACACGTTACTTACTTGAGCAAATGCCCCAAGTAACATTCGACGTTCGGTCGTTGTTTCTGTGTATGGTTTAGATTACTTTTACTTGCAATAATAAATTAAATATTACTTTATTTTATATTTATAATAGCAATATCGTTGTATGAAGTAGTTTATATTGTTAAAAGTTTATTACTTATATCATTATTGTCATTTAATTTTGTTGGTACTAAAAAAGAATGCTTGGAAAAACAAAACGTTTAACATGTTTTTAAACTCTTGTAAATTTAAATGTTCACTTTTTACACATGGATCATATGCCGATACGTGATTTTTTCTTAGAAAGATTATTATATTCATTGCTGTCAATTATTATCTTGCTGCATATTTATTTATCTATGATTATTACCGTAAACCTATTTACTCTAAAATCAAAATCGTTTTGTTGTCGAGTTGAGTTTTTCTTTGAACATCTTTTCATAAATCACGTTGATTAAGAAATATGCATGATATCTCCACAAACAATATGAAACCTACAAGTGGCTTAAAAACGTAAAGCAGTAAGCAACTGACATAGTGGAGTATTAGGAAGCCCTCTTTGTCAGTAATTCTTGGTAAACCCACATGTTCCGAATAGTCATGAAATGGATCCACATTAGATCGAAAGTAAACTTTGGGTTTTCTAGGTTCAGCAACTTCTATCTCCTCTAATATAATATAATCATCTATATTGTCTACAAAAGAAGGTTCTCTTCACTCATCATACGTTACACAGCAGTATTGAGCTGCTATTTTACACTGGTATTCTGTGAGAGCATGGTCCTTCCCCGATCGAGCCGATAATATACCTGCAATATGGCTCTACCACTTATAATAGTTAGTGGTTAGTATAGAGAACCGGAGACCCGTTTTACTGGAATCGAGACATTCCATCTTAGTCCTCATGGGTGACAACGCATCTGCATTTTGATTATTAATCCAGGTGAAATGTAGATGACTATGGGCCACAGCATCCACTTACCATCAGGTGGACTGTGTGCTCGTTTATCACCCTTATCCTATAAAAAAAACTGTGACTACAAAACAAATTACAACAAAAGACCATAAAATCCGCATAATAACTTCCATTCAAGTACATTGTTAAAAATATTTACGTAATATAAGCTCTAACCATAGCTAACGCCTATAACTGAGAATTATTTTTTTACGTTTGTTGGCGAACGAGAATTGACTACCCGAAGTTTCCAGGAACTGTCGAAAAATCTACAAAACATAAAATAAAGTATTCGAAATACCGCAGGTGAAATGACTTTAAAATTTTACAAGCTAAAATACCCCCACCGATGGACTCGCAATATGTCCGTGTTTTGCGATCAACAATACGCCACAGAAGCATGGTAGCCTAAGTCCAGAATAATGACTACTCTGTGATACTTGGTTTTTGGAAAACGAATCTGCATTTTGATTCTTAATCGAGAATAGAAGTAGTTATCAATGGGCCACACAGCATCCACTTACCATCAGGTCAAATGTTTATGCTCGTTTGGTACCCTATTTTAAATAAAAAGGGATGAGGAAAGGAGGAGTCTTGGTAAACGACCACACGGTCTAATGTCGGTTATTTTACGATAAGAACAGGAGACTCTCCCATCAGTCTTGTTTTTGTAAAATAAAAAAACGCAAGTCGACAACAAGACAACAATGCATGTAAAATTAATTGAAGATGTTAGCGCCCATTTTACAAGAAAACGCAATTAATTTGCCTATATGTTTCATACTATTATGTCTCAAGTTAAAAAAATTAATATGTGAAAAAGACGAAAAAGAACTGTAAATGTCTAATGATTATAGTCCATATAAAGTAATTTATTCATCAATTGAAACTTGTTAAACATTGATAAAGGTCACATAACATAGTACGCGTTATTTTTTAAATCGAAACAAACTAGGTAGCGCCATTTATGAGGTAATGGTAACTATTAGACAAGAAAGCTCACACTCTGAAATATTTTTTTACACATATTATTAAAGAAACAGGAAATGTGATGAAGGAAGCCTTTTGGAATGTCTTCGTGCCGAAGAAGCGTTTAACAAACATAAATTGCGCTTGGAATAAGGTTTTAACCTAGGACAGTAATTGTTGGGTGTACAAATACTTTTAAATTATGATATTTATATAATTATTGAATTACGAACACGCCTGAACTTTCATACTGTATTATTTGTTACAATAACGCGAAGTCATATTATTCAGGACGATTAACTCGAAACTTGTGCTTGAAATACACGTTGCGGCATTTGAAAGGTCAAATACACTATAAGTGGGTATTATTATATCGATTAAACATCCTAAATGTTGAATGAAAACCGACCTTATCCCTTTAATCAGTTAGTAAAGTAAAACGTTTACACATTTCTTTGCAAAGAAATATCATGGATACTGGGCCAAACTAATAAGTAAATTATTCATGAAAAACAAAGAACGCGCCTTCAAAGTATTAACTAATACTTATCTTCACGCATAATCCCTAACGGTGTAGCCAGAGACAACAGATTGCCAAGTGTCACGATCCTTACATACCTCTTTCGCTTCCTTCAGGTTCATTATCTTCTTTATACATGCACGTCTAGGTATCCGAGTACTCTTGACCTTCCTCTCTTCGAGTAATTTGCTCACATGGTCTTCGAAAGTTAGTCTCGGTCTACCTCGACACCTTTTAATATTTACTTTCGCGCTATATATTTTCTTCACCATTCGGCCTTCACTCATTCGCTCAACGTGCCCAAACCATCGGAGTACGCCCCTATCAATTTTTGTGATAAGGTCATCTTTCAATCCTGCCATATTGCGAATCTCTTCGTTTCGCTTTCGGTCGGCTATGGTAACGCCGCACATTTTACGAAGAGATCACATCTCCACTGCATTCAACTTGCTTTTATGCTTCTTCTGGCATACCCAAGTTTCGCTGCCATATAACAAAGTCGGTACCAACACTGCGTTATGTATTGCAAGTCGTGCACTCGTCACTACGCCTTGCCTTTTGACTAACGCATTCAGGGCACCATTGACTTTGTTCCCGGCAGCGACACGCCTGTCCACATCTAAATCACATCTTCCATCCCGGCTGAAAGCACTCCCCAAGTATACAATTTCATTTACCTGTTCTAGACATTCCTGATTTACCCATATTTCACATTTCGTTCTCTCTTCGTCCTTTTCAAATACCAGAACCTTAGTTTTATTAGCATTCAAACAGAGACCTTTAATTTCACATTCCTCTTTCATACACCTGACTAATGCCTGCAGTTCTGCTTCTGATCGTGCAATAAGCACTGCATCATCAGCATAATAATATAACTAATAAAGTGAAATAGTTGGTAAAAATGCTTTCCAATCAAGAACTATAGACTTTCATATACAGACTTAACCTGAAAACGTCCCTCGTAGGATGTTATGTCCTCGACATACGTAAATTACGTTAAGTGGTACATTTCTTTAGGTTGGTGATAATCTGATGAGGCCTCAACTAACATTCGGAGTGAAATTATGATACTCTGCGTTCTCCTGTTCGTCTTCTTTACCAGACCGTAACACCCCACTCCTAATAAACATCGGTCTCTTCCGTAGTACAAAGGGTTAGCCACATTCGCTTCGCTTAGGCGTGCGATCCTAGACGTCCCGCACCTTTTCACAGCTCCCTGTCTCCGACCAGTGTGTTTTTTTAAAAGGTGACAATCGAGGATATAACCTACCTGATGATAAGTAGATGTTTAAACCCATCTACATCTACATATATCCACATGTATCCTTGATTAAGAATGCAAATACAGATGCGTTGTCAACCCTGAAAACTAAGACGATATGCCTTGTATACAGTGAAACGGGTCTCCGGTTCTCTACGCTAACCATACGAAACACAGCAGCATTAAGATGCTTGCTGGTATTCTTTTATAGTCCACCACGCTCTTATAGATCCCGCGGGGAATGCCCCGGTCGAGCCAACCCATTCGTACTACAATAACGTGTAATATAGTTGCAGCGTGGTTCTATCACGTGTATTCCATGTGATACAAAAAATACTATATATTCAACAATCCGGAATCGAACTCTGCCGGGACTAATGAAATTGTTGATTTTCCTTGAGCTAAGCGGTGAAGTAAATCATCATGATATCTAAAGATAAAAATAAAAGGTTTCTAGATTTTCGAACTCTGCCGGGACTAATGAAATTGTTGATTTTCCTTGAGCTAAGCGGTGAAGTAAATCATCATGATATCTGAAAGATAAAAATAAAAGGTTTCGAAGATGTTTGAAGTCCGATACACATATAGGGACAGCGCGGCGAAAACTTTAGCGCCCTAAGCCCCTCTCAGAAATTAAGAAAAGCCTGTGGCCGGAAGATGGATATATGTAGGCACCTAAGATTACTATACAAGATTATTATATTTTTTTTAAAACAAAGCGACGATCGAAAAGGGGTGTTCGTATACCATTCTAACTATACATTAACATGTTATGATTTTAGCACTAAGCAAAAATGTTACAACACTATGTAGTTCTTTATGTCAATTTATTCCAGGATAAATTGTACTTTGACAGTAGTTGTTGGAACTTATGTAACAGTGCTGTATTATATATCAAAGAGGAAACCGTGTACGAGCCCTTATGTGTATGTATACTAAAACTCGAAAATTCACAAAAGTTTCAGACTATTCAATATTATGTGTTTGGTCAATAGCTCAATCGTTGCGATAAAATTATTATACAGTTTTTAATTACTACCAGAAGTATTCAAGTTTGTAGGCTAAGAACAGCATTACAGTACTACAAGCCGCGGGTTCGTATCCAGCTCAGAAGAACTAACGCCTACAAGTACTACTACTACCTACTATTCGCCTACAAGTAATCGATCCGGGTCGAAACAATTGCCCGTGTGCAAGTTATGTATATATGAGTTATGTGTATATATCAGGAGGACAACGGACCTTTGCTTGAAGCTCGTCCTTTCGATAAAGTCACTCTTAGGTGTTGCCAGCAATAATGACTAAATTTAAAAACTTTATAAAAATATCTTATAATATAAGTAAATGATGTTTACACCCGTTATTGTGTTACATGTTACTTGGATGTATACTAAATAAATCAAAAAAGGGTTGCAGGTGTCCAAGGGCTGCATAAGCCGCCTTCCGTATAGTAAACTGTTGGCTGGATAGTCTTTCTAATTAATAAAAACTATAAAACCTTATAAGCATTTAAGAAACATCAATCATTAATTTAAGCAATTGCGTATAGTCACCCCATCCTATAAAGTAATCATTTGCAGAATTAATTTCGCTAGGGAAATGATTCCCCATAGAAATCTTGTAATAAAGTTTGATTTAGAATTCGCAGACATCAGTTCGATGCTCCTTACCAACAATGCGTGTCTGGGTGTTCTTAAGAGTCAGCTTTTATATTATGACTCACTTTGCGAACGTCTGTTCGATTCTGACGGTTGGTAAGAGTCAGTTATGTATGTTTCCTTTGTTCACATTCATTGAACATTTTTAATTTCGTGTGTCGACAGTTAAGTATCAACTTTCCGAGAATTTTAAGTGAGATTATATATCGTCTATATGAGCTAACTAAGATACGTAGCGAGCCAGTATAATAACAGGATGTGAGGCATAACATCTTATTCCTCAGAGGTGACAACGCATCGGTAACCTTGTCTGAAGTTAGCTGCAGGTGTCCGTGGATTGCAGTATCCACTTAATATTAGATGGATAACTGAGTACCTACTTCGACTTTCCAACAATTTCAAGGGAGATATATAAACCTTTTAAACTTTTTCAGAAATGAGAGGTCTGTGCCCATCGTCAGGTATACCTCAAAATTTGAAAACGAGATTGTACAACCAATGCGTGACGCCAGTGATGACTTATGGATCTGAGACGTGACCCCTCACTGCCGGCCGTATGAAGAAGCTACAGCACGCTCAGCAAGCTATAGAGAGGGTTCCTCTAAAACTAAGAAATGAGGATATCCGCAATAGAACGAGAGTAACTGACATAGCCCAACGGATTAGTAAACTGAAGGGGCAATGGGCCGGTCATATATTTCAAAGAACCGACAACCTATAGAGAAGCAAGGTTCTTGAGTACTCGTACCGGTGGGCGAAGTGTGAGACGGCCCCCGACTAGATGGAGTGACAACCTGGTAAAACATGCAAGATGTCGATGGATGACGGTGGCTCAGGACCGTGCTTTGTGGCATACCTTGGGGTAGGCCTATGTTCAGCAGTGGACTTGAGAAGGGCTGTAATGATGATAAAAGATGCTGGTTGACACCTCTGAAGACTAACATCTAATGACTTGTATTAGTAAACACAGCAGTATTAAGCTGTCAAAAATAAAAGACTGGTTCTGTCAACCAGTCTACCATAGGTGACGTATATGGTCATAATATATCCTCAGTACTCAGCTTCATGCTGAGAAGGCCACAGGTGACGGCGCCAACCGTACAATGCGATGATTACGATGAAACCACTGTATGTACGTGTTAGAGCCGCGCTGCAGCTATATTATAGTTGTAGCACGAATGGGTCGGCTCAACCGGGGCAGGACCACGCTCTCACAGAATTACAGCGTAAAATAGTGTAATGTTGCTGTGTTTCGTATAGTGAATGTAGAGAACCGGAGACCCATTTTACTGGCGTCGTAATCGAGGCATTCCATCTCAGTCCTCAAGGTTGAGAACGCATTTGCATTATGATTGGTAACTGAGGATAAATGTGGACGTCTATGGGCCACAGCACCCACTTACCACTAGGTAGAATGTATGCTCGTTTCTCACCCAATGCTATGAAAAAAAAAGAAATGTCTCAAATTTGCAATTTTAACAACTCTTATACCATTCAAGACGAAAAACACAAGTGCAAACACCTAGCATTTAAATAAAGTTACATTTAAATTTCATATATATATATATATATATATATATATATATATATATATATATATATATATATATATATATATATATATATATATATATATGTAATAGTGGAGACGAACTGTCCACTATTAACAGACTCCGAGTGGTTTTCTTTAAGGGGAGAAATGAAACTACTGTTTATAAGCAAAGCGGAGTATGAATTTAGAATGTACTATCGAATGGGATTCGGAATGGAATATATTTTGCATCAACCTTGCCTATATTTATATGGCTGGCTCACTATTGATTTGCCAATGGTAACAATTAATATTTTGCCTAGCCAATTATATTGCTTATTTTATGACCAATGAAAACTATTTAAAATATACAATTATCTACGTTTCGTTTCCCGGCGTGAGACTTGTTTGTTGTTCACGAAGCTACGTCGCTGGACCGGGCTGTATAAGACATGCAGATCGGTGCGCACGCGTAGTCGGCGGGCGGCGGCGGTGTGGAATACAGCTCCGGAACAGCAAGAGGAAACGAACTGCGGCGTTGAAGAAACGGCTCACCATTGGTCGACGGATACGTGACGATAGCGGCGTGTGAAGTCGGTGTGGCGCTGAATGATATTTGCGGCTGCTTCTTGTTTCTTTATAAGAACGTCAAATTATCTATATACAGTCCGCAGTATCTCAGTAGCCAAGAATAATTAGGAAATAAAATGTTTTTTTATTTATTCTCGCCTTCCGCGTTATGGTAGCAGCGGAGTATATATTATTTATTCCCGTTTAGGTTTGATTAATCTGGCTGCTACATATATATATATATATATATATATATATATATATATATATATATAACGTTCAGTGTAATAAAAATAATATTTCTAGCCATTAGCTGCAATAATTTTCCACGCAGTAGCAATGCCAAATTTTATTTTATTAAAAAATAGGACTTAGTTTTGCATCGTAATCAGATTACGAACGGTTGAACGGTCACGTCAATTATATCGTGACCTTTAAAGTTTACCCGAACATGGTTAGTTTCTATTTAAAGAATGACATTGTCTTAATAAAAATCAGATATAGGAAATTGTAGTGCAGAGAATACACTACCCCATATTATCATACTATGTGTGTCGTAAGAGGAATATGTCGACAGAAAAATTTTCCTTACAATATGTAAGACAAAATACTAATAAAATGCGCTTGCCAAATCACCTGTAAAGAGTGGCAACTATGGCAAAAATTCCCCCTATGAGAAATATATGGGAAGGTCTATATTTAGCAACATACTTTTGATATAAGCTGTAATGGATAATGAATTAGAGAAAATGTAATTTATTGTGTGCGAAAACCGTCCATCTATTCACACAGAACATTATGCTGCCTGCGGCTAGGGTTGCTAGATGTTCGGGATCCGTCTGGATTTTCACAACATTTTAAATGATCTGCAGACTCCCGACAAAACTCAAAATCTCCAGACAAACAGCTCCTCGGAAAGTTAACATGTGGCCTTTAATTTTAATAAAAGCTAAGTTAATAATTAGATTGAACATTTATTTCTTTCTAAATTGTTTGATTTTTTAATATTTTTTGAATACTACTAAAGGATCCAAATTGGTAGACTCTAGTAAAGTCCATGCCAAATAAATGTGGCAACCTAAAAATCATGTATATTTATCTAAATTAACTTTGTTTAAAGTAGTTCTTGTAGTATATTAAATAAAAAATAAACTTTTTATATTTAATATTTATTTCTTCCGACCAGAACCCCAAAATCTCGAAATTTTCAAAATTTGTCCAGATATTTTGGTCTTCCGACCTGGTAAACCTACCTGCGACAATGCATAGGTTGCCGCTTTATGCAATGCCGCATTATTCAATAATTTTAGTGAACTTAATGAACTATCAAAAAATATCTAGACGTTTTCTCGTATTTACGCGAACACTACACAATAAATGAAACTAATTTTTACGGATTGTATCGCGTTCAATTTTTACTTTTTAATTCCCAACGTTTCGGGTGCTTTCTAGCACCCATGGTCACGGGGTGGACTAAGCCGTTTGACATCCCGATGTCATACTTAGCTCGGCTACCTTCAGTTTTAGAATATTAATCTTTGGTCCGGTCTACGCAGAATAAGCTTACAGTATCTTGAAGTCTTACAGTGGTATGATGGCAGCATCCGTCCATCTTCTCTATTGAAATTAGGAAGTATTTTTTTTTAATTTCAAAAGCCTCCCTAATCATCCTTGAGAGGAATCGAATCATCCTCGCAAAATTTTTAAACATTGATTAGTCCAATTATTGATAAGCAGTTCCACAGAACAGGTAAAGTTTAATATCCATCAGTGAACTGGCTTCGTTCTGCTATTTCTTTGACAAACAGATATCACTTCAATCAAAAATAGAGCTTTTGTTTGATTTTATCGTTGATTTGACGCACGGCGAACTAACAAGGGAATGCTTTCAGCGTTCTTTAAGAGCAAGAGCAAGAGCTCTTTATATTGTCTCCATAATGCACACACTCGATACATTTCAAACGTAATTTTTAGCCCATCTTAAAAAAGGGGGGTGTACTCAATACGCACAGCAATATATTCTTTTTTCGTTTGTATGTGTACGCGATATCTACGCCAGTAGTAAGACAATTTGAATGATTCTTTGTTTTTATTCAATAGGGTGTGCTTTGAAAGTGGTGCCATATATATTTGTAAAAAAATTCATGCCTCGTGATGAAAAAAAGAAAGAAATTATTAAGATGATATTCCAGTCGTTACCTTGAGCTTAAGATATTCATTAGTCCACTCCTAAAACGACAATGCACCGACTTTTGAAGGTGCTATAAAGAAATTATTTTAATCTCAATTTCTTTGTATGCTTTTTATTTTAATTAAAATGTTTATTCTCAAAAACTCATAAACAAGTCGGTTAATGTATTCAGTCCCCACTTAAGAGTCCTTCTGTCTTAAGTTATTTAATTATTACTTATTACGTACTTAGCTAACCTAACTACATCATAAAGTGACCATATCAATTTGAAAAATCTTTTATGTTTTAAATAAATAGATAGATTAACTTTGCCATCACATGAAAACACAATGTATCTCACAAGTAATACATATTAAATTAGATTGTGTAGTGCGATTGCCAAGTCAATCTATTTATTTAAAATATAAAAGATTTTTAATATTAATATGGTCACTATAAGATGTTGTTAGGTTAGCTAAGTGCGTAATAACTTAAGACAGAAGGACCCTTATGTAGGCACTGAATAAATTAACCGACTTGTTATTACATGGATCTCATAACTTTTTACAGTAGAAGAACTGAGTTGCGAGAATAGGTTTTTTACACGATTTGTTTTTGATGGCAGGCATCTCATTTCTTTTTAAGGGTACCTATTTTCAATATCTTATCGTCCTTTCCGACTCTGCCGTTCACTTCAGCAACATAAATTTTCTTTGTCACTCTTTCCTCATTCATTGTTCCTTTATGACCAAACCACCGAAGCATTTCTTTGTTAATCCTGGATCACAAGATAATCTTGCAAACAACACTTTTCTCTTATCACACAATTTCTCACCATGTCACTCAGATTCAGCCCTAACATACTCCTAAACGACTGCGTTTCTACTGCGTTTAATCTACTCTCGTGCTTCTTCTACCCCACCTAACTTTCACTACCATACGTTAAAGTAGGGACTAACACAGCATCGTGATATTCCACACGTGCCTTTTTTAATACATTCTGACTGTCCACAAGAACTTCTTCACTTCAAATACTTAAATAGCAAAGTAGCAACTCGTTTAGATCAGAAGTAATATACCCAGACCGGTAACGGGATCACCGCTGAAAGTGTTGAGATGTCTGGTAGGTACTTCAACTGCAAAGCGTGTGTTCGTGAGAATTATTATTGTTAAGAAATATTTTAGTTTTGTTACTAATGTTTAACTTTTAACATAAATCCAACTAAGAAGAATTGAAAAGAAAAATATGTTCTTAAATTACAATTCCGACTGTAAGCATCTGAATAAACTTTATAAGTACATATTTTTCTAAGCAATCCACTCGTAGCTACGGCACTTGTGAAACAAATTCGAAAACCTTTTTGTCTTCATAAGTACACTGAACTATTGCTTATCTCCAGACGAATAGTCAAATAATCTAAATTAATTGATCGCCTAAAAACGATGTATTTGCAAATTTAATTCAAACGAGTTGGAAATTTTAGATTAAATTTTGAATTCGTCCCGTTCGATGCTCTCAACAAAGTACTGCGTGCTGCTAAATGTGTCTGCGTCTCAAACGTTCGCTTTGTGTGATAAGTGATAACGCACGTAATGACTAGTTCAATAGTCTAACGCTTAGTTTCGAGTTTAACGTGCGCGTCTTTAATAAATTTTTGCATTGAAAGTGCATCTACAGATAGATAACCTTACCCTTTCTCTTAAAAACAAGGAAATTTTCAAATTCCGATTTTACCTTTATAGGTTAAGCAAGACCTTAAATAAACCTCTTTAAATCATTTATGGGCCGCAGCATCCACTTACCATCAGGTGGATTGCGTGCTATATATATATATATATATATATATATATATATATATATATATATAACACAAGCAAGAACCAAGACTTGTCGATTAATGTCTAATAAAAGGATGCCGTTGACGTTCTCTGAACTAACACGGAAATGCTTTTAATGTTCTTGAAAACAATTATAAGATGTTACTTGTATCTCTCTTGCCTCTACGCTAATTAGTTTTTCCGTGACCTTTAATATGCCATTATTAATTAAAACTGAAGCCGCATAACGATGATAGCTTTTCATTGAATTAGATTATTCTAAATTATGCAAATTTCTATGCGTGATATAATTCATAACAAAAATATCCGTATTAGAACCCAATTAACCGACGTAGCTTAACGGTAAGTAAGCTGAAGTGGCATTGGGGCCATATAGCTTAGAAGAACCGAGTTTTACACACTGTTCAGTATGACAGGTAAGTGAAATGTAGATCGCCTAGATGAATAAGACATGCAGGAAGTCGATGGATGTAAGTGGCTGAGGAGAGTGTTTTCTTCGAGAGGGCTCTGCTGGTAATAATGATAATGATTCCTACAATTTAATTTTTTTTTTGGTGGGTAGGTGCCAAGTGTATTGACATATTTAAAATTGTTCCTGAGATTTTAATGTTAAAATATAGTAAATCTAGGATAATCAAGTATATAAATGTACCTGTAAGTACATAAATGCACCAGCATTGTTTATTAATAATTTGTCTTTCACTGCACAACTTAAAACTTATCATTGCCACTTCACTGTCACCTGACATTGACCTTTGAATAACCTTTGATTGAATATTCATAATGGATTTGCTTCAGAAGTCCATTGAAGAGCTAACGCTGAATTTTACTACACGTATGGATGAGTTCCAGAGGGAGGTCAGAACATCCATCCCTGCAACAAGCCCTACTTCCAACATTAATGCACAATTTAACGCCTTTAGGGGATTTGTTTTGTCAGCACTAGAAAATTTGCAACTTCAGCTCCAGCTTCTCTCTAGGAATCAAGATGAAGTGGAGGTAAGGACCAAGAGGAAGATGTTGCTTGTGCATGATGTGCCTGAAGCCCGAGATGAAAACCCAGTGCTTTGCACAAGTAAGATATTATCGGAGCTATTGAATATCCCTGAAATTACTGAGCTCTATCACTAGATGCCATCGCTTAGGGCAACCCCGTGGCGACAAGCCTCGAGCGCTGCTTGTGAAGTTTCGAGATCAGGATCTCCGTGACAAAGTCTGGTTTTCTAAAACCAAATTAAAGGGTAGCGGAGTTACTCTATCCGAGTTCTTGATTAAGGGCCGTCATGAGGCGTTCGTTGCTGCTCGGAAGCGCTTTGGCGTATCCCAGTGTTGGTCACAAAATGAATATGTCGTGGTGCTTGGGTCCGATGGCACGAAGCACCGGGTGTACACCGTGGCTGAGGTGATCGCCATTCCTGATGCAGAGTGTGGTGTTCCTACTACCTCATCTTTGACTGCGACGACGGCGGTTACGACAGCTGCGGCGGCATCTTCTGCTCCTAAGTCCTGTGTTACTACTGCTAGGGCTAGGAAGACGACTAAAAAATGAAGGTGGCGTGTTTTTCTTGTAGTTTAGCTTTTACTCATGTACTCCAGCAGCTCAATTCATGTATTTTTTTGTAACTTTTGGTTATCAGGTAATAATTTAGAATTCTTTGCCATATATTTCAATGACATCATTTCTAATTGGTTGCACTAGTTTGAAGACTGTTTCTCAAATTATTTTAATTATACCACATTACAGGTATTTAGATTAATTGTTTATCCTAATTTCTTCTTTTGTGTTTTTATTTTTATTGTTTACTTTAAGACTGACAGTCCTGTAACCATAGATCACTGTTTCAATACTAGAGTACTTAACCACAGAGGCTGACAGAAGCATTCTTAGACGTAGACAGAGAATTCTAAGATTCATTTTTACTTTTTATATTTTACAAACTTGGCAAACGCATCTATAACCATACTGCCTAGTCCGACGTTTATAATAATTTATTGGTGTTAGACTACAAGTTTTTTTTTGTTTTGTTTTGGGAATTTTAATATTAAACTTATTGTTTTATTTATTTAAGTTGTTGTTGTGTTATATGCTTTCTCTTTCATGCTGCTGGTGGTTGTAATTGTGTGGGTACCGTTCGATCTTGCATTTATATTTTTTATATTTTATTTTTTATTGTATATTAGTATTTATTTGTATATTTAATTAGTTTTTATGTTATCCTCAAACATTTGTAACGATAGTGATTTGTTTCTGTCGTTGTCTTCGGATGATGAGACACTTAGTGATGTTAGTTATCACAGTACAACTGCTTCTCCTTCACTCAACATCACCTTAAATTCTTGTTTCTCAGACTGTGTGAATAATTTCAATGCTATTCATATTAATGCCCAAATCATTCCGGCTCATTATCCCGACATGCTTGCGTCACTTGAATCCCGAAATATTCATGCCATTTTAGTTTCAGAATCATGGCTAAAACCCTGTTTGCCTTCTACTTCTTACTCTTTGCCTGGGTTTCATCTAATTAGAAATGACCGCAGTAATAGAGGTGGTGGGGGCGTGGCGATCTATCTAAGATCCTACTTTCCATTTAAAATTGTTAGTTCGTCATGTCAACCGCCTCCTGGTGATTCTACTGAGCATTTGCTAGTTGAGGTCTCCCTGTCTCAGAATCAAATCTTACTTGGAGTTTTCTACAGTCCCTCTCTTTCTATAAACTATTTTACTTCTTTTGAATCTCTTTTAGAATCACTAGTCCCTACATATAGTCATACTATTTTGATGGGTGACTTTAACACCTGTTTACTTAAAGGCGACAATCGGGCTATAAAACTTGAGTCTATAATTGAAGCGTGTAATATGCAAATCCTACCCCTTGCTGCTACTCACAAATTTCCTAACTGTACTCCTTCCTTTCTGGACTTAATTATCGTGTCATCTTCAAACCTAGTTTTCAAGCATGGACAGTGTCCTGCTGATGCATTCTCTTATCACGATTTACTTTTCCTTTCGTATAAACTACGCCCTCCTAAAATCAAACCTAAATTAGTTCTGCGACGTAATTTTGGAGGAATGGATATTGACCAACTTTGCGAAGATGCTCATAATATTGACTGGTCAGTGATTGAGAGAGCACCATGCATTGACGATAAAGTGGAACTTTTCAATTCCCTTCTCACTCAGCTATATGACGTACACGCGCCAATGCATTATGTTAAACTCAAGCACTTACCTGCTCCATGGCTCTCTGATGATCTGAAAAAGCTAATTTTGAAGAAGAATGCGGCATTGTCAAAGCTTAAGAGGAACAAAACAGAGGAAAACCTTAGAAAATACACTAAAATCCGGAATCGCTGCAACACATTGTGTAGAGATGCACAACGACGCCATATTCATTCATCAGTCGAGAACGGCGACTCATCTAGGGTGTGGAAGTTTCTTAAAACAGTTGGAGTTGCTAGAAACTCTCTTAATACTTCACCTCCCAGTGTTGATGTTGAACTATTAAATCAACATTTTTCTAATCCTTCTAACTCTTTTGATAGTGAACATAAACTGCAAACACTTCGTTCTCTTTCTGTAAGTCCGACTCCTAATTATTCTCCGTTCGTTTTTAGTCAATTTACTGTATGTGATGTTAAGAGAATCATATTATCCATCACCTCAAATGCTGTCGGTAGCTACAGCATTAGCCGTAATATGATCGTTCCTCTCCTTGATGTTATCACTCCCATTATCACTCATTTGCTTAACGCATGTGCATCTTCCTCTAAATTCCCTCAAGCCTGGAAGAGTGCTTATGTTATATCCCTTCCGAAGAAATCTAACCCCGTCAACCTCACTGATTTCCGTCCCATTTCGATTTTACCTTTCCTTTCTAAAGTCCTTGAAAAACTTATTTGCCAACAGCTGACACTTTTCCTTAATAAGCACAATTTGTTGAATTCGTTACAATCCGGTTTCCGTCCCGGTCATAGTACGGCTACTGCCTTAATTAAAGTTACTGATGACATACGATGGGGTATGGATAATAAACAACTCACAGTCATGACCTTGCTAGATTACAGCAATGCGTTCAATACTGTTGATTTCGATATACTGTTGAGTCAGTTGTATTCCCTTAACATATCTCCATCAGTAATTGACTGGTTTCAAAGTTATCTCTGTGGCCGTCGGCAGTGTATTCATGTTGATGAAACTCACTCATCTTGGTGTGATATTACTGCAGGCGTGCCGCAGGGTGGCGTGTTGTCACCTTTACTCTTTTCCATTTTCATTAATTCAATTACTCATAAAATTTCTTCTCTCTACCACATGTATGCGGATGATGTCCAGATTTACACCCAGTCAACTCTTGAGAATTCGCCAAATGCAATCGCTACATTAAACAATGACTTAAATATGATTCACGAGTGGAGTCAATCATATGGCCTAAATGTCAATCCTAAAAAGTCACAGGCTATCATTTTTGGTAGTCAGAGCTTTATCTCAAGAATTGACTGGTTCTCCATACCACCTGTTGTATTCGATGGGGTTGTGATCCCTTACTTTGACAATGTCAAAAATCTTGGTGTTTACCTTGATAGTTCCTTAAATTGGAAACGCCAACTGAATGAGGTAAGTAAGAAAACCTTTGTCGCTCTTAGTTCACTGCGTCGCCTTCGATCATTTCTTCCCATTCCTACAAAAATTATGCTCGCATAGTCTCTTCTCCTTCCGATTCTCCACTATGCTGACGCAAGCTATGTAGACATAACTAAAGACCAGCTAACGAAGCTTGAGAGACTTCAAAATACTAGTATTCGGTTCATATTTGGATTGCGCAAATTTGACCACATTTCCCAATTTCGCTCACGTCTCAAGTGGTTACCTATCCAATTTCGCCGGAACATGCATATTCTTTCTATTCTGTACTGTGTCTTATTTCATCCTTCTACTCCTCCTTATCTTAAGGAGAAATTTAGTTTTGTTGGGCTTCCAGGGGAACCTTTACCCTCTTCAAGAAAACTCATTTTAAGCGTACCAACTCACAATACATCTTTCTTTAATAAATCTTTTACTGTACAGTCTATTAAGCTCTGGAATGCCCTACCTTTGTATTTACGCGAAGCTCAAACTATTGTAGTCTTTAAGCGACTTCTTAAAGAGCATTACTTTCAGCATTACTCTCAATCGTTCGAAAATCATTAGGATAAATTATGTGATTATGTAGTTTTGTATTTATTTGTTTATGTTATTGTTAGTGGTATATATTTGAGGATATATGTATGTATATATGTATGTGTGTATATGTATGTATGTTTATGTATATACGTATGTATATGTGTATCATATTTTTTTAATGTATTAGTTATTTACTTATATGTTATTTTACTGCATGTATTGATATTATATTAGGTATATTTATATTGCACCACCTACCTAGTACTCACTGTTTTATTCCTTTACACCTTTGGTTGCCTGGAAGAGAACGCTATGTAGCGATAAGGCCGCCAAATTGTACATGTAATCTGCTCTCTGTTATGTTCTTTGTAAATTTGTTTGTGGTGTGCAATAAAGTATATTCATTCATTCATTCATTCATTCAATTTAAAAAAATGTACAAAAATATTTAACTATTAACAAAAATGCTAAAGATTTACAATTCAAAAAAAAACTACCGAACCTAAAACCGATTCGCCCCGGCTTTTCACGGGTGACTTCTGAATCTCGACCATAGCGCCACCTACCGGGCCCAATTGTGAATCTAAACCATTCTCGAATCAACTCAATCACACACACAAAATTTTATCATAATCGGTGCAGCCGTTTATGGGTTCAGTCACATACACACGGATAGAGGAATTATATTTCTAATTATACATACACGAGTAGACCTTCCACTCGAATTATTCAGTTTATTGATGAAAACTGCATCAAAATCTTTAGTTTAAAAGATCTAAGCGTACAGACGGCGGGAAGCAACTTTGGTTTTTTATACTACTGGGTGGGCTAGAAAGAATTGCGAATTTGAAAAAAATCATTAAAAAAAACTAAGTACAATTCACATACAAATTTTTATTTCTACAAAAATTTACATCTGGGAAATTCATTTCTTAAAAATAACATCATCCAGATGTGCACCATCGCGCTGCAAACATTCTTCGAATCTGAACCTCAAATTGGTAAAAACTCGCTGGCACATTGCACGGGGAATATCTGCCATTTCTTTCCGGATATTGGTCTTCAACTGGTCAATTGTGGCTGGGTTATTGGAGTAGACTCTACTTTTTAGGTATTCCAAAAAAAGTCCAGTGGTGTAAGATCCGGACTTCTAGGAGGCCATTCAATGTCACCTCGGCGCGATATCAGTTTCTCACCAAATATCTCGTTTACGACCGTCAAAGAGGCATTAGCTGTGTGGCACGTCGCGCCATCTTGTTGAAACCATGTCGCACGATTATAGGCTTCAAATTGTTGCAGTTGTGGAAAGAAAAAATCCCTTAACATGGCTATGTATCGGTCAGAATTTACAGTGACAGATTGGCCTTGTCGATTTTCGAAGAAGTGGAGTCCGATAATTCCGTGCGCTGACATGGCCGCCCAAACGGTTACTTTCGGCGAATGTAGCGGCTTTTGATGTTTTGCACGTGGGTTCTCTGCATCCCAGTAACTGCAATTCTGTTTATTCACCTGCCCATTTATTTGAAAATGGTCTTCGTCGGAGAATGGAATATTGTTGAAACTCCGAAAGCGTTCCAGCATCGTTTCAACAAAAGCTCTCCTTAAAATTGGATCATTTGGCTGTAATTCCTGCACAAGTTGAATTGTTATACGGATGCAATTTCAGATCTTTCAACAAAATGCGACGCAAAGGTGTTCTGGACACCACAAGTTCGGCTGAACGCTTTCGAGTCGATAGAACAGGATTACGTTGAATTGAAGCTTTAACTTGTTCAATTGTGTCTTTCGTTCTTGTTGACCTTGGGCGTCCCGCAAGCTTCTGTTTGAGAGTCGAACCAGTAGCTTCGAACTTTCTGACCCACGATCGAATCACGCATTCCTTCGGATACTGATTTAGGTCATGTAATCCAAACTCACGTCGAAATAAACGCCGAACAATAGCGCACGAATCGTGATTTTTATAATAATGTTTAACGCAGAAAGTACGTTGCGCTCCTGTGAAGTGATGCATCGCGACTAAATTTCCGAGAACCGAGCTACTTAACCCCACCACCCGCGCAGTCCCCTCTCTAAAGCTTCAAACGCAGGAGTGTTTTTAAAATCGTACTCCTTTCTGGCCCACCCGTTATATACGATTAGAGATAATCTATTAATATGATTAGCGGCGGTATCAAAATTCCGAACATAAAAGTTTTTCCGCGCTCCAAGTCAATACCATCCCCAACGGTAACCTGATTTGTATTACGCAAAGATTTAGTTAGGAATTAATGACGATTAATGTAAATATACAATCAGTGAAACGTTTCGCTCCAACAAAGCCGGAGTTAAGCATACGGCTTATAATTCATGCGGTTTATAATATTTACAGTGAAAATTGTGGCTTTAAGATTACATACAATAGAATAACTTCAGAACTCCTACGTCTTTTGCTATGAACTATGTATCAAGATTTAGTAATTAATTAGCGACTGTAAATATTAAAAAAGAGCTTAAATGTATCAATAAGAACACGTAGGTGTAGTTTGGCGGGCGGCGTAAGGATTCAATTACCGTATTTCATATGGTAAGTTTTGTTAGAAGTGATTATGGGAAGTGCCATAAAGACCTCACGACTTGCTTTAATTATTTAATCATGCGGTGGGAGACGAGTACAAAAAATACTTTCTAACACAAAAGAGGCTGAAGCTCTGCAGTGGACATTTTTAGGCTCGTGGTAAGCATACAGAGAGAATTTATTACGTGTTTTATAAAACCACATTCGCCGTGTGTCTCAGCATAATATAATTCGCTACCCCATATCATCCCGTGGGTGTAGTATAGAGGCGACAGAGGGAAACTGAAAAAGGGGATGGGCAGTAGTATCTTTCTGAAAACCATTCAATAATAATATTCCTCCTGAAACTCCCCCTCCCCCATCGATAATCTCATATTTACCCTGTGACTTTGACTTGGTTTCTTTTATTATTATGAGTTGTTACGAAAAAGATCTTGTTGCCTACATCTTGTTTCATTTGACTCTGTCGCCTTTTACGACGCCCACGGGATGATATTTTGGGGTGATGGATTTCCTTGCGCCACCACCACACGGCGATTATCTAGATATATCAGCTAGGTACTGTATTCAACTATGATTTCTTATGTCTACGCGAATACTAGACATAGGGTGAAACGCGGTCGGTCGGCCCCGGGAAAAATAAACACAAATTTGAAAAAATATATTTACCGTTACAGACTTAAAGTCCACTGGTGAATATAAGCCTCTCCTTCATAGATTCTCTCGTGAATAAAACAAATTTATTTACTCAAATAAAAATCCTATCCCTTTAGATTTTATATAATATTTACTTTAATATCAAGTGATAAGAAAATTTCTCTAAGTTGTATATTTTAAACACAAGAAAAATATAAAATCCATGAAAACAAATAAATTTATATAAAAATAAGATGAGCTATTCAATTAATTAACAAAGTTATTCTTCAAGCAAAAGGTTTAAATAGGATTACTTTATTTAACTGGATGTATTTTATTCTAAGCTCTTTCAAGTATAAATGGTTGTGATAAAAGTAAATTGAGATTTTGGATTGAAAAATGCATTGGTCAATTAAGAAGGCATATATATTTGATGAAGATTTACATTAACACAAAAGAGCTCTACTTTTTTTAAATTATATTATTTCACTCTAAATCAGAAAACAAACAATTGTAGTCGTCTTATTTATTTATGTAAAATCTTCATAAAATTTTAAATAAATAAAATAAATTTAAATTAAAAAAAATAATGAGATAAGTAGTGTTATGATCACAAAAAATAATATAATCGATTTTAGCCAATGTCATCATCATCATTACAGCCCTTCACAAGTCTACAATTGAACATAGAACCTGAGCTATCTGCATAACTAAGCCATTTAAATTAAGTCTTTCTGATTCTAAATCGAAAGCAGACGTTAGGTAAATATGCACAGCATAATCTAGTGGCCTGTTAGCTCGTTCGTTTGTCACCCTTGGTTCAATAAAAACAGTAATTTCGCACTATGTGTCCATTGCGAAATGAATGTTCTTAAATTAAAGCTCTTAAACTAAATGAAATCCTGCAGAAATGAAAGTTAACTAGTCTCCCAATTAGGCGATGAATGCAGATTGTCACTTGAAGATATAAATTTATAGAGTACATTAATTTATCCAACGTCTACGAGCATTTTATTATATTTCGAACTCGGCTAGAAAGGCTTCGACGCTCCGCTAATAGCGCAGACGCTTTTAGACGTTTTCATCTACTGGACTAATTTACAATTACTTTCTTAAATTTATGAATCTTCTTAAAATTAAATATATCTTATAAAGATGAAAGATAAGAAGACACAAATAAAGTTATTTTAGATTTTTTTATTTATATTCAATTCAAACATACCTGTGTTGTACGATATATGCGCTTACGATTTTATGACGTGGGACAAGCCTTTCGGTGCTTTAACTGTCTATTTGCTAGCTCCATGCGCTGATCCTATAGATATTAACCTAAATCGTCGCTGCGTTATACATATTTAACTTTTCAAGTAAGTGGGGACGAAGCTGAAGATAATAAAGCGCTCATATCCTTGACTTAGCTCAACTAAAGCCTTTTCACTCTTGTCTTGAAGACACCCACATTATTTTATTGTAATCTTTTCTTATAGGATAAGGGTGGCAAACAAGCACACAGTGCGCCTGGTAAGAAGTGGATGTCGTGGCTAGTGTTGCCAGATGGTCGGGATTCGTCTCACATTGTCATTCGTCGACATTTTAAATGATCTCCAGACTCCCGACAAAACTCAAAATTTCCAGAATAACTGCTTCTTTTCACATCATAGCTGCCTTTGAGTTAATAAACACTGAGTTAGTAATTAGACTGACCTTTGAAGTAATTCGTTTGAATTTTAAATATTTTCTAAATACTAGCAAAAGATCCAAATTGGTGGACTAGGTAAAGCCCAATGCCAAATACACGTGGCGAACTAAAAATGAAGCGTATTTAAATTAGTTGTTTCAACAATGTTGTCTTTTCGTAGCTTATCAATTTAAAAAAAACTTTTTTTAAATATTTCTATTTTTAATATTTATTTCTCCCGACAACGACTCCAAAATCCGACATTTATTAAATCTGGAATTCCTAGCTCTGGCCCATAGACATCTATATTTATTCTCGATTAAGAATCAAAAATCAGATTCGTTGCCACTTCAATAAAAGGGTTTCCGGTTCTCTCCATTCACATGGTAAAACACAGCAATACAATTTTACGGTGGTATTCTGTAAGAGAGTGGTCCTTCCACGGTCGAGCCGACCCATTTCTACAACAACCATAATATAGCTGCAACGTGGCTCTACCACGTAAACAAATTGCATCGGATAGAAAGACTGGTAACTTATTCCGCTCCAATTAAATGATACGTAAAATTTAAAATACAGCAGCGATATATTTGAAGCATTTCGAACTTTTTGGTAGCCTCCACTCGAATTTAAAGCACAGCTACTATAAAGCCGGACAGCTTCCCATTCATATATCACATGCCTTTGTCGTTTGTTGTCTGGAAATAATAGTTCGGATTTAGATTACTGTTTTGAAAAATCCAAATCGGCTGGTTTTATTTTCCAACGTACCTACTCTATATAAAGTCAGTTAAGTTTGGTATTATAGGCTTGGAGGAGAAAACCACATAGCTGGTCTAAAACGAAGAGCGAGGCTGAATTGGCCGCTTTAGGCTCACACGGACTGCGCGATGATGAAAGGTTGACGGTAGCGAGAGGTGTATTTCTCTACCTAATTTCCGCAGCCGAGGTGAAGTCGCAGAGGAAAATCAGTGTTGTTACAGCGAGACGCTGACTATCCCTACGAGAGCCTACGAGCCCTATCATCGTTCGATCGTTTTGATTGGAACAGTACATATATGCAAATGGCAATCGCACAAGCACAAAAAGAGAGCAGGGAGCCAATCAAGTGAAAAAAAACAAAAAAAATTTACTTAGAAGAAAGTTGCGAGACTCGGTTTATTTTTAAAGTTATGTTTTTGATGGCATCTCATTTCTTTTCGCAGATAGTCCTAATTTTTAACTTTCTGGTACCTCCTACTTCTTGAATACCAACAACGTACCTATCTACACCCATTATACATATACACAAGTACACTGATTCATTGACTGCAAATGTACCTTTGTAATTCTATATATTTATATGGGATTACAAAGTTACTTATGCAGTTGGTGTATCTAGAAAACTGGACTGAAATAAAAAATATTTTAGTTTTTCCTTAATTAATACACTAAACGTATTCTAAATTTGAAGCTTCTATGTCTGCTAGAAGTGCCTTAGAGTTTTGATGATAGGTCAGTCAGTGAGTGACAAAATAAGAAACTTGACAGAAAACCTAGAAATTTGAAATATATCATGTTTATACAATGCCTACTCGCTTACTGAAAATTCAGGCTTCTATTTTTATCCAATACGAAGTTATAGGCGGTCGAATATGGCCTGAATTACCCATTTACAATTGAATTAATTGAGAAAAGTATGGTACGGCCTTGCCGCTATTTTACTCGACTTGGCGGGGGCACTGCCGTGCCCCCAGATTTGGAACAAGTAATTTATATTGTCCATGTTGTAGAATGTAAGTACGTATAATAGTTAAAACATGTACTAACTGTAATCAGAATCACACTATATACACATCACACTATATAAACGATTTAGAAAAAAATATAGAAGGAAATAAAATTAATTAAATGCACTCGTCAAGTTACAAAAGATCTATTCTCTATATTTGACGTTACTTGTGTTGGTTGTATTATTAATTTAGCAAAGATAGTTCGTTGAGATGTTGTTTTAGATAATTGGCTAATTAGCGCAAATCGTGGCTTGCTATCCGATGCGACGTTAAATAAACAAAAATAATACTTGAAATAAATCCGAGAAGGCAATGCTATCTGAACTCAACATCCACATAATGGGTCACTAATGAGTCTATAATCTCTGCGTCGACTTGAGGCGACAATTCAGTGACTGTGTTAGATGTTATATTCTGTAGTAAAATACTAAAGAATCCGTTTACATTGAATATATGCAAACAGCATTCAATATAAGCTATATTACTTTTGATTGCTGTATTACTGATATTCTCGGAAAACATTTATTTACACAGAACACAACAGATTGCACAGAGAAGAACAGTTTGCTGCTAAGGTAAAGCTTACCTGTTAGTATATACGTAGCAAGCCAGCACTTAAAATTGCTATTATCGATTTCATTGATACTAGTGGGCATCAAACCCGAAACTCAAAAACTCATGAGCTCATTAGTATGGAAACTTTGTACTTAGATACTTATACCAGAAGAAGTGAAATTGTTTACAGCTAATCAACTCCTTCAATTCATTGTATAATATCAAGATATAGGGCTTAGAATTGTACACAATAGACGTTACTAGTTGCCATTAAAGTGGTCATATTAGTCTTGCATAGCTACCTTCAACGGCTCAAATTATATTATTTATTTAATTAAATAAAAATAAAAGTACACACCACGTTAAAACATCTATAATTTTATCAAACACATTTAAAACATTTACAAATATAAATATTTTGATATCGGAAACTTTAACTTTTTTAGAACCATAAACTGCAAGCTTAATTAATTGCTTAAAAGTAAAGCGGCCTTTGGCATTTAGAAATGGCTTCCTTAATTTGTGCACTAACGTCTCGTGCACTCTGCCCTTTGTTTAGAATTTCACATTCTTTTGTATCAAAGATGGCCTTTGAGATGAAAATGACTGCGCGCGCTTTTCGAAATAAATAAAACTCATTAACTTCATTTAAAAATCTTCACAGAGGCACCTTATCACTTTACAGTAAATTATCTGGAGTTTTTTATACTACGTGAGAGACGAGCGTATTAACAACATGATAGTATGTGGCTACTGCAGTCTCTGGGCACCTGCCACCAAATTTAAACCGGCCACAAATTGATTATATCACCCCTGCGGACTAAATGTCTCTCAGTTTGCAATTATACTGGCTCTTAGATCTATTATATAGATAAGAGGAACAGAGCAATTCACTGTTTGCTTGGCACCTTAAATAAGGTTGTGGTGGTAACAACCTAGACGGACTTCTATGTAGGCAAAAGAACGCTATCGCCTAGAGCAGTGGATGTTTTATAGTGGAGCATTCGGATATCACACTTTTATAACATAAAAACACAGCAATTTTTTATTTAATAAAAAAGGTTGCTTTTTCTTGTAAAGAACCATCAAAAAGGGTCAGTTCGGAAACAGAAAATTTGAGGGTGCTTGTGCTTGGGCGTCTGTAACGATAAACATTTACAGCAGGATTTTTTATGTATACTTTGATTAGTTATGTATACTTTGACTACCTTTTTGTATTTGTTTCTAAATAATTTAAATTTCTTATATATAATAAGAAATTTAAATTATTTAGAAAAGAAATTCAAATTATTTAATAATTTATAAATATATATATATATATATATATATATATATATATATATATATATATATATATATATATATATATATATATATATATATATAATTTTAAATTATTTAGAAAACAGAAATATGAAGTGGGCAGCACTACTTTCAAATAACTAAAAACTACAAGCGTGGCAACTGTAGCAAAATATTATTGGAAATATAGGACATGGTTAACTGTGAACTTTAAGTAGGCTGTAATTTTTGTTAACATTGAAAAAGAAATACATTGTACACAAATAATGTTCATAAAACCCTCAAAGCAAACGAGTGGCGTACTACAAGCAATTGCACCAGTTTACTACCGATATAATAACCAAGTCAAAAGTGCCCGTGATTTGAACCGAGCTCTCGCAGAAAATTGGTACTGCGTATTCATCATGATTTTTTTCAGAAGATTAATTTTTTCCTGTTATTATTTTCAATACAAAGATTAATTTAGTTTAATCAAATTAAATTTTGTGTCGATTGTCATGTGTTTCCTAACCAAATGAAACACAGTAAGTTTATCCCTGCATTTACATAAATCATG
The DNA here is from genome assembly GCA_907164705.1 of Parnassius apollo. Lineage (NCBI taxonomy): Eukaryota > Metazoa > Arthropoda > Insecta > Lepidoptera > Papilionidae > Parnassius > Parnassius apollo. The sequence goes on from CAJQZP010000117.1 coordinate 1,851,320, forward strand.
TAGAAAAGAAAACTATTAAATATCGTCACATTCAAGCAAATATTTGAAAGTTGTTTTGACATATTATTATTACTTATGTAAATAGTATATATAGAATGTAAGGAGTTTATTTATTTTTGATCTATTTTAATTTAATAATTTTAGTAGATCTTTCGACGACTTTATGTAAGTTTTCTTGCAATGTAAATTATAGATTCCGTCTTGTGAAAAAAAAACCTTTTATTGAACTTTGACCTAGAATAATATTTTGCAGATGTGAGTCGATGGGGACTTTTCACATTTCATTTATAATGATGTTCCCAACATTAGCAACAATTTTCAGCTCTATGCGAGTTATTGTAACCTTGAATGTCTTTTTTGACCGGACTATTATATAGATTCTAACTCGAACTGATAAATAAGTCATTAAATAGGAAATGGGTATAGGCCGCGCACCAACAATGGGTGTTATAACATTATATTACTTTAACGTGCAATGTTTTTCATAGGATATTGTGACAAACGAGCACACAGTTCACCTGGTGGTAAGTGGTTGTTGTGGCCCATGGACATCTACATCTATCCTAGTTGCGAATCAAAATGCAGATGCGCTGTCACCCCTGAGGACGAATATGGAATGCCTCGTTTCCAGTAAAAAGGGTCTCTGGTTCGCTACACTCACCATACGAAACACAGCAGCATTAAGCTGCTATTTGACGCTGGTATTCTGTGAGAGCGTGGTCCTTCCCCGGTCGAGCCGACCAATTCGTGCTACAACTATACAATTAATATAGCTGCAGCATGCCTCTACCACGTAAAATACATTGTAATTCAAAATAAAACCCTTTAAAAATATGCAGTGTATTGGCGGCGTAAGTGAATCCACTATTCCATATCATCCCGTCGGTGTCAAATAAAACGGAAGATAGGCAGCAGCATCTTCTTTAACAACTCAAAATAATATAAAACTGCGATCGTCAACCCGACTGAATATCCTCCCATGAGATGATCCATGGGGAAGTCTAAGTTGTAATGATGGATTGATATCGTATCGTATATTTATGCGTTGTAGAGGCACGCTGCAGCTATATTATGGTTGTAGCACGAATGGGTCGACTCGACCGGGGAAGGGCCACGCTCTCACAGAATACCGGCGGAAAATAGAAGCTCAATGTTGCTTTTTCATGTAGTGAGTGTAGAAAACCGGAGACCCATTTTATTGGAATCGAGGTATTAAAACTCTGGACTAAGATGGAATGCCTCCCATCTTAGTCTTTAGAGATTAGATTTTGATTCCTAATCAAGGATAGCTGTACCTAGATGTCTATGGGTCACAGCATCCACTTAACATCAGATGGACTGTGTGCTCGTTTGTCACCCTTATTCTATAAAAAAAAAAATAAAGAATGCTACATGGCATGCCATGCGGCGTGCCGTGTTTAGTTTTAAACTTCCATGATATAACTACGAATCTAATCCCAAAACACCTACTAGTATAAATAGTAAATCGTAATTATCTTTAAAATACGTTAAGAAATTTCTTACTACAGCTTCTCGTAATATCTTTAGCAGATTGGAACAGAATGGAAAACTCCAAATATATATTGGTAATTCTTAATATATTAATTCTTATTTGTATATTTCCCCAGTTTTTCAATACAAGTTTTGTGTCCCTTTTATTGAAAGGACTGTATTAATAGGCCGTGCTAATTTATGAAAAGCACAATGCGTAATATCAAGAAAATAACCCTAAAATAACCTTATACTTTGACTATTGATATAATTCCGAATAATAATATTTATGTCTACCACACCGAATTACAGTCACGTTGGCCAATCTCCACGGAGACCACCCATCACTTTGTTACATGATTATAATTCACGAGTGTTTGCACAAACACAGGTGCTCTCTCTATTCCCATACACTCATAGTCCTATGGTGCGGAAATCCGACACAACCGAAGAGAGCTCAGGAGCAGGACAACGTATTTACGTGTTTTCGAGCACAGTGGGAATAACATCGTCAACTTTCTGACTACGGGTTATTTCTAAGAATTTCTTGACGGAAAAACCCAATATCTGATTTTATGACCGACCCGAGATTCGAACCAAGGACCTTATGATCAGCAGTCGCGCATGTGACCACAAGACCGATAAGAAAGTCAGTTATCAGAACGAGACAGTCAGCTATCAGAATATTCGTATAACGGTACGTATACCATTAACAATTCAAACGACATTTGGCGAGGTATAGGAAATCATTTTTTTACATTTGTTATCTAAGATTAATTAACATATATATTTACTAGTCTCTACAACACAAATGTTCCTTTCATGCTAGATCTCCTCTATATAAAAAAAATTGTAAACCAGCAAAGTGTTTTCAGGAGTCATATTTAAAGTTAAAGTTAGTTAAAAAAGTTACAGCCTATATACGTCCCACGACTGGGCACAGGCGTCCTCATATTCTGGAGAGGGTTTTACGGCAAGGAAATACCCGCCACGCTGCCCCATTGCGTGTTGACAACTTTTACGTCTTCGAAATATTTTCTTATTTCTCAGACTTGCAGATTTCGTCACCTTCACCACCGAGAACGTGGTAAATCGGCACTTAAAGCTGTAATTAACAATTTCATTGTTGCTGGCGGGGATCGAACCCGGATTGCTCGCGCACTGTGAAATTTGCAGCGACCGTTTAGCCCCTGAGCTACCACAACTCTTTGGAGCCATATTTATTTGAATGTAATAATACGGCATGTTTAGAGCTTTTCTCCGCTCATTAAAACTTTCAACAAAGAAATATGAAACATTCATTATATTACTTTATCTCCCATGAGTGTAATATAATTCGAATAAGGATGTGTTTTTTTTATAAAATAAGGGTGACTAACGAGCACACAGTCCGCCTAATGGTAATTGGATGTTTTGGATACATCCATCCTCGATTATGAATCAAAATTCTGATGTGTTATCACCCCTGAGGACTAAGGTTTTCTAATAAAAAGGTCTTCAGTTCTCTACGAATTCGAACTTACCATACGAAACACAGCAGCTTTAAGCTGCTGTTTCACGCAGGAATTCTGTGAAAGTCGTGGTCCATTCGTGCTACAAACATTTATAACTGCAGCAAGGTTCTATCAGTTATTTTATACTGTCTGTAATGGGCAATCAAATCTCCTTGCTATGAGACCCTACCATGACCAACTGTGCAATGTTACGAGCTGGTAATAGAAATTAACGGTTACCAGGAGTGTGGTTAATAGTGACAAACAAGTGATAAAATTAAAAAAATTGTACAACCGACTTCAATATAAATAAAATGAGAACGTCACATTAAATACGCATTATTAAGGATAACTCAAAAGCTATTGGTCAGATCTTGATCAAATTTATATGGGACCACATGAGAAGCATCAGTTTTCAAATAAAAATCATCAAAATCGGTTTACCTTGAAAAAAGTTCTGAATTGAGAACCTTCTTTTGACGTTGGTGGAAAAATAACAGTAAGAGCCAAGTAATCACGAAAAAAAAATGACATCCTTCATAAGACACTTTAAAGTGGTTCGCTGGAAATAACTATTATAGTAAAATTGCAAAGAAAAAATTGTCCCAGATTTGTGCGAGCGAGCTCTCGCTATATAGTAAGCGTATTCCTTGACGGGGCATTTCAGAGAGAGAACTTTTAAGTTTATCTTCTAAAGAAAAACTAGAGCACGGTGCACTTGAATTGAGAAAAATAATTTTAAATGTGGACATTAACGCGATAATAAAATCCTTATATGTATTTTTATTAAACAAAATATATTACTCCTTTAAGAAATATTTTATAGCACGGGTACTATTCTGAAGGGTTCTCTTGACTATGTAAGAGCACTCGCCAACCTTTTCATTTCTTAAGTATACCAATTAACTATGAGATCTGTGTAGCTTTAAGATATAAGTGCCTTGATTTTTCCTTCTTATAGCAACATTACATACATAGATTACTGGTTAAATTTAGTCTTTCGTTAGCCTTAATCTAGTTGCATGTTGGTGCACCTAATTCAAACGTCGAATCATATCCATCAAATATGACTCAGGACGCCCTGCGACAGCAGTGACCTTCATACTACAGTACGTATTGTTGAAAAAAAAAACTAAGATTTCGACAGAGAGTAGCGCGCTGTGGTGAGACGAAAAGTTTGCATCACGCACGTTCAAAGGAAAGGGAATAACAAACCCCTAGACAACAAAAAAAAAAAAAAAAACTAGGTATACCCCCCTTGAAGTGACAGGCTAATAAGTGGAAAGTTCTACACTATGTTTTATAAACTTTGAGAACATCTAAATAATTTTTTTCGATATTCCCGAATGAGTATTAGAACTTTTGATGAATTACTTCGCACTTTAGGACCTGCAATAACATACAAAAATAGAAACATGAAATTGTCTGTCCCAGCTGAAGAAAGACTCGTTGCAACTTTGAGGTAAGTACATAAAAAGTAATTTTGTCATATGCAAACTGGGAAATATATGATTGAATACTACTCGAGGCTGAGAAGTCTTCAGCTATATGAAGTTGGTTTTGGGGACTCGGGTGTAGTGGTGGTAAAGAGACTGAATATTTGAGTTTGTTTTGAAATGTTAAGGACTTGTGGATGGGATACACATAGGAGAAGGAGTTGAATGACGACTCAGCAGATATAGAGAGACAAAACACCTGGGGTTGATTTGGAAATTTTGAGGACTTCCTTTGTAACTTGCAGCTGGACTATACATAGAAGAATAATTTCGCTGGGCTCTGTGGGAGTTTTGTTTTCGAACGCCTTGAATTTTTTTTTTAAATTTTGATCTGTACTTCTAATTAATTCTCCTCCGGGACTGCTTTTAACAATGGCTCCAAGGATAGCACAGCAACCACTTACCATCAGGTGGAACTGTGTGCTCCCCTGTCACCCTTATAAAAATTTTCATGAACATTCACGTTTTCCTTAGATGATGACGCCATTTTGCACGCGCCCGCAATGCGAATAGCGAACAAACAACGCGGAGAGTGACAATTTTGTCACCCGTGCGCGCGCTGCAATGAAAATCAAACGGCGTGGTGACAGTTAAGCGGGCTACATACGAGACGATATCGGTGGCGATCTAGGGTGGAAAGAAATCGGGGCTTTTATCGGGGCAGACCCTACACACGAGCCTGCCTAGCAGTACGCGTTCGGACTTGGAGCGGAACGCATATGCGGTAGAGTTCTTCAAAATGCCTCCGGCTCTCTTAAAATACCAACGTGTTGGTTTGGTATTAGCCCTCTCGTTTAATTTATTCGAAAATAGAAAAAGAGGAGTTGCTGGGTGAAAAAATGACTCCAAAAGAGACAAAAATTAAGCCACATAAACGTACTAATGGTCTGTAATCCAAAGACATGATTAATTTTCTCCGAATGGATGAAGACAGTTTTTACAACCTTCTAGAAATTATTTCGCCACTTATACAAAAACATCAATTTCCCCTACCTATGCTATTTAGTTATTTCTTCTCTTTGTTCATTTCTGCTTTGGTCAAAATCGGGTTATGTACTACAGACAACAAACAAAGAAATAAAACATTTTTCTATAATAATATGTATACTTTTATTTTTTAATGTAATCTTTATTTATGGACTAAAACTATCAAAAAATAAAATAGCTTATATCTATTTTGCAAGATGATGTTGTGACCAGGATTAAGAAAGGAATGCTTCGGTGGTTTGGTCATGTAGAAAGAATGAATGAGGAAAGAGTGACAAAACAAATTTATATGGCAGATGTGAACGGCAGAGTCGGGAAGGGACGCCCTAGAAAAAAGTTTATCGACCAAATTGGTGATATTTTGAAAATGGGCCACGTTAAAAGTACCCTTAACCGACGAGCATGTATGCGTAGATATATGGATGTAAAGGAGGCGAAAGAGGTATGTCAGGATCGTGTCAAATGGAAGTCCGTGGTCTCTGCCTACCCCTTTGGGTGACAGGCGTGAGTGTTTATGCTATTATGCTATTTTTTTACATAAAGAAACCTTTAATTTCGGACATACTCCTTCCTATATAGCATGTTTGTTAAAGTGGGGATGCTGAAGGGATAAGAGTTAGTTGTTGATGAGAGGATGAAGGCACGTAAGAGATCTGAGTGCAGTCTTGTGGAGATAGCGTGGGAATAGGAGTTAGTTGTTGAGGAGAGGCTTTATCTTCTCCTTACTTACTTCATACACCCTACATTACGAACGGCAATAAAACAATTAGTTCAGTAGGCATTCTTGACCATGTCACTTCGCAGGGTCACAGGCTAGGGTGGATATGATTTGAATTTCTATAGATTTTAATTAATTTATTTGTTTTATTCAATTTTTTTTGTTTTTTTTTTTTGTAAAAATCAGTGCCATAGACTTCTACTCCGTTCACATGATTAAAATGTAAAAATTTTGTTATGTAAAAAGGTCATTCAGTATCACTGTTTCGTTAACGTCCTTCCGCGAGGGCTGCCGGCAGCGAATGTCAAAAGAAATCGGGCCGATGCGCCTACACACACGCAGTATGGAGGGGGCGGGGCCCCGATCTAGGAAGCATCGGCTGCACTTTTGCTCCTGCCAGCCGATTAAGGAGGCGATATCGGCCACGACTTAGGATGGCCCTACATACGACACGATTTAGAGGCAATCTAGGAGGCATCACCACTACTCCACCCTAGATCGCCACCGATATCGTGTCGTATGTAGCCCGCTTTTCGTTACGGGCTTGTTCGCCGGTCGGCGTTTAAAAATGTCACCCAGTTGTCACGTCGTAATGCGCGCATCTCCATATATGTCCACGGACTTGATATGAGTGACGACACAGTCACAGTGACAAAAATCACCAGTGCGTGCTTGCTCTTAGTGTGTATAATATTTTGCATGAACGATTAGGGATGAAAAAAGAATCTACACGTTGGATACCCAGAAAACTTATCGATCTACAGAAACGTACCAGACACAATATTTCCTGAGGCTGTTTAGAACCGTTACAACAAGACTGTTATGGTTTTTGGTCCGATTTAAAACAATGAGCAAAACGTTGCTTGTCATTGCGATCTTGAAATAAAATTAGACTATTGCCTAAATACTCAAACGCTACTCAATTTTAAAACGTAAGTCTCGTGGTGTCGCAGTCACTTTGATAGTGATAGAGGCAGCACCAGACTAAAGGGCCTATGCTACCTCAAATGGCTTAGCGAGATCCTCCGTTATACTGAAAATATTGCAGCATTAATTTTGAAATAAATATATGATAAAGTTGAGGATTAATGTTAAGTACTATGTTAGAAGAAAACACGATTCCAAAAAAAAATCTCGATAGAAAAAAAATTTCAAAGATACCTCCAAACTGAACAATAAACCGCTGGTATCCATAAAATACTTTAAATTAGATCATGAAACTTTGCATACTAACTGAACTACCTATAAAGCAGGGCCTATGTTTTTTTTTTTAAATTACCATTATTTTCACTATAAACTGTAAAAAAATTACCTAAACTATCGGCGTCCTGAACCTTGTTCCCTGCTGCCCGATCAGTCTCCGCTTCGGCCTTCGAACGGGAAAGCTATGTCGCTTACGATCAGAATACAAATTACGCAACACACGACGTAAAATTAAAATGGGAAATAACTGTAATAAAAATAAGAAGCGACTGGGTTGGCGTAAAGAAACAGGCATAAACATGATAAACCTAATGAAATAAGTATCTAACGACCTACCTACTTACAGTATTAGTGATTACAAACATGTCAGAACATAGCATACAACGCGCGGGAAAGTGGAGGCGAAATTAAAATTTAAGCTGAGGTAGTATAGATATTTAACGGCGTCTTAAAATTTAATTTTTGGGCTTCTAGTCTAATGACTTGAAACAACCATCACATCCAACATGTACGAAATCAATGCAGGGCCATTCGCTTTAAGGGCCTTTCTTTTCTGGGATAGTCAAAGAGAAGTAGTGATTAAAAATACTGATCATGGAACTAAAGTACCCGTAACTTTATATGAAATTAGCTGTTCCCCGCGACTTTGCCCGCGTGTAATTTAGGGTTTTCATTTCTCTGCGCGGAACCCTAATTCTTTTTCTAAAATTAAAGTAGCTTAAGTTACTCCTTATAACATCAGCTATCTGCCAGTGAAAGTTCCGTCAAAATTGGTTCAAGCGTTTCGGAGATTAGCCGGAACAAACAGACAGTCGGACAGACAAAATACGCATTTAGTAAAAAGCTGTTATTTTGACATTACAAACAGACACTTAAATTTTATTTATTTGTATAGAGTATAGATAAAGAAAAATAATGCAAAACAACACGTTTATTAATTAATTATTGATATTTCAGCACTACAAAAATAGTTTCCAAAAATTAAATTACGATATAAAAAAACAACAGAATTAATCTTATGAAATAAGTGTAATGAAACAAAAATACAAAGAATTTAATAAAGTTTATTAGGACCATTTGTGTATGTACTATGTATGCAGATCCAGTAAAAAAATTAGCACGGAAATCCGCTCGAAGATCCTCGAGTCACAAGTATATATAAGCAAAATCCTACTGACTGACTGACTTATCACTAGATCTCTAAAACCATACACCCCATTGTCCTGAAATTAAGTATAGTTACTCATTTCGCAATGTAGACCCTCACTAAACAGATTTTACGATAGTTCTATCAAAAAAAGTTCTCGATTTTTACATCTAGGTTACGCAATAATTTATTGTGCACCCAGCGAAGCGAGCGAGTATCAGCTAGTAATACTCGTACTATAAAATATTAGTTTTTACAAAAGCGTGATTCGTGATAACTCGGGGCTAAACGTTCGCTTTAAATTAAGCAGTACGCGATACCCGCCAGCACCATTAAAATTATTAATTGCAAATTTTATTATTTACCACATCCTCGGTGGTAAAAGAAAACACCGTGAGGAAACTTGTAATATCAATTTATACAATATTTCGAAGATATGTAAAGCCGTCAACGCGCATTAAAGCAGCAGAGTGACTTATAGGTCCACACCCGCCTCAGATATGGGGAGGTCGCCTATGCCGGACGTGTATATACTAGCTTGTATATATACTAGCTTGCCAGGCAGACGTTGTTCTGCCCTTTTCGACGAACCTTTGTCATGTCCTATTAAAAATCCTTAAATTTGCAAAACAAAGTGGGCAAAAACTATCTTATCTCTCAAGTTAGACCAAACTGCTCACGGTGTGCAAATTTGATTAAAATCTGATAGTTTTTGAGTCCATCGCGGACAAACAACGTGGCACGTAATTTATATATATTAAGATACACACATATATACATAAGGTTTTACATTTAAAAGTACATAAGTAACAAAGGAGTACACATTTGACTTGTTGGTAAACAGATACTGTGGCCCATAGACATCAACATCTGTTTTCTATTAAAAATTATGCCGATGCTTTGTCACCACTGAAGACGTAGATAGAATCGAATGCCTTTTTACTAGTAAAATGGATCTTCGGTTCTCGTCAGTTGTGATACGAAACATAGCAGCATAATACTTATATTTCATGTTGATATGTACGAGCGTGGTCCATACTCGGCCGAACCGACCCATTCCTGCTGCAGCTATAAGACACTGCAGCGTAGCTCTGCCACGCAATTTGAATCTATTCCTTCAGCTAACGCTGTAGTGTTGAACAAAAAAGTATGATAAAAATACATAAGCTGTGTTTAGGATTCAAAATATCATCATCATCATAATTTCATAAGTCTATTACTAAACATAGGCCTCCCCCATAGATTCTCTCATAGGGGGCCATGCTGGGTTGCAAATCGAAGGTTTTTGTTTTAATTATTTAAGCTGTGTACAGGAAGTTGCTGCTGCTGTTCCAATTTCCCTCTATCGTGTTTTACAACTCCCCACTGGATGATATGGGATATTGGATTTTCTGAACTACCTACTCACACAAAAATCCCTACTACACAACAAATTTCAAAATATATCCTAAAGCAATATTTTTAGGCATAATTTTATGTAGAAAACTCTAGCTAGCAAGCTACTTAATAGGGTAACGGGACGAATTTAATTTTGTATATTATTTATATTATCTGTAATTTTAATTGAATGATTGCGTCGTGGGTCTAGTGCAAGTAAGCGCTGATCACAACGGCATTTACGACCTAATTATTGAGGTCCCAGGTTTGAATCTCGTGTTGAGCCTAAATCAGTTTTTCTATTAAGAAATACTCAGTAACAGCCCGGAGTTAGGAAGCTATGTTTCACCCACGTGCCTCGGAAAGCACGTGAAGCCGTTGGTCCTGCATCTGGTCTCTCTCCGGTCGTGTCGGACAATCATCTAAAAGGACATTGAGAGAGCAATTGTGTTTGCGCTTACATTCGGACACCATAATCCTGTCCTGCGTAAACCTTAATACTGGCCACCGTAACCGAAATACGATCTCGAAGATCTTAATTTTTAAAATATCTAAGTATAAACTAGATTTAGCGGCTACAACTACGTGCAGTAAGTTGCGGTTAGTTAAATTTACGTGAATGTGATTTATTCATGATAAGGGAAATGCCAGAGGAAATAATATTCTAGGTTTCATCAATAAAATTAGTTGAACCTTTGCGGGTAATGTTTAAATAATTTATAACTGCATATTTAAACATGGATTTTGGTAGAATCTTTTTGTGATTAATAGACTTCGAAACTGTTTGACCGATTACAATGAAAGGTGGCAGTTATATGCATTTTTCATTTAGAAGGTTTTAATGCCCATTGAAAGTCCACTGCAGAGCACAGGCCTCCCAAAGTCTGCCTAATGGAGGGGATATATGATCGGATATATGATATATCCGTGTAGTTGCGCTTGGGAATATCCACTACTCCATATCCTCCCGTGGGTATCATAAGAGGCGATAGTGGAAGACAGCCAGGAGTTGAGCAGCAGCATCTTCCTGATAGCAGCAATTATATAATAAAAAATGCGGTTGCCAGCCCGCTCGCCAATTGTGGCAACTATGACAAACATCGCCCCATGATCAACGACACAAACAAACTGCCTTCAGTCCCCGGCGGCCCCGCTATTCCTGGCTACGATAGCGACCATGATAACGGCGGGACAGAGGGTGCTAAGAACCTCCAGTGGAGAGTTAGGTTACCACCTAAGACGACTGGCAACTTATAACGCACGCACCCTGATGACTGATGAGAAGATACTTGACCTGGAAGAAGAGGTAGACAAGTTGCACTGGCATATTATAGGATTATCCGAGGTCCGAAGAGAGTGGGAGGACATGGTTATCCACGAATCCGGCATCTTGTTCTATCACCGGGAAGGCAATCTGTCCCAAGGAGGTTCCGGATTTATCGACAAATCTCTCGTCAACAATGTGATAAAGATTGGGAGTGTGTCGACGAGGGTTGCGTACCTGATACTCAGAATCATCAAACGGTATTCGCCGAAGGTAATACAGTTTTACGCACCAACATCGGCACATCCCGATAGGTAGAGGAAATGTATGAGGATATCGCTAAAGCAATGCGTTCCTCCAAAACCCACTAAACTGTAAGTCACGATCTATGGTATACTATCCACTTTTTTGTAACTCACCACTAAGTGGCACTGCAGAACATCAACTGTTACACCGATCAACTGAACGCAGCTCTACAACGTACATATTTCGAACTCTGTTCAATAAATGAAGATGATCTCAAGTCCTCTACATAATCAAGCCCTCCCCTAATAAATTGACACAAAGTAGCTAGGCTTTAAACCACCTTTATCTGTTAACTTCTCACAAACTAGGACACGTTGACGCCCAATGTAATAGACGGGTCCTAGGAGGTAATTTATTTTATGTAATACAATTCGTGAACTAATGTAACACAATTGTAAGTATTTATAGGATTTATAAAACTAACATTTGTGTTAGAGTTATTTTTTTTAAACCCCTACACTAGGATTTTCTCCTGCATCGTGGTCTTCACGGGTGACAACGCATCTGCATTTTGATTCGTAATCGAGGATATATGTAGATGTCTATGGTCCACAGCACCCACTTACCATCAGGTGGACTGTGTGCTCGTTTGTCACCCTATTCAATAAAAAAACAGTACCACCTACCGGGTCTAATCTAAATCATCCAGGGATCCACTCAAATACACAAAAAAATTTTGTCACCATCGTTCGTGTCATTTTTGAATTTTAGCGAGACTAACGAACAGCAATTGATTTTTATATTCGAAGATACTATTGTAGCAGCCTTTACAAAAGAAAGCATTAATTCTGAAGTAATTCAAAATAGGAGCTTTATTCGTTTTAATAGCTTTTTTAATCTTTAAATGTATACTGAAACATAATGCACAGTTCAATACAGTTCAAATATTTTGTAATTGATACATTTTAAGTATCAGTAAAACCTTTTTTAATCTTTAAATGTATACTGAAACATAATGCACAGTTCAATACAGTTCAAATATTTTGTAATTGATAAATTTTAAGTATCTGTAAAACCTTTTTTCTCGGGACATTTTCTTATTATGTAAATAAAGAGATGCAGTATAACTGTAACAACATAATATATTCTGCAGACAATTGTTATTTTGTGTTTCATCTTACACCTGTCTTAACACAATATTTAATACTTGGGCACGTGTCAGTAGAATATAGAACCATTAAAGGACTACAAAGCATACAATATTTCTACCTTAGGCTTAAACAAAGAAAGATGTAGGCGTATATTTCACGTAACTCGACCGGGGAAACACCACGCTTTTCCAGAAAACTAAACTAACTAAAAACTACAAATTAACTAAAGTCTTCACTTGCCAACCCGCCTGTAAAGCGAGGCAACAATGACGAATCCCCTTATTAGGGCTATTTATAATTTTAATTATAATATTATATATATGACTAAAAAAATGTTATTTTTCATTGAATTTACGTTCTATAAGTGAAACCAAACCACTGGTTTCAAGGATAACGGTGTTTACACTAACATCCTGTATATATATAAAATTTATTAGGCAAATACAAAGGACAGGCCTACGTACACTTTTTATAGGCTGGTGTTCTGACATCTGTGTTTTCCTTCAAAAGAGTCATTGCCAAGGCAAAGTCAGAGCACATAGGCAGAATTGGCGAGAGACTAGTTCGTCTTCCTTCTGGAACCCGTGCATTCTGGTCTCTCGCCAAGGCTGTCCAGGGGAATTTCTGTCAGCCATCTCTTCCATCTCTGCACAGGGAGGACGACTCACTGGCCCACACCGCAAAGGAGAAAGCCGATCTTCTAGGCTCTTTCTTTGCGTCTAACTCGACTCTCGATGACGGGGGGAGTACGCCGCCGACCATACCGCGGTGTGAGTGCTCCATGCCGGAAGTGCACTTCACTCAGCGCTCGGTTCGCAAAGCACTCCTCTCCCTGGACATCCATAAGTCGAGTGGGCCTGATGGAATCCCCCCAATTGTGCTGAGGACGTGTGCTCCAGAGTTGGCACCGGTTTTAACGCGTCTTTTCCGGTACTCCTACTCCCTAGGCGTAGTCCCAAAATCATGGAAGACGGCTTTCGTCCACCCGATCCCTAAAAAAGGCGACCGCTCAGACCCGTCCAACTACCGGCCTATCGCCATCACCTCCTTGTTCTCCAAAACAATGGAGTCCATTGTAAACTGCCAGCTCATGAGGTACCTTGAGGATCACCAGCTGATTAGTGACCGCCAATACGGTTTTCGCCGTGGTAGGTCAGCTGGTGATCTTCTGGTCTACCTAACTCACAGATGGGCGGAGGCAGTAGAGTCCAAGGGGGAGGCATTGGCCGTTAGTTTGGACATTGCGAAGGCCTTCGATCGGGTTTGGCACAAAGCGCTTCTTTCGAAGCTCCCTTCCTATGGGCTTCCCGAGAAATTGTGCGATTGGATCACCAGTTTTCTTGCAGATCGGAGCATCAAGGTCGTTGTAGACGGTGCAAGCTCCGATTGCAAGCTTATTAATGCTGGTGTTCCACAGGGCTGCGTGCTATCGCCAACGCTGTTTCTTCTGCATATCAATGATATGTTGCAAACCCGTAGCATTCATTGCTATGCAGATGACAGCACTGGTGATGCTCTTTACACCGGCCGAGCAAATATTTCTCGGGAAAACGTCTCTGAGTGCCGGGACAAACTTGTGTCTGAAGTCGAGTCTCTGCTGGACAGAGTCTCGGATTGGGGGCGACTAAATCTAGTCCAGTTTAACCCCCAGAAGACACAAGTTTGCGCGTTAACCGCTAAAAAGAACCCCTTTGTCGTATCCCCTCTGTTTCAAGGCACTCCCCTTGTTGCCTCAGCCAGTATCGGAATCCTCGGCGTCGACATATCGAGTGACGTGCAGTTTCGTGGTCACTTGGAAGGGAAGGCCAAATTGGCCTCTAAAAAGCTTGGCGTGCTTAGCAGAGCGGGACAGTATTTCATGCCGGCACACCGCCTGCAACTTTACAAGGCGCAGGTTCGGCCGCTCATGGAATACTGTTCCCATCTCTGGGCTGGGGCTCCCCAGTACCAGCTCCTTCCACTTGACCGCATCCAGCGCAGAGCGGCTCGAATCGTCGACGACCGAGTGCTTTCCGATCGGCTCGATTCACTGGCGCTGCGAAGAGATGTTGCATCTCTTTGCGTATTTTATCGCATCTATCACGGGGAGTGCTCTGAGGAATTGTTCGGATTAATCCCAGCCGCCAAATTTCGTGAACGCACTACACGGCAAACGTCCCGATACCATCCACACCATCTGGATGCTTGGCGGTCCACCACTGTACGTTTCAAAAGGAGTTTTCTTCCGCGTACAACCTCTCTGTGGAATAATTTACCACCGGTGATTTTTCCGGACCGATACGACCTGGGGACCTTCAAGAAAAGAGCTTACTCCTTTCTAAAGGGCCGGCAACGCACCTGCAATTCCCCTGGTATTGCGGTTGATCATGGGCGGCGGTAGTCACTTAACATCAGGTGAGCCACATGCTCGTTTGCCCCCTCTTCTATAAAAAAAAAAAAAAAATCTGACAATAAGCTGTGCAAGATTTCGGCATGGTTTAGGCGTCACTTGAAATATAAATGGTGTTTTGTCTAACTTTCTTTGTTGGTCTGAGACCGTAACATCATAGATTGAATATAGATTATTCATTAATGGCAAAATATGTTTTCTCATTTGATTTTCGTTCAGTGGTGAGCATTCATCTTAACAAGGGACAAAATAATGTCGGCCAACCCGCATTGTCACAGCATCGCATACCGGCGTGTACTGTGTGCTCTTTCTCTTTGTTTGCAGGCTTATATTACAAATAAGGCTGGCGGCCTAATCCATTTTGATTTCGGTACAAAAATGTAGGGGTATTATTATTAAATATTATATATATACATATACATATTCATAAAATTATTCAAGAGGCAATGCACACGCTATTACAACAAAGTCCCAGAAAATATACACGGCCTCTCTGTTATCTCTACAATTATCATATTAATATTTTATTAAACAAAAACTATATAAAAAGATTTATTATAACATAAATGAATACATGGTTGATAATAACATCCTGGGATAAGGTGGTCTTTTCCAAGTTGTTTCTTAAATAAGATGTAAGTAGTTTGTACAACTGATTGTAAAATATACTATGGAAAAAAATAGTTGATCCTGCAGGCCATCCCAGGAACTTCCCTCTAATTTCAAATGCAAAGCGCTCCAAATTTCACCAAATTATGTTGCGAAATCTCGAAGTTATGTGAAAAAAACGTTTTCGTTTCAAATTATTTCTCCTTCGATATCTCACGAACGAACGAACCGACTTTTATCTTCCAAACGGCATTCGACGTCATTTCTTGAGGTTAAAAGCTGATTAGTTTTTGAAATCGATCAGTAAATCCGTTAATAAGTTATTCCAAAAAACAGTTTTTCAAAATTTTTATTATTGAGATTTCTTAAAATCTACTCGTCCGAATCAGTTCATATTATCACCAAATATATTCCATCTCTCATATCAGATCAGATTATCAGATCTTTAGAACGTCACAAACCGCATATCAATCGATCAAGGCGTTCAAAAGTTATGAAAGGATTACATACTTACACACACACACACACACAAATACATACATACATCCGTACGGACGTCCACGTGAAATTAGTCAGAATAGCTACCTGGGATCTCAAAACGTCGAGATCAGATGAAAACTCGATTTTCGAAAATCGGGGTGAAATCAATAACTTCCCTATTTTTGAAAATATTCTATTTTCTTAGCGGGAAGTTAAAAAGTCGCGCTTGGTTCTTGCTGATTCTGCCCAGGACAGAGGTTTATTCCGAACCAGTGGTAAAAGTGAAAAGTAAAAAAGTAAGAAGTTACTTTCAATAAGAATATTACTTGTTATCTATTCTCTTCTGTAATATCGTATATAAATAACCCTTTAGCCTTAAGACATAAATATTAAATAACTATTTCTAAATGTTATGTCTGTCCAGGAATGCCTGAAAAGATTGTAAAGCAACTTCGCAAAAAGATAGAGACCAATGCCAGGAGTGGAGTGATCGAAGCTATATGGTAAGTTAAGGTTAAGCCTTGGATATACTTGGGGACAAAAGAAGCGGAATGTTGCGCAACACGTTGCTCAACAACTACGTGGAATGTCCCGAGACATATGTCGCGGAAGATTTTGTAGGCTAGGCCACACTAGTTAGTGTTTATAGAAATGTCGGCCGAGGAGGTTGTGGTAATTGGTGCCGCGTACATAGTACTAACTTCGGGAGTGAAATGTAAGCGAAGAGAAGGTGGTGAATGCGAAATTTCTTACTACAACGAGAAGAAAGAAGAATTAATATTTTAAGTGATCTCCGAATGTGTGATGGATCTTTTATGAATTTTACTCGTATGTCAGCATTTGATTTTGAAACTTTATTACAAATGATCGGACTTGCCATTGCAATAACAAAATGGCACGATATTGACGCGGGACACGTACGCTCGCTCTCGGAGCGGGAACATGCAACATGTCGAGCGTCACATAAAATGTTGCGGGACATGTTGCGGGTCACTGTGCAACGTTGCATCGTCACGTAGATTGAGTATTCCGCGTCATGTTGCAGGACAAAATGTCCCTTAGTGTATCCGGGGTTTTACAGCCTACATACGTCCCACTGCTGGGCACAGACCTCCTCTCATTTCTGAGAGGGTTTTAGGGCAGGGACATGTCCGCCACGCTACCCCAATGCATGTTGGCAAACTTCACATGTCTTCGAAATATTTTTTTTTCATACAAAATGCTATATTTTATTGATACAAAAAACTTTATTGTTTTTTTTTTTTGAGAAATGAAAAACTTGATTGATAAATGGCCATTGATGAGTACTTTAGAAAATCTAAATAATGGTCGCTGGTTATTTATAAAATTCGTAAAGTAAGTGAAGTACCTACGCGGCGCGAGTAGGTATTTTCAAAATTGCTACCTGTTTTACATCGCTCGCTCCGTATCACCGTAGTGGATAGAGAGTTGCAAATTTTGCAAATTGTAATTGCCTACATTTTCTTTCTTAAATATTGTTGTTTCAATCGATAACATTTTACCCCCCTAATTTTTTACGAAATGAGACGACTATTTTTGTCTCACTAGATTCAGTATACCTTAATTTAGGTCTGTACGTTTTTCTTTTTTAGTAATTCAGTATAGCTTAATTTAAAAAAAATATAACGCTCGAAGAAGTTTTTAAGTCTAAAATATAGATATTTAGATGCTAATAACTTATATCGTACGTAATATTTCCTTAAAATAAAAACTTACGGTCAATGATATTATAAGAAAAATATTTTACTTGCTTCATTGCTTAGATTTTCATTATAACTATATTTCCGAAAATTATGAAATCTTTACGGGAGGGAAAACGTTATCGCATTTTGTGTGAAAATTTACAGCTTCACAATCCTCTTAATACCGTTCCATGATTAGTTCCATTTCATCTAAAAAATAGGGTCGTACTGAAAATTAGTTATGGCGAAGCTGATGGTTTTTCTCGCTCGAAATTTCGCAACGCTTATTGAAAATTTGTCACAAAATAAATTTTCTTCAAATTTAATTTTGTTTTCTTATATATATATAAGTTAAGTTAAGTTACAGCCTATATACGTCCCACTGCTGGGCTCAGGCCTCCCCTCATTTCTGAGAGGGTTTAGGGCAAGGAAGTGTCCGCCGCGCTGCCCAAATGCGTGTTGACGAACTTCACATGTCTTCGAAATATTTTTTTTTCTTATTCCTCAGACATGCAGGTTTCCTTACGATGTTTTCCTTCACCGCCGAGCACGTGGTAAATCAGCACTTAAAATTGCAATTAACAATTTCATTGGTGCCGACGGGGATCGAACCCGGGTTATATTTACAGCGAGCGTTAACCACCATATATATGTTTTATAGGGTTAAATCTACTTATACTACTTTACTATACTTTACTACTTTATAGCGTTATGTTTTTGAGGCATTGTAGATTTATTTCCAATTATAGCATATAGAAAGCTTGGTAAGTTTTTCTTTTTATAACCAAATAAATAAACATTACATTACATTAGTACATTTTACTTTACTTTGGTCGTCAGTTTCTCTAAAATAAGTCCAAATGGTATATATCTCCTGCCACTCATTTTTATCACATAATTATCAATTTTCATTAAGAATAACACAACGAAATATTTTTTTTACAAAAATAGTCAAAATATAGGCATGTACCGGTAATATGCTCAGTAATAAATAATGCAATAACATGTCAGGAGCGATAAGTGGGGTCCGGCGCTTATCCCGCGCTCTTTACGGTAACAAGTTTCAATATAAATTGGTAATGTACCTGCCCAGGTGATCCAGCCGCATAAAGTTCGGCCGAATATTCGTATTTGGTGAAATCCATATTCGGCCCATCACTAATAAATAAAATATATATATATATATATATATATATATATATGGATTTTTAAAGGCACTATTCTAATGCAAGTTATTTAATTTCTCATACTTGGAAACGAAATCGTTTTGAAAACCATATTACGAACAAGTTCTTTCAATATAAACAAATCAAAATGAGTCTCGCACAACAAGGCGTGAAATTACTAAGCTCGGTATTTTAGCGTTCGAGAAAAACTTAAAAGGCTATTTTTCTATAAGTTGCCCGTGACAAGAACTGACGCCGGATTCTCGACTTTCTCGAACAAAAAGTCTTTGTTCGAGCTATCAGAGTGGGTCATAAGCGCGACCTTTGTGAGACTAAATGCGACGCGACGTGACGAAGTATCTTGTAAGGACCTCTGGTACTTATTCAATTACCAGTCCCTTTTTGATCCTCTAACCTTCCGCTGTGATAAATCGCAGTTTATGCCGTTAACACCTTGTTTGAAAAAACAAAAAATAAGGCAACTGTTCTTATGTTTAAAGCTTAGGCACGTGACGAGTTGAAACCTTATTTCTTTTTAAAAATATGACAGGCAAACAAACCATTGAAAAATCAGTAAATTATATCAGGATTTTAGAATTCCTATAAAATATATTATGCGCGTAATATAGAATATTCTCTATATAGAGTATAAGAAAATGAAGTGGAGTAAACAATATCACTTATGATTGCTGCAACGCAACGGCTGCGTGACGCTTGGTTCCGCATTGAGTTGCGCCGCTGAGGGCCGCTGGTTCGAATTCCGCATGTAACTAGTATTGGTATGGCCAAGAAATAATTATTTCGTTTTGTGTAATTCGTGTTTGTAAACTGACTCCAAAATACAGGGGAAAATCCTAGTGTAATGTTTTTATTAAGAAAATGTAAACGTTTAAGGTCAGTTATAAGAAAGTAAAAAAAAACTTATTACTGAACAAGCTATTATTAATAAAATATAGCATTGTATCTTTGTAGTTAGTTCGGAATATTTTCGTGAATTTAATACCTTACCGTACCGTATTTTGGCTAAGCATAGTTAAAATTCCCAAAGTTATGTGCCGTCTAGTGTGTGATTTACAACGAGAAGAGAAAAGCGGAAACACGAACGTGCGGAACACTTCATACTGGATCTACCATAGATATAATAATAAAACAACCATATTTGATTAAACACTATTTGTAATTTTTTTTATATATACCTAAGCAAAAGTAAATATGCTTTTAGTACACTAAGACTACTACTATTGCAAATAAACAATTATGAACTATGAGCCTAGAGCCTCATAACTACTTACCTCCAGGAAGGATGACAGTCCAGCACTGGTTTATAATATCACTATAACCGTTCACAACTCCAATACTAAGCACAGATCTTTCCTATCTTTTTACCATTTCTATCAAAAGTATTTCATAACTTATTACGCAAATCTAGGAGATATTCAACCGTTTGATTAGACAAGGTGACCTTAATAAAGTATAAACAAAGCATAAAAACGTCTTCAAAGTATTAACGATAAAAGCTGAATGACCTATGGATCCACAGATAAGTCATATGCATACTATTCATAAAATAATATGCGTTTAAGTAGCTTCATTAAATAATGTCGTTATCATAAGCAAACGCGGGGCTAAAAAATAAATTATTAAAGGACCATATGTGGAAAGGCAGACTATAAAAACACGATAAAATTCTGTGATTTTTTTCTCGTAAACATTATAGTGTTCGTACTGCAAGATCAATAGACTGTGCCCTATATTTCTTTGAATTATCATTTATCATCTAAGAATGTGCCCAATTCAATATCCGCATCACTATGGAATAAGATAATTGAT
This sequence comes from Parnassius apollo, assembly GCA_907164705.1. Classification (NCBI taxonomy): domain Eukaryota; kingdom Metazoa; phylum Arthropoda; class Insecta; order Lepidoptera; family Papilionidae; genus Parnassius; species Parnassius apollo. The sequence goes on from CAJQZP010000117.1 coordinate 1,872,070, forward strand.
GCAAAACAGATTACAGATAATTTCAATATATCTATAATCTGAGCTATATGCTGTATGTGTTAAAAAACATTAGCGTGTGCATTACTCAAATATTTGGTTTCGTTTCAATTAGAACTTATGATTAAGTCACCAAGGTAGCCTAAAATATGCAATACGCAGCAATTATTGGTATTCGCGCTTGGTTCTACTACGTCTATCACTTACTCCCAGTCGACGGAGAAAGAACTACGAAAACGAACGTATCGGTCCGGAAAAATAGCTGGTGGTAGTCGATTCCACAAGGAAGTTGTACGAGGAAGAAAACTGCTGTTTGACGAGAACCGGACACCATTTCTACTTGTAACGAGACATTCCATTTTAATTCTCAGGGGTGACAACGCATCTGCATTAAGATTCTTATTTGAGGATAAACGTCGTCTCTTTTTTTAATTTTTCAAACCGACTGTATATTTTTATGTGTGTTGAATTTTTACCAGATTAACCGCTTTTGATGATTATTTTTTATTTGGAAGCTGGTGCTTCTCAAGTGATCCCGTATAAATTTGATCAAGATCTGACCCGTAGTTTTTGAGCGATCCCTAATAATGCGTATTTAATTGACTTATTTGACTACATTGATGATATTCTCATTTTATTTATATTAAAGTCGGTTCTACAACATTTTTAATTTTACCACTTGTTTGGCAATCCGAGACAAGCAGAATGTCACGTGATGTTTACCATCACCGTAGAACTCGTGGTAAAGCAACACTTAAAATGGCAATTAACATTTTTATTGTTGCCGGCGGAAATCGAAATGAGGTTATTCGCGTACCATGAACTAAAATAAACGCAATAGACATTTAAGTATACAAACTCATTGTGTTCCATTTTCTCACCTAACATCTACCTACTTCGCGTAAAAGCAAAATTTTTGGAGAAATACTAAACAAGTTTCCAACAACTGTATTGACCGCATCGAGCCTTATTCCTGCATCTTTCTTAGTGTATTCCCGGAATTCTCCTAAGGGGCCCGAGTTTCCCAATGTAAACAGCCAGAGCACGTGATAAATATGTATAGCTGTCGCAGATTATACCGGGACACGGCGAGCGCCTCGTCCCGGATATAAGGAGACATTGTTATTAGGAAATCTTTGACTCCGTATTGTTAAATGGGAACTGTCGTTACCATTGTCTACTGTCGGGACATCTGAAATTGCCTTCTGCGTCTGTTTTAATAGAGATTGTTTTAAGTTAACCGGCCTAAGACTGAAATGAGGTTAAGATACGTCGCACAGATTTCTTACTGAGTGATCCAACATGTTTTTTAATGAAACAAATGTCAATACTGGTATAATTAAAAATTTCCGTTCCTATACGATAATATCTAGTTATTTACTTTATATACCTATTAATAAAGTTATTTGTTTCTCTATCTTTTTCAATATTATATTTCACAGATCGCCAACAAAGCAATTTAATGTATCAAAATGTTTTTGGATTAAATTAAATCATAATAAATTGATTAAACTAATACGTTTCATATTATAGATAAACCGTTTGACAACCTGAAAAGTTATAATTTACAAACGTCTTCTTACAAATTAAACAGGTGTATTATTAGGAAAGGATCGACTCGACCGGGAAGGATCACCCTTTTACAAAATACCAGCGTGAAATAGTAGCATACCTCATGCATTTGTGTTTCGTATGGTGTACCGGAGATCTATTTTACAGGAAACGAGGCAACCCATCTTAGTATTCTGTAATGACAATGCATTTACATTTTGCATGATTTTTAATCAAAGTCGTGTAAGAACGCAAAGATAAGATGTTGATGTCAATAGGTCACCGCTTACCATTGCCAGGCCTGTGTACGTGCGTTCGTACATATACTTGTATAATAAACAAACTTAAATATACAAAATGTTAAATTTTTTGACGTTTCCAGTCCAAGAAAATGTTAAGAAAGATTAAAAAGAAGTTGTTCTTTCAGAGTTCTTTTAGCAGTTCAAGTATTAAGGTTTTAAGCGCACACGAAAATCGGCGCGTGGTGGCAACGTAGGAGAAACCACTTCCCCATATCATCCCGTGGCCCGTGAGTGTCGCTACAGTTACAGGCAACAGAGATGGTTTGTTATTTTTACGTGAACACTGCACATTGAATAAAACAATTATTACGGATTTTGTCGCGTTTTATTTCACTTATTTTTAATTCCCAAAGTATTACATTTACAAGACTTCAGAACACAGCGCACAGGCAACCCCGTGTTCAATCCCCACCGATAACAATGAAATAGTTAATTGCAATTTTAAGTGCTGATTATCGGCGGTGAAGGAAAACATCGTGAGGAAACATGCATGTCTGAGAAATAAAATAAAAAATATTTCGAAGACGTGAAGTTCGCCAACAAGCATTGGGGCAGCGCGGCGGACACTTCCTTGCCCTGAAACTCTCCCAGTAATGAGGGGAGGACTGTGCTTAGCAGTAGGCTGTATTTTTACTACTCGAATATATCAAAGATTGAGTATAAGTGCTAAGTAGTACGAATTCCCAATCGCTACTTTATCACGAAAAGGAAAATGTTTTTGGGTTCGCACTATGGTATATCATTATTCTTGTCTTATAATGTATTCAGAAGTGTTACAAACTCAAACCAGGGTTGGCTGATTTAAATTTTAAATCATGATTTAAATCACGATTTAAATCGCTTGCTTTTGATTTTAAAAATCATTAAATCAACATGTATAAATTATTGTAATAGGCAGAAAATGAAATAAAACTGGCATAAAATCTTTTACTGTTTTATGTTTTTCTTGTACTACTACAATATTCTCATGAACTTTGGAAAATCAACAAAGACTGTAAGGATAAGTTCTGTCAGTCTCATAAACTTAGTAAAATCACAGAATAAGTAATATTAGGTACTACGTAGTAAAATCAACCAAAGAATTTCGATGTCGACATCCAGATTTCCCTCTTTTTTGTTTGACACTTCGACGAAGTTTACCCAAATTGGGTTTTTTCTTCCAGCATTACTCATTATCATCAAAATTTGCAAGTAATTTAACAACAATGTCAACAATTTTGAAATTATGCAAAGACGTTTGTTTTTTTCTTTGCGTTGACAGGTGCTAAATTTTAATTCTACTATGTCAAAAATGAGTACAACAAAAAAGAATCAAAATATTAAAAGGAATTAAAAACATCATGATTATTTCAAAAAAATCAGAATGATTTGAATAAAATTAAAAAAACATGATTTTATTTATTCCATCCCTGATTCAAACCCGAGTAAAAGTTATTTATAGGACTGGATACCCAAGTAAGACTCGTTGATAGGACAGTGCTTGTTTTTGTCTGCAAAGAAAGATAAGAATAAACGAGGACCTCTAGTGACAACCTCTAGTAGGGGTTCACTATAACACATATCCTTTGCAGTTGATGACCTGCGACAATTACAATCAGAAGATGTCGCGAATTCAGTCAAAAATCATTAGTACCTAAATAAAATATTACATTGTCCCTCTCTTATAACTTATGTACTACCTTGATTCCCCATTACTTCAGCCCTAATTCAAACACAGATAATTTAACTATTTCCTTTTCACGTAATAAATTCCACAAAGCACAAACATATTGAGGACTTACGACTTGTGTCTAGCGAACATAGAGGCCAGAAAAAGTGGGACAGCAACCGTAAGCAAATACGAAAGCTAATGTACGCAAGTTCCTGACTTTCCAGTGTTTATTTGTCCACATAAAACTTTTAAAAAAATCTCGTTTAAAAGATTTCACCCCATCCATAAGTTTTCTATGGTTAGTAAGTACTTGTTTATTTTTAATTACTGAATATTCATATAAAATCGCTAAATAAGATATGCAGTAATATGTTAGCTCGCTTACAGTAATTTATTTGTTATAAATAAATCAACAGTTAATATTCATTCATTCATTATAACCTATACAAAGTCCACTGATGAACATAGTCCCCCCCCCACACACACACACACACACACATTGCCTCATAGGGGCGATATTTGCAAGTAGCCACGCTTAGCAAGCGGGTTGGCAGAGCAGTTATTATTTTAGATGTATCGCTCATCTCCTATTTCATTTGCGTCAGTCGCCTCTTACGACACCCATGCCGCCACTATATTACAATTAAATCATCAATTTAGTTTCGGTATGAATTTTGTGAAGAGCCGTGATAGCCCAGACGGTTAACGCTCGCTGTAATAACAGAACGCGAATAGCCCGGGTTCGATCCCCGCCGGCACCAATGAAATTGTTAATTGCAATTTTAAGTGCTGATTTACCACGTGCTCGGCGGTTAAGGAACACATCGTGAGGAAACCTGCATGTCTGAGGAATAAGAAAAAAATATTTCGAAGACGTGAAGTTCGCCAACACGCATTGGGGCTGCGCGGCAGAACACTTCCTTGCCCGAAAACGTATATACGTATATACAGACGTATATAGGCTGTAACCTTTTTTTATAAGTTTTGTAACAAAAAAATTTGGTTATTCTCAAAGTAGGTGTTTATTTACTCCGGTATAAGTCTTACCTATTCTAGTTGAGTTATGTCAGTACTATTATTTATTTTGTGCTTAATAGGTGTCTAATGGCTGTACATTGGAGTTTAATACGTACTATACACCGTGTATCATCTTGCAAGATGATGCTGTGACCAGGATTAATAAAGGAATGCTTCGGTGGTTTGGTCATGTCGAAAGAGGGGGAATTTTGATGTAATTGTCGTGATTTTAGAGGTTTTAATTTAAGCTTCGGAGGGTAAAATTTTTGAGAGTTGGGAACACAGCATCTTTCTCGCATTAGTAGTGTAAAAGTTACAGCCTGTGTACGTCCCACAGCTGGGCACAGGCCTCCTCTCATATCTGAGAAGGTTTTAGGGCAAGAAAATATCCGACGCGTTGCCACAATGCGTTTTGACTATCTTCACATGTCTACGAAATATTTTTTTTTCTTATTTCTCACACATGAGGAAAGAGTGACAAAACAAATTTATGTTGCAAAAGTTTACGGCAGAGTCGGAAAGGGACGTCCTAGGCGAAAGTTTATCGACCAAATTGGCGATATATTGAAAATGGGACCAAATTAGGACTACCCTTAATCGATGAGCAGGTATGCATAGGTATATGAATATAGAGGAGGCGAGAGAGGTGTGTCAGGAATCAGGATCGTGCTAAATGGAAGTCTGTAGTCTCTGCCTACTCCTCTGGGTGACAGGCGTGAGTGTTTATGTTATGTCATTACACCGTGCACGTACTATTAATTGTATTTTATTCATATTTTATAAAATGATGGTAATGAATAATGAATGAAAACAAACAAAATCTTTTAAAAAAATCCACAAAATTCTACTTATTGAATAAAACTTTATATACGGATTTTATTATATATTAAAATAAGTTAATTAAACGCGAGAAAATCCCTATATAGTTTTATTCAATGTGTAGTGTTCGCGTAAATTTAAGAAATCATTATAAGAAATCATTACAGTTTTTTAATTTATTTACAGAAATACTGCACATCATAAAACTAATAAAGAAATACGTGTGGTTCTCGGTGACTGCCGCGGTAAAGTTATCAACTTATGCAGTTATAATTATTTATTTATTTTATTTATGCAGTTAAGTCTTTGATATTAAATCAAGTTACACTTTTTGAGCGTGGTGACCGATAAGAAAACAATTTTTTTTCTCTTATTGAATAAATGAGAAGTTAATATTGTTTAATATTTGTAAGAACACTCATGTATTGTAAGATATTTTTAATATCTTACAATACATGTAGGTTATTCAGGAATTTTTATCATTGAGTTAGCAGCTAGTGTACACGCATACGTCTAATCGCACGCACACAAACACCGTGCCGAAGTCTGCCGAACTTTCTTTCAACGCCACACCTCCGTGCCCGTCGGAGTGGGGAGCGTGAGGTTTTTTTTCGTTACGGAATTTCTGGATTCGGTCCCCGCGCTCAAGGCCCGCGATAGAAGCTATGCAATAGCTTAAAAAAATTATTTAACTAATATTGCGGATTTAATCACATTTAATTTAATTTGATTTATGTTTGCATCCAGACTGTAGTGTGCGCGAAAGCGTTCCCGGAGTCCCGGCAAAGTGGAAAGAGACGAACACTGGGTTTTAGATGATAGAAAACCGACATGAGTTGAATGTTGTACCCGCGTCGTAATATCCATTAGCAATTTCCCACGTACAAAAAGGACATCTCGAAGTCATATGGAAAATGTAAAATAAAGGGTCATGAAGATGATGTCATGAGATGTCCAATAGGGAGTAGCGTAAGGACGAGTTTATCTACAAATCATATTTTAAAATGTATATTCTATAAGTTACGATACGTTGATTTCAATATCACATTAGAGAGCAACGTCATGCAGTAAGATACGCGTCCCAAATGACGAGCGAGTTATATTATTATATTCCACCGATATGCGACTAAATTTCTTCGTGTATCTGAAATCCACATTGGGTCCGTTTATCAATCAGGCAATCTTTTTATCGTGAGGCAATCTGATGAACGTTATGGCACCGCATAAAATACAAACATATACAAATATTAATTTTTGTAGGTATATTAGATAAATACATTCTGAACTCTATATTAAGTAAATATAAAATATTTTCATTAATAAATTAAAGTAACAACCTAAATAATATTGTAAGATCGTCCCATTGCTACGCAAACAATGATCTTATATGTAAAAGACACACTCTTTTACATATAAGATCATTGTACGCAAAGGCCTCGTTTTTGAGGTTTTCGTGGAGCAAGCCAGAGTATGACACCTTGCGTGAAACTACAAATTTCCTCAATAATACATAATAATATTTTATTTCATTATTATTTACCTCGGGTTTTCTGTGACCACTTGGAACGAAATAAATCAGCACTTAAAATTGCAATTTATTATAATTTAATTGGTGCCGACGGCGTAATCGAACATTTCTTATGTTGCCATCTTACCCATCTTACCATCTTTGATTTAAGACGATAGTCCAGCCAGACGCTTTTAGATTGGGTTAGCTTTTATTAAGGTGTATTATATGTGTCGTAGATACGGCGTGTTAGAATCCACTAGACTAAATTATCAAGCACGTATCATAAATCAACAGAAGAAAATTAAACAGATGGGTCAGGAACATAATGACAAAAACTCAAAATAAAAAACAATAGGTAAACATTATTATGTCAAAGATAAAAATTTCTATTATATTAACTTTATTATTTACCCATAGTAGATCAGAAATCAAGTGCTCACCATAAATATACAATACGTCATCATAATCATCATTGTTGGCGCCATCTAGTTTATTTTATATAATACATTTTTTCTAAATTTACCCTCCTTTAAATTCATATTTCGGTCGTTCGTTTCCCCCTGAACCGCACGCCTAGTATATGTATATCATACCGCCGGGAACTATCACACGAGTCAATCAGTAATCGAAGGAGAAGAAACCGCGCCACGTACTAATACTTAAGCATATTAAAGTAGTGAAGTTTTGTGTCGGCAAAAGAAAGGAAGAAGCGTTGGCTTGTCTACGACTTGGCAAAACCTGTCTGCAGAGCGTGGAAGATCTGCGAGGACGGCGATGATAGGTAGTCGTGCAATTCATTTTAACGAACGCCCTTTCTCTTAACCAGCATCCCTTTACAGTCCAGGATCGAAGGCCACATGCTTTGCTATTGCTTACATCTCTCTCTCCGCAACAATCATCATTACAGCCCTTCACAAGTCCAGGCAGTATTACAAAAAGTAGTTTACATTTTAGGCTCAGGTTTAAACTAAAATCTGTTTCACGGATGAAGTCCCGCGGAAATATGCGAACTAAAATGTAATGTATGAAATATGTCAGCAAACAAGACAGAAATTTCAAACTTCACATTGTCTGTGGCACCGCAGCTTAGGGACTTCTTTAGCTAGAAGGACCAAACCTACCCCAAAGGAAGAATAGGGAATTAAATTTTTAATGTTACTACATATTTCAACGACATTGTCGACTTGTAACCTTGAACTTGTGATTCTTTTTTGTTTGTAGTCGGTTTAACTTTTTTAAAAGGTAAATTACTTTGTATATCTAATCTAACATTATGTACCTACCTTCACAGTCCACTGAATTCGAATTTGAGTTCAACGAGAAATTTCTCGTACTAATATCATTAAACTTCCAGTTACTAAAACTTTGTTTTCAGTATAAAAACATTCCGAAGCAATCTTTCGAACATGTTTAAAACATTTCGGTATAAGTATTATAAGTACTTTAAAATACCTACTTAAATTACACTTTACATGAAGTTATAAAAAGTCTAAGTAAATTACTTTACATTGATGAATAAAATAAATTTACGGATAAACTAACATACGGACGAAAATAAGTCATAACTACACACGATAAAATCTAAATCAACCGTGATAGAACTAGTTGCTAATACTCTCAGAATCATAAATGATAGGTCTGTGCTGTGCCCAGCAGCAGTAGTTATGTAATTGACAACCAGCTTTAATTACTCATTTAACATTATTTTTTATAAAATAAGGGTGACAAATGAGCACACAGTCCACCTGATAGTAAGTAGATACTGTGGCTCATAGACATCTTCATTAATCCTCGATTAAGAATTACAAATCAGATGCGTTCGCACCCCTGAGGACTAAGATGGAATGCCTCGTTTCCAGTAAAAAGGGTCTCTGGATCTCTACACTCACCATATGAAACACAGCAGTATTAAGCTACTATTTTATGCTTGTATTCTATGAGAGTTCGGTTCTTCCCCAGTCGAGCCGACCCGTTTGTGCTATAATCATAATATAGCTGCTGCGTGGCTCTACATATAAGTTATGATTAATAATACGTGACGAGTGGTGACGAGAGAATTCATCACTCCATTTCATACCACGGGTAAAAGGCAACTATGAAAAATGATTGAAGAATCATAGTGATAATGCAACATTATCACTTACGCTTGATGTAAAATATTCAATTCGGCGATGGCTAGAGCATCAAAGCTGCTACGTACGTCTATTTACGTCTTATGTACGTACGTTTTTCTGTACGTACGTTTTTCTATACATACCTTTTTCAGTATGTATGTTTTGTTAAATTGCCTGCCAAGCTTGACGATTAAGGCTCATTCTGTCGATCCCCGCTCGCACCAATGAAATTGTTTATTGCAATATTAAGTGCTGATTTACCATGTGCTTGGCGGTGAAGGAAACCATCAAACCTGCATGTCCGAGAAATAAGAAAAAAACTATTTCGAAGACATGTGATGTTCACCAACATGCATTAGAGCACACACCAACACTTCCGACATTTCTTTGGCCTAAAACTTTCTCAGAAATAACTGTGCCCAGCAATGGGATGTATATAGGCTGTAACATTACATTACATTTACCTACAACATGAGAGAACTCATAAAGAAGAAGATAGATTTTATATTATTTCATAGAATAAGAGTGATAAGCAAGCACACAGTCCGCCTGATGGTAAATTGTATAATGTGAATGCATGATCTTTCCAGGGATGAGCCAACCCATTCATGCTACAACCATAATATAAGCTGGCTATATTGGCCTTTTAAATACCTATGCACATAGATTCAGTATGACTCATATGTTTACATAACTTTCTATTATGACAGTAGGTATTATAGTACAATTAAACATTATTTCCATATGGATTTGTTGACATAATATAAGCAGACCAGGCATGCAGGTCACAAGAACTAACCTTAGTATAGATAAGGACTCAAATAATTACTACAGCCCTACATTATATATCATCATATAGCCCTATATCACCCCTACATTAGTTAATATGCAAAGAAAGTATATTCACCAAACTTTAATAATGTAGTAACCATACATAGTATAAAAGTTTAATAATTTCCAGGTAATTGGGTTATAAAGCTTTGTGCTCAGCCGGTCCACACTGATGCAGCATACAATAGAGGAATATTGTGATAATATTTAATATGAAAGAGGATTAAACTTGCGCTAGGGCAGTCTACAAAAATATGAAATATAACTATGTACATGAATTAAAACTTTTTAGTGTTATGAATTATGATTAAACCAAAGCCATGAATATAACTAAATCTATATGTACTTGTTTTAAATTTCACAGTATTCAAGCAAACTAAGCTCAATTCTTGCTGCTTCTATAAAAAGTGTAAATATAAGAAGAGAGAATCGCTATGACATAATCAATACACAAATAATTCTTTTAAATGTTTTTTTTCTTTGCTTCCAAATGTTTTTTTTAAATAATAAGTGTGCAAAATACATAGCAACCTATTATTTTTAAAAGTACATTCAAACATGGTAGAGCCACGCTGCAGCTATATTATGGTTGTGGCACAGTTACGTCAGCTCAACTGGGGAAGGGCCACACTCTTACAGAATACCAGCGTAAAATAGTAGCTCAATACTGCAGTGTTTCGTATAGTGAGTGTAGAGAACCAGAAACCCTTTTTAGTGGATATGAAGCTTCTGTCTTAGTCCTCAGGGGTGACAACAGATTAGCATATTAATTCTTAATTGAGGATAAATGTAGGTGTCTATGGGCCACTGTATCTACTTACCATCACATGGACTGTATGCTTGTCAATTTTATTCTATATAAAAAAAGCCCACTGGGTTTGTATCCTTTTTCAAACCAGTTGTAAAATCATAAATAAGTTTAAATAAGAATTATTTATATTCTGTATTTAATTAAAATTATCTTACTCTTTACTCTATTCTATTTCACCAGTATGCTTTATAGTAGTGCTTTAGACTTTTCTCTACAACTACCTTGTCAGAAATGAGAGCAGGCCCGATGATGAGCAGAAGTGAATTTTTGAATCCTGTGGCTAATACGGTAGGGGCTTAAAACTACTAGTTAAGAAGTTGAAAACATTTCCATCTTTAATATTAAACTAAAACCTACATGAGTACTTTTGCACCTACACTTGAGTAATAAGGTTTTTTTTTTAAATTGGTACTATTGCAAAGTAATTTACCTTTTAAAAAAGTAAAACTGATTACAAACACAAAAAAGGAATCACAAGTTCAAGGCAACAAGTCATCAATGTCCTAATGATTTCTTATATGTATGCGAACACTATACATCGATTAAAACTACTTTTACAGATTTTATCGCATTTATTTTACTATTATTTTTAATTCCCGACATTTCGGGTGCTTTCCAGCACCCATGGTCACGGGGGACTGAGATGACTGACGTCCCGATGTCATTGTTAAACCCGGAGTACCTTAAGCTTTTTTAATTATTGTTTATGGTCCGATCTATGCAAAATGAACTGACTATGTCCTGAGGTCTTGCAGTGGTATGCTTGGGTTTAGTTTTAATTTTATTGATTATAGGATCCCAAGCAGGTGGTAGTACCCAGCCTCCTTCTCTATTGAAATTAAGATGTTTTTTAATTTCAATAGCCTCACGTATCATCTTTGGTAGGAATCGGTGTTCTTTCGTGAATGTCCTATAAATATGTCCATCAATGCCCTATAAAAATTAATTAGAAAACTAGAAGTGGAAACAAGGATTTATTTTACTTAAACTTTTTTATTTTAGAAAAGGTAAGTAGTTTGTTTTCATTACAGATTATCAAAATTCCATAGCTGAACTTAGGACTCTTCCACAGATTGCCTCATAAGGGGTATTTGCCATGCCTGGCAGATGGGTTGGCTAACACAATTTTATTATTTTTTAGTTGGTATCAGGAAGATGATGCTGACAATCTCCTGCATCATTTCCCTCCTTTTTTTCTTTACAACACCTACAAGATCATTTGGCGTAGTGGATTATCTTACACAACTTACAGTTTGATTACCGATTCTAAGTGTGTGTTATCTTTCTGAAATCATCCATATGATGTTTGTCTTTTGGGGATGGTGCAAGAGATTTATAATAGATTCTAAAATCTTGTTAGGTGACCATAGAAAACACCAAAAAAGTTATGGCTTCTTATAGATGAGTAACATAGGCAAAGGACAACCATGAACAAGTGGTAATATAAAAAAATTTATGCAACCAATTTCAATATAATTAAAATGAGAACAACAGTCAATTAATACACAATTCAGGATAACTCAAAAACTAATAGTCAGATCTTGATTAAATTTATATGGGACCACGCGATAAGTACTAGCATTTGGATAATAAAAGAATAATCTAATTCCGTTCATCCAGAGAAAAGTTCTGAGGCAACACACAAAAAAAAAGATATGGTCGAATTGATTAACACCTCGTTTTTTAATTCGGTAAAAAAAGTGTCCAAGATGAAAGATATCTGGTACTACCTGTATTTTTTTAAATAACAAGAATATTAAAATATTCAATTTAAATAAGAAACAAGGAAAATTAAATTGAAATTAATTTAGTGAATTGCATGTTCATTTCCAAGCATGGTTGTTAGAGCAAATTATCCCATCTATTGAAGAGGCCTTTTGCTTGTGGTGATGCTTAAAAATTGTGAAAGAAATGAAGAAGCAATAAAAATTATGACACAGTTCATTTTAACGATAAGTATATGGAAAATATGTCTTGGTCTTAAAACTAAGTGCTTAAATGTAATATTAGATCTTCACCTTTATGAAAAGATTACATATATTTAAGTGTGTGATTTAGGTATATGTAAATATTCAAATTGTTTTAAAATTATTCCATAATTTAAACAGTTGCTAGTTCAGTTTTTTTTTTTTACTTTTAATTACAAATAGATACTGTAAAATGTTAAAACCTCATCTAAGAAAATTCTATATTCAAAAAAAACACAACTATGTTGAAGGAATTTAATAGATTAAAATAAATATACTTTAAATAAAGTAACAGAATAACTATTAATTAAAGTAAGAGTGAAACATTTTATTACAAAACAATAGCAAAAAATATATAGTAGCATGTCATTACCAATATTTTTAACATCTTCAAATACTAACCAGATGTAAGCTTTTACTTTAAGATAAACTGAATAACATAATAAAACAGGAACAAATATTGGAAATGAATCATTTCACATAATTTAAGAATGTTTATATTTCCTGAGAATCTAAGCTCAAGTTTGTATGATTAAGAATCCTAAATAGGAAAGTTAAAATTATAAATCAATAGAACACATGGTACATGATACAGATATATCACACACATGTGTCCAAACTGTAAACAGTGTGCCCAAGACAGTAGCAGGATTTGTTCATGAATAAAATAATTTCTGTTTGTTTTTCTGTTAATTATAAGTTTTGAGACACTATGAATTTAAATAGCAGAAGATTCTCAGTTATATATTCCGTTTGTGTATGAAAACTTCTAAATTTAGCAACCCTAATTACAATAATTCCTCTTTTAAATTATCATAGCATGACACAACATTAACTTAAAAGACACAAAATTATTAATTGTAAAGGTATATACCTAACAATTTAAAAATATTTAAATGATGCAAGATTATACTGTTTTTATAAGCAACTATTTGTAAATACAAAATTGAATGCAGGTTGCATTCAATTTTGTTTGATACAGATATGGCAGTTTTAAGTAAATTATGGTAATTAAAATTATGTAAGAATACACTATTAAATCTATTTAGGTTTACCTTTATAGATGATTGAAATAATTATTGCTGATAATCGAGAGAAAAGTGATAATCTAGGGAAAAGTTATCATCTGGCGATAGGTTATACTAGTAGAGGTAGCTATTTAGAAAATTCCTGAAATAGTATTCTACATATGTATTATTTTTACAGTATAAAATTATTAATCCACATAAAATAATTTGGCGAACTTTTCATTCGCTTCTTAAAACATGTAAAAGATATAAATTAATATATACCTTTATAAGTCCTTAGAAGATTCCAAATTTCTCCCAAGTCCAAAGGCATAAACCATTATCACATAAAAATCACTTAATTCACAATTTTCACTAACACATAATTATTTATATATTTTATTAATCCACACCCGCGCTTACGAAAATCAGTTTCTTATTGACATAAACACAAACTGAGCGTCCGCCATATGCAGGTACGTTCAGCACATATACAATAGCAAAATTTCAGGCTTCTCGTTCAAAACGTTCAGTGGAAGCTGTCATTTTTGGTAGATAATAAAACATATTTCAATTATGGAACCATGTTCTAGAAAGATAATTATATATTAAAATGTAAAAATGTATTGAATGAACTTATTCAACAATATTATTTTTTATTTCTTATATTTTTTATGTTCGTAAAATTTGTTCTTTTCATAAGTTTTTAGATTTAGATTTCCAAGACTAGTATTCGGAACGGGCTCTGACTTGCGCCTTAGTTCACTCGTATGCGAAATGCACTAGCTTCAGTATGCTTCAATCCCGACGAGCTTTGATTTCGATTAACGGAAGAGTATAGTTGCTTGTGCAAAAAGGACAGGCAATAATGTATTTTTTAAGTCAACGGCCAGCATGAAGCTACTGCATCAACTTGCCTCTAAAACTAGACTGTGGCATTAAACGTAGCAACTAGCAACTAAGAAATATTTTAATTTCCTGATATTATGTACTACATAAAGATTTGAATGAAGTATCCTTTTATTTTCTGTTGAAATTATTAGCTTTAGGTGTAGGTTTAAAAAAATGTATTCTTAATATAAGATCTAGGTACATAAAGTCGAGTAACGTAATGATTTCTTATATTTACGCGAACACTACACATGATTAAAACTACTGCAGTTTGTGATCATATCCTGTACGGCCCCAACCATTACATCAGATTTGATAGACCACAAATCCTCGCGAAAGAACACCGATTCCTACCAAGGATGATACGTGAGGCTATTGAAATTAAAAAACATCCTAATTTCAATAGAGAAGGAGGCTGTGTACTACCACCTGCTTGGGATCCTATAATCAATAAAATTAAAACTAAACCCAAGCATACCACTGCAAGACCTCAAGACATAGTCAGTTCATTTTGCATAGATCGGACCATAAACAATAATTAAAAAAGCTGAAGGTACTCCGGGTTTAACAATGACATCGGGACGTCAGTTATCTCAGTCCCCCCGTGACCATGGGTGCTGGAAAGTGCCAGAAACGTCGGGAATTAAAAATAAAACTAATTAAAAGCAAAAATAAACGCGATAAAATCCGTAAAAGTAGTTTTAATCATGTCGAGTACCTAACGTAATTAAGAACAAAATATAAAATATTGTGGCATTGTTGATATTTATAAATATAATGAATTAGATAAAATAAAAACTACGACCAAAAAAATTCATAAGAAATGAAAAAGTAAAAGCTTTCACTCAATAAAAATCCGCCTAGAAGCGTCGATCTGACAACCCCCTCCATTAAGTTTTTTATCACACATTTTTTTAAATTTATTTAATACTGGAGGCATCTATCCTTACATCTCAAATCCAATGCGATAGTGTCCTCTTTTTCATTATAAACTAAATCCTACACTAACAATGTTAAAATGTATGTAGCTAAAACTAATAATATTCGTACCTATAAACATTATGTGATATAAATTAAATATACAAAAACTCTGTAAGATAAAAACTTACATCTAAAAGATATTAAATCAATACCGAAATTCATAGCCGATGAAATTCATATTTGTATCCAGTATTAGCGTTGAATCTTACAGACTTTAATGTGGATGAAAAGCCGCTGGAACTACCATAAGCTGGTTTAAGATGACTTGTTTGCACTGGAGGATGATGACTGAGCATAATCGATGATTCCAGCAGCCTCATCGCTAGCATTTTATTCCAAAGCCAAAATAATGGCTTCAAGAGTTGAAAGTGAAAGAAGCTGGATCCAGCTGTAAAAAGTTAGAGTGGCTAAAATTATAATAATCAGAAAATAAAATTTCACTTTCATATTTTAAACAGTTAAATTAATATACATTTTTATTATATAGAATAAGGATGACAAACGAGCACACTGTCCACCTGATGGTAAGTGGATGCTGTGCCCTATTTTTAACCTGGATTAAGAATAAAATGCAGATGCGTTGTCAGCGCTTCCCAATGCCTCGATTCCAGTAAAACGGGTCTCCGGTTCTCTACATCTCCATACGAAACACGGCAGCATTAAGCTGCTATTTTCCGCCGGTATTCTGTGAGAGCGTGGTCCTTCCCCGGTCGAGTCG
The DNA here is from genome assembly GCA_907164705.1 of Parnassius apollo. Classification (NCBI taxonomy): domain Eukaryota; kingdom Metazoa; phylum Arthropoda; class Insecta; order Lepidoptera; family Papilionidae; genus Parnassius; species Parnassius apollo. Next base: position 1,888,237 of record CAJQZP010000117.1, read on the forward strand.
ACCCATTCGTGTTACAACCATAATATAACTGCAGCGTGGCTCTACCACGTATAATACAAAATTAAAATATTCAATAAAAGCTTGAAACATCTATGTAGGTAAACTAATAAATATATAAATAATAGAATCAGGCGTTACTTTGCGGAATATCGTTAACAATTATTATCATTATGGAGTCTTCCATCACGTTTATTTATAATTAAAAATGATATTTAACTTTAAATTAAATTCTTTTAATAATTTCCTTTCTTTTACAAACATCGTTAACGTGGTAGAGCCACTCTTAAACGTGCTGTAACTTCATATAATATTATTTCAAAATATCTGTTTCGTATCGTGAGTGTAGAAACCAGATTCCTTTTTTACAGCTAACGGAGGATTCTATCTTAGTGCTCAATATATTAGGCCTTAAAGGTAACAACATTGAAATACTACGTCTATCCTCGATAAATTTTTTCGGGGATTGCCTTTAATAAATCAAGGATAGGCGTAGGTGTCTATGGACTATAGTATTCACTTACATTCGGACTGTGTGCTCGTTTGTCATACTTATTCTTTAATAAACGTTATCACATATGTGTACGTCCACTTTTTTACTTTGGCAATATAAAAGAAAATAACTAATCAAACTATATTCAATGAGAAAAGAGAATAATAAAGTATTAAGTCACTTATTGTGAGTCAATAAAGATTGTTACAATTATTTATTTTTATAATTGCAACTATTTATATTATTAGTATTTTCTGAACTTCTTATTTTTTTATTTTCATTCGAATAGGAAAAAAAATATTTAGTGCTTATGTACTTAATTAAAATTAAAAGAGTAAAACCGACTTCAAAGACAAAAAACAAAACTAATAAACTTCTGGAGTTGGTGCTGAGGTATAGTTACCTATAGCATTATAGCCCAACCTGCTGGCCTTAAAAGTCCACGGCTTAACGTAAATTGCGTCATATGAATATTTGCCATAGTTGCCACGCTTGGGAGGGGGATTAGCAACCGCTTTTTTAAATTTAGTTGTTATTTGAAAGACTATGCTGCATACATATCTCCGGGACTTTTTCGCTTGTTGCCTCTTCTTCGCCGTCGACCCCTACGGAATGTATGGGGTAGTGGATATTTTTAAACCACCACAACACGGTCAAGCTAACCTTTTCTTTATAGAATAACGGTGACAAACGAGCACACAGTCCACCTGATGGTAAGTGGATGCTGTGGCCTATAGACATCTACATTTATCCTCGATTAAGAATCAAAACGCAGATGCGTTGTCACCCCTATGAACTAAGATGGAATACCTTGTTTTCAGTAAAAAAGGGTCACCGGATCTCTACACTCACCATACCAAACATGAGTAATACATAGTGTATTGAAAAATCAAAGCCCTAATTGTTATATTGATAATTTGCATCCTCTATTTTCCCAGGGGTGATATAGGGGTGACATTTTTTGAATGTACATGGGGCTACCCCTGTAGTTATAACCTATTTAATATAGGAAAAATCATTAAATTTTGCGTAAGCCGTTCCCTAAGAATTTTATTTTATTTTATTCGGAAAACTTACAGCGATTGCTTATTTAAAAAAGTATAATAATGTACTATAAACCATTTACAAGTTTCCACTGGGTATAGGGGAACGTACATTAAAAATAACATACGCGTCGTAGTAACTTTTCGTGTTTGGAACTCGGTTAGAAACGTGCGTTCATTTCTAAGTACTTCTGGCCAAAATGTAGTGGAATATAATAAATCGTTACAATTAGCGTCTCGCACACATTTTTCTCTGGACGGTTGGAAAGCCTTCTCATCGGTGTTCGGTGCGTTTATTTATCGCGGTAATGGCGTTGACAGTTTATGTTTTGTCTTCACGGATTTTCATGAAGTAAAATACTACGTGATTATTTACTAAAAGATATTATTTAAAAGGCTATGATTATATTAAGGCTATTATTATAAAGGATTTATAATTTCCTTCGATTTCAAAGCTTGTTGGGAAAAGTGTGTCTTTGATGTCACTATATTTATTATTATATTGTGTTATTTTAGTGTAGTGTAGTGTATAGTTTAGTATTATATTGTGCGCAACATGACATTCTTTCTTTCATTGTGATTGATATTCTATTATCTCAAGGGGATCTTTTATCAGTTAGTGGTGCAAAAATAAGTTTCTGTGAAAATGTCTCAGTAGAGATTAAGTGATTCATGAGTAATGTTCCTTGAAGAAATAATAGGCGCTATCTATTATTTCTTCAAGTTCTATTATTTCTTATAGTTGCCGACGGTGACAAGACCGAATCTGAATAGATAGATGGTAGAGTAAATTAACCCTTTCTGTTTGTTTTATTTTTTTATAGAATAAGGGTGACAAACGAGCACACAGTCCACCTGATGGTAACTGGATGCTGTGGTTCATAGACATCCATATTTTTATCCTCGATCAAGAATCAAAATGCAGATGCGTTGTCACCATACGAAACACAGCAGTAATAAGCTGCTATTTTACACGGGTATTCTGTGAGTGCTACAACCATAATATAGCCGCAGCGTGGCTCTACCACGTATAAAATTTGTCTGTCCCTTATATTCTTTTCAGTTATTCATATATTTATAATTATAACACAAATATAATATATAATACAAAACTTAGTAACACATTATCAAAACTAAATTAAAAAATAAAGTCAAGCAAGTCAATAAAGAAAAGCACTACTACTGTTATAAACTATTGTAAATATTTTGGACAATATTTCCATCATTTAAAGTGATGCAAGCAAAACTATGCTCAACTAAGTATTTGTAATAACGCGCAACTACGTACACATATTATTCTTTTTAAATAATTTGTAACCATATGTAAGGTTTTAGGTGCATATGTATATATGCGTCCAGCAGTAATTTTTTTGCGGGCTGATAAAGAAAGGAAAAAAAAGATACGTCACATGCGTAAAGAGCATCACTAAAATGTGCTCCGTGCTCCGTCTTCTAATTAGGCTATACCTACTTATCTTATTAGGTATTTATTTACTTGCAGTACCAAATAAATTCAATCCCGCCCTTGCGAATAACGTTTCAAAACTCATTCTCCTGCACGCATGATGCCTGCAATGCGTTCTCTACTTTCCCCTGTTATTCTCATTGCCTATTGTGTTTATAGAGCCCTTGGGAAATACACCCAAATAGGTAACCGCCATCCAAAATGAATACAGAAACAATGTATACCTATACAAACCAGTTATAGATAAAATAAGTTTGATGCTATAAAAAATAAAAGGAAGTAATTGGAGCGTAAGTATAAAAAATCTAATTATTGAAAATTGTAGAGCCCTTAATTTCTATTCTTTATCGTATTGTACAAGATAAGAATTTTTTAAAATATTGGCATTTATTATACCTTTAATTAATAAGAAATAGAGAAAACTGTGAGTTATAAAATCAGTAAAATAGTTGAAATCTTCAGTTAAAAAAATATCATCTTTCAGCTTAATTTCCTACATTATATTATTTGCCTACTTTTTTATTTTACAGACTTGTTTTTGTAAAAATAGTTGCTGGAATAAAATCTCTCATGGCTCTCTCGTTTTGCTTGTAGATATAGAGTCTTCATCTTTGCTTTCCCTATATTAGCATTCTAAATCATCGAACTATATTACGTAGTAGTAATACCTCAATGTTCTAAATTCGATAATTTATGCGTCGTCGTGTGCAATATTTATGTTCACAAATAAAGTGACAAAACTGACATCGGAAGTTTTCTTTAACCTCTAATATTTTCAATAAGACAAAATTATGTACTTTAAACCACTACACACTTAACAATTACAATGTATTTTTGAAGCACTGAACTATTTGCCGTTGAATAATTACATAACTGTATCAAATATCAACTTAAAGTTTTTTCACTGTTGGCTCATATGCATAAATCTTATAAACATATTCGTATCCAGGTAATATGGAAAGTTGGATTAAATTCAATTTTATAACGACGTGAAAATAAACTACAGCTAGAACCAAAAAGAGAAAATTAATTTTTTCACAACTTTTGATTCGAACACGAGCGCCTTGAAAATCCTTGTAAATTTATATGTTCAAAAGTTGTAAGTCTGTTTAATCTCCCGTAAATGTGAACAGAGAAACGAAAAAGTGAAGGTAGATATATAGATGAGATATATGATAGATAGGTAGATGAAATATCTAACATATTTAACACATAGGTTTATCATCATCATTACAGGTCACTCACCACAGGTGGATTGTATGCCCGTTTGTGACCCCTACCCCTATCCTATAAAAAATCCATATGCTTTGTGGGCTTTACACATGACATTTCAATAGAATTGGCTTATGTTGAATGTATCTTACAGTCGACTGTTGCTTTGTTTCACGATAATATTTATAGTACCATGAATTTGCACCAACCCAGTCGACGGTCGGTAAATTAGTGCGTCTCGCGTGCCATCTCGAACAGCGCTTCTGGATAAGGCACTGCATAGCAAAGCAAGGCTTAACATAATATAAAATTCATCGGTTTTCGCGAATAAGCTTTTCAACTGCTCAAGTGACTACGGTTAGCGACCGACCTGCCTTCGCTTCATTTCAGAACCAAAGTAAACAAGCAGGCTCGCCAAAAGTAACCCCAAACAAATTAAAAACATTCGTGGGGCTTTAACCCGTATTGCATTATAGTTTTAGTAAAATTACAATCTTGATAGTTTAATATTGCAGTAAAATATACCTCAAAAAATTTTGTAGCAAACGGTTTTTCGCAAGATTCGCACGAAAACATCGTTTTCTAAAAAAATTGAAAAAATGTCTTCCGTTTTAAAAAACAGTGAAATATGCCTTTATGGTAAGGTATAACTTACCAGTGACAAAGAAATGTGTAAAGGGTAACTTTTTTTGCATATCCTTGTTAGATTAGGGTCAGAAAACTACAATACACTGTAAACAAGAAAAATATTGCGAAGCAAGTTGGCTGTCTTATATGTCCGTGATGGACCGCGTACTATTTCTTGCGCATCACTATTTCTTGTGTGTTTCGTAGTTTTTATATTAAAAAACCAACTTCTTAATCTTTACCGTGTAATGCCAGTGCAAGAATATCGACTACCCTATATCATCTCGTGGGTGTCGTAAGAGGCGACAGAGGATAACTGAACCAGGCGACGTTCAGAGGGTTCCATCCAATATCTGCCGAATACAAAAAATAAACTGAGGAGTTATATCAAGAAAATACCATAATGAGTCACTGTAGATGTGGAACTGAAAGCTGAATCTAAGCTCGCTCAGCTCTAGCAGCGGGTGAAGCGTTCGGGATGTATAAGAAACATCTGAGTGGAATCAGGCCTCGCACGTGATATTCACATAGATAGATATATAGTTATTTATTTATATATTATAGAACACATACAACTATTAAAAAAATCATCGAGCATTTAACCTGAATGGAGTAGTAATGTGAGCCATCCAATTCCGAAACTGATCAGTGATTTGTCACTGATAAATAGCAATTCACGCTCGCCCTAAAACAGTACCTCACCAACAAGTGATCTGTGTGTACGTCCCCCGATACTCCCGAAAATATTCAGTTTGGTATATTAAACCCCATAATGTCGTGTTGTTCTATTCGGTGGTGTGGAAAAAACAGCAAGACATCGAATTATAAAACAGACGGAATCACGTTTCATCGGTAAGTATCAATAAACTTTGATTTTGTTTCAATTTACATCCATTTAATACGGCTCAAGTTAAACTGGCCATTTAGTATGAATCACTTGGACGCTTGTCTATGCGTCTTGCTCTTACCTAGGTGTAACCAATATAAGCCATCTCATTTTATTTATTACTCGTTTACTAGTGCTGAGTCATAATCAAATTACCGGATTATACCGGTTTTTTTATTTTACCGGATATTTACCGGAAAAGGTTATTTGTTAAAACAAATAAGTAGATGTAATAAATTGAATACATTTCAAGACAAAGTTTAAATAAGTCGATCTAGAGTGAGAAGTAGGTAGTGAGTTATTTGTCGATTAATTTAAGCAGACCAGACCTCAATACAAAAGTATCCTACTAATAATAATACAAATCATACTAAAAATATAAATCTGAAAGTTTGGATGTTTATATGTTAGGATGTTTGCGTGTCACGCTAAAAACTACCGAACGAATTTGAATGAAATTTAGCACACAGACAGTTTTTATCCCGGTTTTCCCCTCGGAAACGGGAACTGTGCGAGTGCAACATTTTTTGTAATTTGTTTTTTTTAGGTTTCCTAAGGATCCGAATCTTAAAAAACAATGGATAGATTGTGCAAAAAGGGAAAACTGGTTTCCAAGTAATTATAGTGTCATTTGCTCCAGACATTTTACAGAAGATTGTTTTTATACATCAAAAAGTCGCCGCCGCTTGTTTGATACCGCAATTCCTACACTAAATTTGCCTGTAGTGGTAAGATATATAATAAATAATCTATTTTATTCAACTTCATTATCAAACCTATTGTCTTTACAGACTCGATATATGTATTATTTTGTTTTCTTTGCAGAGTAACATATCAGTTCCAGAAGATGCAAGTCCGATACCATCATCGTCTTCTCAAAAGGAATCGATATCAACTACACCAAGGGCAACTAAACGAAAATTATTATATGATGATATTTTAGATTCCAGAGTTCACGGGTATGGATACAAATGAGCTTTGAATTTCGATAATCATACTAGAATCTTTGATAGACTAGAGGAATGCAAAAGATTTTTGGTGACTGTCACTACAAAAATAATAATACGAAAGAAGACGCAACACGTAAAATTGATAGAATCACCACGGTTTACTGGATTTCTAGGTTTCTTTGTTGCAATCGAAAGTACTAAAGGTTTATTTAAGGATTTAATTTGTGATGAAAATTGTCCTATAAGATACTTACCTATGCACAAAATTTCACAGGATCACATAGAACTCTTTTTTGCTAATATGAGATCACGTGGTGGTTCAAATGACAACCCTACACCCCGCTTATTCGAAGCCATTTACAAGAAATGCTTAATTCATACAGAATGATTACAAACATCGACGGGTAACTGCATACCGTTAGAGAAGATATCAATTCTTAATTGTTCTTCGGCAATCACAAGAATAAACTTGACCACTCACAGCGAAACTGAGTAGACTGTTAATGATGATGATCATGAAAACGAAGAAGAATGTAATATTCGGATGGAAGCTGTCGAGCTTTCGCAGTTTTCTGAGAATGTGATAGAATACATAGCAGGGTATGTGTCTAGCGCACTTATTAAACATATTAAATGCGCCACTTGCGTGCAAGCATTAGTATGCTTGTCAGAAAATAAGAGAAGCTTAATTTTTTTACAGAGATAAGGGGGGCTTAATATATCCATCAGTTAATGTGCAAAAAATTTGCCGCCGTTCGGAGCAATTCATAAAAAAATTTTTCATTGAGAGTGTAGACATAGTACGACGATGTACAAGTGACTTCTTAGTTCACAAAACAATGAGTAGTTTTGTAGGAGAAAAACTATTTCCCGAATATGAGTACCACCAAAATTACACAGAAGAGACAAACCATATAACTGATTTAGCTCAAAGTATCATAAAAAAATATGTAGATACGAGACTCACATTCCTCAGCAAAAGAAAGAAATATAACGAGAAACAAGCAGTGAGAAGAATTTATACTAAATTAATTCACTTTAAAAATCAGTAATAGTAACGCATAAGTAGCATTTAAATCTGGAATTTATTATACCTACCAAAGCTATGGTCGATAACTAAATAAACAAAAATATTGACATTTTGCGAGTTTTTCCTTAATTTTTCATATGATACAATAGTTTTATTTCATTAATTTTTTTATAATTTCATTTATAGCCTTAAATTCAATTTTATTTCATTTATTACTATATTTTTTAAGTATGGAAGTTTCATTTAAAAGTTATTATTTCGAACACACATATAAACATACACACACGTACTTACACCTCCATATACTCTTACCTAATAGTCCTAAATAAAAATTATATATAAATCCGTTATGTACCTACTTACCTGGTCCCATAATACTTACCTGACCTATAAGGGTTTCGTTTTTTCCTTTTCAGGTACGAAACCATAAAAAAGTTTAGGCTTTATAACAACTTTCGCTCAAAACAACCTTTTGACTAATTTCAACATAAGATATATTATTACAATCTACCGAAAAATAATGCGTTACATTGTAAGCAGTATGTTACGGGTTCACAATCTTTCAACAGTTTACATACTCGCGAGATAGATATTAAACTTACGATTACGATTTTTACGGTTTACGGTAACAAATATTTTATTGGACAGCTCTAGTGCAATACTTGACTTTGAATCGGCCAATCAGAGCGCAGCGACCGGCGCAGCGTTTTGGCGGAATTTGTTTTCTTACAAAACAAATAACAATACCGCTCTATTTCAGGTTAAATGCTCGATGAAAAAAATCAAAAATCAAATACTTAAATCAAAGATACTATGCCTGGCACAATTTACAAATATCACGCTTTTTTTTCTACTATTCCAAGCCAGCGCATAACTTCAAGCCCACCTGATGGTAAGTGGTGATGTAGCCTAAGATGGTGAAGTGCACAGACTTAACAAAAGCCTGTTCACTCTTACCTTGCAGACACCAACATTGTAATCGTATAGAAACACAGATACTGGCAAGTTATTCCACTCCTTTGCTGCACGCATGACGAACTATGTAGCAAAACGTTTGATTCAAACGCTAGGTAAGTCGACAACGAAATATTGGACTGGCCGAACGTCTGGTAGTCCGAAGCTGGAAGAGAGAGGGAGGAATTAAATTATGCAATTCCTGCGCACACTCTCCGAAATGCATCCTGAAGAAAACCGAAAGCCTGGCTACTTTTCACATTTGTTCGTGGCTCGTAAGATTATTTTTAACTGAATCTGGTTCACCAATAAGCCTCTTAGCACGCCATTTTAGCTTCATTGAGTCCAAAGATGTTAGATGGCATTTTGCAGCACCAGCCCATATATGGCAGCGATACTCCATGCACGACCGGACTTGCGCTTTATATAAAGTAAGAAGCTGTCTCGACGTGAAGTACCGTCGCACTTTTGCAAGTAATCCTAGCTTCCTTGCAGCTGCTCTGGCCTTGGACTCAATGAACTACTCGAGGTACAGGTTTGAGGTTATCTCAACCCCCAACAACTTAAGGCAGTCGGTGTATCACGTAGAAAGGAGTCAAGGAGAGCTTGCTCCTTTTAGCAGTAAAGGGACACGCTTGTGTTTTGGGGTTGAATTTCACAAGATTGGCATTGTCCCATTCGGAGACTGCCTGTAGTGTGGGATTTACACGCTCAATCATAGCTTCTCCTTCGGACTGGATTTGATCCAGACTGGCCCGAGCCTGGTTGGTATTTCTCCACAACTGTGCTGTCATCTGCATACCCATAGATACCATGCGTAAGTAGATTATTAATGTGCAGCAGGAAGAGAGTTGCGGAGAGAACGGTCCCGTGTTGAACACCAGCGTTAGCGTTGTCACATGATCGGATGAACAGCCATCGACGACGACCTGGAGAGACCGTTCACTCAGAAAGTCCTTTACTTAGTCAATTAGAACATGGGATAAGCTATATGCTGGAAACTTACCTAAAAGGCCAGTGCGTCAAACTCTGTCAAAGGCCTTCGAGACATTAAGGAAGCAGCAAATGCTTCGCCACCGATCTCGAGTGCCTCGCCCCATACGTGCGTAGCATACCCTAGAAGATCTCCAGCTGAACTCCCAGGTATTCCTTTTTATTTTACACCTTGAACGCTGAGCGGAGAGTATTTACTGTCAAATTGACGATTCGATGGATAGGTCACGTTACACGCTCTCATTTTTTTTTTCATTATAAATAAGACAAACGAGCATGCGGCTCACCTGATGGTCAGTGAATATTGCCACCCATGGACGAGTGCAACCCCAGGGGAATCGCAGATGCGTTGCCGGCTCTTTTCCTGGAGGTCCCTAAGTCGTATCAGTTCGGAAAAATCGATGGTGGAAATCAATTAAAAAAAATACATAATGTCTAAAATGAATGATTATTTTTTCAATTTTGGATTTCTTACGATATATTACTCATCTCTGGTCGCTTGATCAAAAAATTTAGTTTTCAGAAAAGACAGCGAAACCAGATTATATTTAAGTCATCGAGTATAGTAGTGAAGTTTCAGCAATAAATGGAACTTGTTGTTTAAAATTCCTTTCGAATGCAGCTAAGAACTGGGTCGCGTAGTACGTAATCGCAAAAGCTCTTCTTTATGTTTAGAAATCATAGTTTTTATACATTTGAAAAAGAAAAGAGACGAGTCATATGAAAATTATATACGTGTGTGTGTGAGGGAGGGGGATTTTTCTGAGCATCATTAGTAGTAAAAAAAAATCTATTTCGGAAGAATACTGCTCCATAATTTCAAATAATATAATTGCACTTTTAAACGAATTTCGATAAAAGTCCCAATATCTAAGAAAAAAAAAGTTACTTATAGAAAATCTGTGGCATTTAGAAACAACGACTATCTCAGCTTCAGTTTTAAATTGTAATTACTCAGAGTTGTTTGATGAATTCAACGATTTTAAAAACGACACCAAACTAGAAGTTCTGTTTTAATAAAAAAGGGCAAACAGGGAGTTTGTGGAATTTTGGAGTATTGTTCCCCAAAAATGTAAAAGCGACCAAAGATATGCCCAAATACTACTAATTTCCCGTATAGAATCCATAGCTAGACGTGAGCTACCTTAGCTTCCTAATTCAACTCAATCAAGCGATGGTGATAAATTATATTAAATCACGCTCAAAATAACCTAAAAAAGGATTAGGATAAGGATTCAATTTTAGCACCGTCCCGAATGGACCGCGTCAAAAACGAGCAAGGTTTTATGATAATTTTACTTTTTGGGGGTTTTATGAAGATGTATTGAGTGTGATTCCATCATTTTAATCCATCGTAAAATGACTTTCGATAGACTATTAAGTATACTGATCTATTAAGTAATTAAAAAAATATAAATTGCCAAGCAATTTAGACAGAATAACCTTAGTGGACAATGTCGTATAAAAGTAAATAAAGCTCTACTCAAGCATAGAAATTCAATCAAGGCACAACGGAACGGCAGTGCGATCATGAAGCGAGCCATATTAAACGCATATATACTGGTCTATAGACGCCACATCTCTCGGGGGCGGCGACGCACTGCTTCATAATTGCATTTGAAGCTCTCTCCATCGCTCCCGCCAATATTGCTTGCTTTCAGTTCCCCGCGAACTAATACATAGAGCCATGTCATTTATCTATTAACATGCTTTTAACGCGAATTTGTGCCCGTAAACCTTACAATTATTTTTACTGGAAACGAGGCATTCCGTCTTAGTCCTCAGGTGTGGCAACGCATCTGCATTTCGATTCTTAATCGAGGATAGTTGTAGATGTTTATGGACCACAGCATCTACTTACCATCAGACGGACTGTGTGCTACTTTGTTACCCCATACTATAAAAAAATTGGCTGTGCGTATCGGTCGCACGCGCTGACCTGAGAGCCAGAGGGCCGCATTCCGTCCCCCGTACTAATACGACATTCGCAGCTACCATCTGGTGAACTGTGTGCTCATTTGCTATTGATATTCTATAATAAAAAAATGAGGACATCCATGACTTTTTCTTCGATCAGGGCAGCGCCACTTAGAAATGAGGTGTAATATTTGACAGATTTCATAGCGAGAAGTTAACTGGTTCGAAAAATGTAAACGTTAATGTTTCTTCCTGTACTATTTGTTATATTTTGTATTAATTAGATTTTTTTCTTTAAAAAACGTTACCCCTACACGAGTATTTTCTCCTGTATCGTGGGGTCAGAGGACAAACATCCAGACCCGGAACAATTATTTGTAAGGCACACAAATACTTGTTCCATGCGGGATTCGAACCCGCGACCCCCAGCACAGCCACTCTTTGTTAAGCCATTGCGCCAGATATTCATAAAAGTAGAAAAGAAAAGCATTGAGGCATTGTTTTGTATATTAATATAATACTTATAGAAAGTGATAAACTTTTATTTAAAACTAACTTCTTTATTAAATGTCACTGTGTAACAAAAACTAGCAACTAGCAACATCATCTGGTCAGCGGAAGGTTGTTAGCCCTCATTGATATAATATAGGGGCTAGTTGGTTCCACAGTTATTATATAACTAGCTTAGTTCTTTTTTATCTATAAGCTTGGCAAACGAACAACACGCAGTTCACCTGATATGTAAATAGATGCTGCTCCTAGGCACCTATATCTAACATTAATTAAGATTCAAAATGAAGATTCGTTGTCATCTCTGAAGAATAAGAGAGTATGTGTACGTTATCAGTAAAATAGGTTTCCTGTTATCTACACTTACCAATCGAAACACATAAGTATTAGGCTGCTGTTGTACGTTGGTATTCTGTGAGAGCATGTTTAGTTTTTAATGTGTACAAATAGCATGTTGTCCATAGCTGAATGGGTTTTGGTTGCGTTTGAACAGAAGGAAAATAATTGGTTGGGTAGTAAATAGTAAAATTACTATAGAGTATAAATTAATAAAGGTCTTATTATCCTATTCTATTACGCATCATAATCTTAAAAAAGTTTAGCCGAATGAAACATTTATAATTCATTTTTCAATCTCACTCGGCTGTATCAAATATTTTATTCGAAAATGAAATCTAATCCGAATTTGACTACATCAGATAGTCTATTGCTCACTCCTGTAAATAAAACGTACGGCAAAAAGAAGCTGCTGTTAATTCGGTCATTAGAAAGACAAATTAACAATTTGTAACGTTAACAGACTCAAATAGCGTTGTAAATGGGAAGCTATTCCTGAGCTTTACACGAACTCTTATCTACATCTCACGCTCTATTTGTCTCTTCCGCTTTAGATAATTTTAAATCTACGGCTGTGAAGTTAGTTCAAAAGTGTTACATTAAAACTTTTTCAAATCACTTATCTAAGTAAACATTAAAATTAGTACGCAGATAGATACTTCAATCGGTCACCTTAATACAACTTTAAGATGTGGAATTATTCTAAATTACAGACTCAGTATCTCGTTATATACCACCTTACTGCTACTGATATTATATTAACTATATAAATTTCATAAATTTAATAATAAAATTTACAAAAATAGTTTATTTATTCATTTTTTAAACGTTTCTATACTAGGATTTTCTCCAGTATCGTGGGGGCAGTTTACAAACATTAATTGCACAAGGACAAACATCCAGACCCGGAACAATTATTTGTAGGCCATACAAATACTTGTTCCGTGAGGGATTCGAACCCGCGACCCCCAGCGCTGCCACTCATTGCTAAGCCACTGAGCCACGGAGTCGTCAAAGTTAATAAGAAAGGTCTTAGATTGCAAGCATCGTAATCAGCCTACTAACTGCTGGGTATGCGCCAAATATATGATATAATCGCTTACAAAGTCGCAAAAGAGATAGAAAGAAATTGACACAATGGTATACATTATTCCTTGACACTTATATCAAACAAATAATATTCTTACAGTTATCAGCGTTTAATTTAAATAAATATTACATAAAATTTATCGCGTAAATTTAAATAAAAATGTTTACTGAAAATAATACACTTTTTGTATTATTATTAATTACGTAGGTGCTAGGCCTAAAATTCTCTCAGAAATGAGGGGAGGTATGTATCCAGCAGTGGGGTATAAATGGGCTCTAACTTTAACGTTGGTACAACTTATCACTATATTGTGTACCTATATTTGTATTTAACAAGTTTTTTATCACACACGAACCGCTCGAGAATCGAAGAAAAAGGAAAAAAAACATTTTTTTATTTAGGTGCAGCATATTTGATATGTAAAGAAATAAAAAACTTAAAAGATACCATATTAATAAACGTCGCCGACAAAGACGTTACGTTATCGAACGGTTAAATCGATTTTTTGTACCACTGTTGCTCTTATATCTTCTTCACAGCAAACTTTTAATTATAGATATTAAAGTAAATTAAAGTTACAGCTTATACACATCCCACTACTGGCACGGGTCTCTCTTCATTTCTGATATTATAATATATTCGCCGGCTCGCTGTTCCAGTGAGTGTTGGTGGTTCACATGTCTTCGAATATTTCTAATACATCCGCCGAGCACGCGGTAAATTAGCACTTGAAACTTAAAATCGGAATTCACTATTTCATTATTAAAGTTGGGTAAAAATGGGTTCGATACCCATGTTTTCCGTGTGCTGATGTATTTAAAAGTACATTAATTACAAAAGTCGTGTACTGTGAAATTTAAAGCGGCTACTTAGCAACTAGGTTACCATATAGTCATAATATAAACTTGGAAAATAATTAAAAAAAACCACAATTCCAACCTTTAGGGTAAGTTTTCCCATGCTATTCTAATTTTAAAACAACGTTTTATACTCATTTTTTGTTATAAAATTTAATGTATAAATAAAAACAAAGTAAATTTAAAACATATAATAAGTAAGTCACGTCGAATCAACAAAAGTAGATTTGAACGAATGAAGAGCGAGTGCTTGACTGAAGCTACTCGTACTTCGATTGCGAAGCGATAACGCGACCAGCTTCCTGTACGTACAAAGTGCTTGGTACGTTAATCTCCTAATCCGAGGTTTATGCCGCGACGCTTTCACTAATACAGATACCAATTAGCCGATAAACCACTTATCACAAAGGCTATTGATACAAATCTATCGAATTTTGTTCGAGCCAGTGTTTCAAAAAGTGTACGAACTTTTTAGTTTTGTTACAATTTTCATTTTAATTTACGATCACTACACACTATAGTTTTAGCTTTCGAGTTTAATTTAAAACAATAACCGACTGACAGGGTCGGCTTCTATACTATTTAAAAATGTCGATTGTGGCGCTCCAACAACGGGTAATGGGGTACTGCAATTCTAACGCAAGAGTTCGGTTCTGTACTCACGCCACATTATACCTAATAGCTCCCGCCCAGAAAATAATACCAGAATCGCGAAACGTTACTTAAAACTCACTTCAGCCCGTAAAAATCAATAACAGATTCTCAATTGGCCACATTTGCGTAGAGTCGAAGAGTAACTCATACAGTGTCGTTTGTATAGGCAAAAAGCTCATAGTTTGCGTGGCACTTGACACGTTCAAATAAAACCTTTGATATTAAAGGCCTAGATGAACGTGTCAAGTGGGAAATGTTGCAAAAATATATCGAACAGTAAACTAAAATAGCGTATAAAATATAACTTGTATAACAATATATTACAGGCATATTTACGCAAACACAATACGTACATAAAATTAGTTTTTACGGATTTTATCGCATATATTAACTTATTTTATATTTCCGACGTTTCGAGTACTTTACTGCACCCATGGTCACAGAGGGGACTGAGGTGTTCGACGTCCCAAAGTTATTTTTTTATATGATAGGGTGGCAAACGAGCAAACAGTCCACCTGAAGGTAAGTGGTTGCTGCGGCCCATAGACATCTACATCTATCCTCGATTACAAACCAAAATGCAGATGCGCTGTCAGCCGTGAGGGCCAAGATTGAATGCCTCGTTTCCAGTAAAAAGGGTCTCCGGTACTCTACACTCACCATACGAAACACAGCAGCATTAAGCTACTATTTCACGCTGGTATTCTGTGTGAGCGTGGTCCCTCCCCGGTCGAGCCGACCCATTTGTACTACAACTATACTATTAATATAACTGCAGCACGGCTCTACCACATATATGTCATAGTTAACCATGGTTATCTGCATATTAAAATTATTAATTTTTGTTCCGATCTACGCAGTATGAAATTATAGTATCTTTCTTGTAGTTGTATGCTTGGGTCGTGATTTAATTTTAATAATTATAGGATCCCAAGCAGATAGTAGCACCCAGCCATCTTCTCTTTTGAAACCAGGATGTTGTTTTGATTTATGTTGCGGAATTCAAATATAACCTATTTCATATTATAAGATGGCAGCACATTATTTCTGTTTGTTCGCCATGTAAGTGTATTTCTCACCCAATACTGGCCGTTATGGATAACACATGTTCGAATCGGTCTCATTTGTATTCAGATATCTTGCGTTCCGGATCTGATTCACGTGAAATATATGATAGAGCAATGCTGGCAAGCTTAGTTTATATTCCAATTTGAATTATTTCGAATATTCACGTGTACTAGAAACAACCAAATCCGATCAATATGTAATACAACATTTCACTAAGTGGAATTTATTTTTGTAAGTTAGTGCGTCTGAATTAGTCTACTCTATTTGTGCTTCGGTTTGATAGAGCCTGTATAATCACAGGCAGTAAAACATTTTGATTAAGTTTTTAAAGGTATCAATACATCTGCATTTTGTTGTTTATAATATTTATAATTCTATAATGATTTCTTACATTTACGTGAACACTACACATTGAATAAAACTGTTTGTACTGATTTTATCGCGTTTAATTAACTTATTTTTACCCAACGTTTTGGGTGCTTTACGTCGGGTATTAAAATTAAGTTAATCAAACGCGAAAAAAAAAACGGATAAAAAATTTTGTTAAATTTATAATTCTAAATAGAAATATATAAAATAAAATTAGGACAAGTTTTGCAATGCTATCCACGTCTTAAATACAACATAAATCCAAATCTATCCTTAATCAACTTCAAATATCCAGTCTTGATGTAACCCCTTCAAACTAAGATGTTTCATCTCACCAGCAAAAAGGTCTCCAGTTCTCATTATTTAACATCACGCTATGACGATGGTGCTATTAGCTATAACTAATACCAAAGTCCATGGTCCATCCTTGGTTTAATCAACTAAGCTCATGTTGCCCGTAAAATAATATTAATTTTGAGTCTGTTCTATAATCATTGATTAAAATTACTTTTACTTTTATCGCGTTTAATTTTTAATGAAAAATCATTTAAAATTAAACGCGATAAAATCCGTAAAAGTAGTTTTAATCAATGTGTAGTGTTCGCGTAAATATAAGAAATCGTTCTGTTCTATACTCGTTAAATACTCCACTCCTTGTGAAATTTGAGTTTGAATTCAAGATTGTGTTTGAATATTGCCCTAAAAGCTAGGCTGCGGCACTACGGAGCTGCGAATCATAATTCGATGATTTTTTTTTTCAAATATTAATCAATCAAACAATAAAAAAAGTTGTATGCCGCACAAATATTTGTCGTGTGGATATTTGTCCATGTATAATTAATGTTATAATATACATTCACATTGAAGAAAAATCTGAGTGAGGGTAATGTTTTTAAAAAGAAAAAAATCGTTACCTTACACACGTTTCAACCTGAAAACGTTTTCCGATAACTGGTGCTTATACTAATACCTACGTTTGAAGGTTCACTTCGAAATAGAAACTTAGGAACAACATGTTCAAGATTAGTAAGAAATTCTTTTAAGAAAATAGGCTCTTTTGATTACATTGTGTAGGTTTCTCGGGAACATATTTAATATCAAATTTACGAACTTATTTCAATATTAATATGTTCATCATCATCATCATCATTACAGCCCTTTACAAGTCCACTGCTGAACATAGGCCTTTAATATGTTACGTGGGAATAATATTTAAATATTTAACTTTCAGTCTCTTTACTGTTTTTTTTAAATATAAGCCAGTGCTTGATTACTATCCACCTGACGATAATTGGTAATGAAGGTGAAAATTATAAAGTGCACTAATTTAACAAAACCTTATTCACTCTTGTCTCGAATACACCCACTTTTTATGATCTCTGGTATATTAGTGGTATGTTTCAAGTGCTTACATTATCTAGTATATGTATAAAGGTATGTTATGGCGCTCTAGATTCAATACGAGGATCTGTTGCTGCATAGCCACTAATTAGCCCGGTTGTTGTTCTTAGGTAAGGGTCTTAGGTGTAGAGCAAATTTGTCAAAATTGCCACTATTGGCTGGCAGATTGACGATTGCAGTGCCAGAAGCTTCGCAACTTTAACGCTGCTCTAGGTCCGGTCTGATTATTTGACGTCTTGCGTTAACGAGATGTTTATACTTTTGTTTTGAGATCTTTCTGATATTACGACACTAACGAGACGAAATGACCAATGGATACTCCCACGTAGCCCATGCGCTTCATCATCATGATCATTACATCCCTTCACAAGTTCATTAACATAGGTCTCATCCTATAAATGCTAAAAAGCACTGTCATGAGTTACCTGCGTCCATTGACTTCCATTTATTACCAGGTCGTTACTCCATTAAGTGAGGGTCGACCTGCACTTTACTTTCCAGTTCAAGGCTACCACTTAAGAACCATCGTCGGTTTTTAGTAAGCAGTGGGAATGGGCCGCTCATATAGTTGAGCCCATTATCACTGTTTACTGATCCGTCGACCTATGTCGGTCGCTGTGATGTGGCACGCTTAATTTTACATATAACGGGTGTTTGTGAAACGCTCCCGAAAATGAAGGCAGACGATAATACTAATGATACCTTCGATGATGGGACCAAATGGAAATCGATCCCGATGAAGAAAAAATATCATTTTTACAACATTTAATTAGCTTTATTTAGTGTCTATCACGTTAATACAGTTAAATGAAACGATAATTTCATTAAAAATCATGAAAATACTTAAACATAAAACCAGCAGTGAAATTTCAAATACCTAACATCAGCTGATAAGGGGTCAATATACGCGCGATGCCGAACACGGCCCGCAGCCCGCCGCTGGTACAGCGAGGCGACACGAGTCGGCTGAGCGGCGTCAGCGCGTGTGTGAAAGGGAAGGGTAGAGTGAGCGAAGTACAGCAATACCTAATGCCGGCTGTACACGCTCGTTGAGACACCACGAGACAGGCCTAGAGGTGAGCGTTATTTAACATTGTTCTTAAAAACTTTTTGCGTTTTTTAAAAATATTATAACATATTGTATAGTTTTCTTTGTGAATAAACATTTAAAGTGTAAATAAATATTTAGTGCACATTAATTGACATATAATCAGTGTAAATAAATAATAATTTTTTTTTGTATTAAGTTAATTTTTGAGTATTATGTGGATCATAAAATGTGATGGAGAATAATATTAGGTACTTACATATTTTGTGACTGTATAAAATTGTACAAAGGTAGTAACGACAATGTCAATCAATCAAATGACAATTTAGATATTGACAATGTCGCGCGCATATTATAATACCTATAAACTATTATATATCCGTAAACATATATTACTTGATTAGGCCTGTATCGTGGTGTCTCGACGAGCGTGCACAGCCGGCATAATGCGGCATAAATTCATACGGAGCTAGACACCTAGACCCTATAATCAGCTGGCACCAGTTTAATTTTTACGGCTGGTTTTATTTTTCAGTTTTTACATAAAAAATTTATGAAATTATTTTTTCACTTAACTGTACTAACATGCTGGAGCGTAAATAAAGCTAATAAAACGTTGTGAAAAGATGATATTTTTTCCATTGGAATCCATTTTATTTTGGTCCCAAGTCTGAAGATATCGTTGGTACTATTGTCTGTCTTCGTTTTCGGGAGCATTTCAAAAATACCCTGTATAAATTATACAACATAACATCGTATTATGAAAAATGTGGTACAAGCAAAAACTTTACTATTTATTTATCTGAAATAGAAATAAAAAATATCCCATTACAATAAAGCTATAAAAATGCATAGATCGGACCATAAACAATAATTAAAAAAGCTGAAGGTACTCCGGGTTTAACAATGACATCGGGACGTCAGTCATCTCAGTCCCCCGTGACCATGGGTGCTGGAAAGCGACCGAAACGTCGGGAATTAAAAATAAAAGTAATTAAAAGCAAAAATAAACGCGATAAAACCCGTAAAAGTAGTTTTAATCATATAACAATGAATTCAGACTACCTGTGAAATGTCACATTGCATTTGATGACGCAATGTGATTAAGGACAAACTGTGTCATTATTATTAATTACCGTTTCAATATATTTATTAGATATTTATTTATTCTTTGTTGAAAGGTACCCTCAAATATTGGTACAAAATATAAGCTAAAAGTATCCCATCCATCCATCCTCCGCCATAGAATGCATCATAGCGGGGATTTTGTCATAGTTGCCATGCTTAGCGAGCGGGTTAGCAAACGCAGTTCTTTTATTATTTTGATTTGTTATTAGAAAGATGCCGCTCACGTCCTCTTTCAGTTTCTCTGTCACGACACACATGAGACGACGTGTGGTAGTGTAAATTCTTACAAGGATACACACTAAAGCTAAAAGTAAACAAACTGAAAATGTTTCCAAATGTAAAAGTAAAGTAAAAAGCCTAAATACGCCTAAAGTCTCACGGCTAGGTAGTCTACCTAGCCGTGAGACGTATTCCTCCTCTCTTTTCTGTCTTAGAGCAAGGAAATGTCCGGCGCGCGGCCCCTATGCTTGTTGGCGGACTTCGCATATTATCTTCTTTTTTGTTCTTTTTTTTTACCCAATAACGTTTGTCCACAGGCACGCAGTCCACCTAAAGGTAAGTGGATACTGTGGCCGGTAGACATCTACATCCATTCTCGATTAAATATCAAAATGCAGATGCGTTGTCATACCTGAGGAATAAAATGGAACGCCTCATTTCCAGTAAAAGGATCTTTGGTTCACTACACTCACTAAACAAATCAACATCAATAAAATACTATTTTACGCTGTTATTCTGTGTAGTCTACCAGGTATAAAATTTAAAATATATTTTTTAATTTCTCATACATGCAGGCACCCTCGCGATGCTTTTCTTGTTTCGTATTATACTGACTCTGTTACCCTTCAAACCGAAAACATAGAAACATAGAAACGCACCTATCATGCTGTTTGTCAGCTAAAACAGCTAAGGAGATAGTAGCGACCACGACGGCACGACGAGCTCGGGGCTATTTAGGAGTCCTAGAAAAAAAAGATGAGCATTAATAATGTTCCGCGACATCATGTGACTCACTTCCAGTACTTAACTAACTAGGGTGCGGGCTTAGTGTAGATACATTAGTCGTGAGTGACGTGACGCGTCGCAACTTTAGAACAGAACAGGATATTATGTCGCCTGGGGCCTGTGTCACCGTCGAAGTCACGGGGAGGCTTTAAAGGAGTGCCCTAATGTTTACTTATTAAACTTGTTCATCGCGAAATTTAGTAAATGTGTGTTCGTTTATTTACGTGCAAGCGTAACAGCATACCTTTGTATGTTTGTAAAGTTTAGATGAATTAAATATCTGTAATGATCTTGATTGGTTATTTATATAGTTTTTTTTTTGTTTTTAGATTACGCTTGTTCAAATATAATATTAAATTTAATATTATAACTGAGCAAGCGTAATCTAAAAACAAAAATCAATTTGTTTTTTAAGTTCAATTAAGTAATTATAACGTTTAAATATTTTCAACAAAATTGTGACCTAGGTGATGTATTTCTTTTATAGAATAGGGCCCCCTCTACTACGAGCATGCGGCTCACCTTATGTTAAGTGACTACCGTCGCCCATGATCAACGGCAACACCAGGGGAATTGAAGGTGCGTTGCCGGCCCTTTAGAAAGGAGTAAGCTCTTTTATTGAAGGTCCCCAGGTCGTATCGGTCGGGAAAAATTGATTTATTGAAATTGATGTATTGTACAAAATGTGCTAAGTTGTGATTGTATAGCTGAACATAATAAATATTATTATATATTTTAATTTAATTAACCTTAATTAGTGGTAAACATTTTATATAAGAAACAGTAAATATTTGATAGTGTAACTATTAGCACATGCAACGTAAATACAGGTTTTCCTAGTTCAGGTATTATTATAGATTATTTTTAGATTAAGGCTTTGTTTGAATTTATTGTACAGTTTATTGGAACAAAAACTAAATAAATAATTTTTATTCGATACAACCTCGATCTTAAGGTGTGGAAGGATACTAGTGCAAGTGCCGTGTATTTTGACAATATATAAGGAGGCCTATGTTCAGCAGTGAACTGGTGATGGAAAGGTTCTGTAACGCCACAACCTCACGGGTAGATTCGAAACTTAATACACTCGTGTCAATGTAATTATCATCATCACTCAACACCCATCACATGTTGGATAAGGCATCCTTCAAACAAACAAAAAAACACGGTCTTCAGCAATCTGAATCCATGACCTCTCTGCATCCACCAGGTCGGCTCTCCGCTCACTAAGGTTTCACCCTACTCTACGTTTATAGGCGCTCTAGAAACATCCTGATGAGACGTCAATTCGGTAATGTATTTGATCGGGTCTCTGGTTGAACAAGAGAAAATATGAAGATGTTGCAATTTTACCGTGACCAAACCGAGCTATTAGGTTCATCGATTGACATTACGGTCGAAGATAGATTAAATTCATTGATATTTTACTGTCCTGAGCACATTCGTCAAAACTTCGTGTGCAGTGTTCTCAACAACTACATGGACGTTAAACATGATCATCTCGTCTATGTTTATCATAAGAATTCAAAACTTAAACGTTTCAAAAGGAGTTTTCTTCCGCGTACAACCTCTCTGTGGAATAGTTTACCACCGGCGATTTTTCCGGACCGATACGACCTGGGGACCTTCAAGAAAATAGCTTACTCCTTTCTAAAGGGCCGGCAACGCACCTGCAATTCCCCTGGTGTTGCGGTTGATCATGGGCGGCGGTAGTCACTTAACATCAGTTGAGCCGCATGTTCGTTTGCCCCCTCTTCTATAAAAAAAAACTTAAGGGCTCTATTGAGCTCTAATTCTAGGTATTAAAAAAATTATCCTAAAATTTAAAGCTTTTTTGACGGTTGATTTTTCTTTAAATTTCTAGTGAAATTCTTAAAAAGTATATTCTCCTACTTTAATAATAGTATCGACCGATCATTCGAATTTAATATCTACTCTAATGACCTTTTCAATTCAACGCCGTGAAAATTGACGGGCGAACTTCTAATAACATTAATTCGTCCGACAATAACACCCTTGAAAGCCAACCAAATTACACGTCAAATGGCTGGAAATCCAGAAATATTCACCGATCATTTTCTTACTTCGGCTGCCTTCCCTTTTGCGCCGTACGCACCGCCCGACCCCGATGACAAGAATATCAAAATGTCATTATAAGTTTAAGTGGAAAGCGCAGAATTCCGTGCCGGAGGCTGTTTTCGATGGACCGTCCTTTAATGGTATTTGAAAATCAAATAGAGCAGCATACAAAAAGTTAAATTAATACTATGATATTGATTTTTCTTGTTAATATTTTTTGCATCTTATCCATTAATAGCAAAATTTACGACAAAAATTTTATGATTTTTCACATTAGCCCGTATACATTTCACAGTTGGGACTTTAAGAACTCGCTTTTAAGATTCGTAATCAGTTTTTAAGACGACTGGCACTTGTGATGCTTCTCCTTATCGCCGGAATAGGTTTTCATTTAGATTTTACCCGATACCCCGATCCCAGCCGATGGCTTTCGATTCCCAAACGGCCAAAACGCCCATCTGATGGTAATGGGATATTGTGGCCCATAGACATTTAATCTCTATTAAGAATCAAAATGCAGATGCGTTATCACCCTTGAGAACTAAGATGGAATGCCTCAATTCCAGTAAAACGGGTGTTCGGTTCTCTACACTCACCACACGAAACACAACGGCATTAAGCTGCTATTTTACGCTGGTATTCTGTGAGAGCGTCATCCTACCCCAGTCGAGCCAACCCATTCGTGCTACAACCATAATATCGCTGCAGCTTGGCTCTACCACGTAAATAGTCTAATTAGTATTACGTATGTGAGGCTGTAAATACGCGTTATTAAAAAAACTATGGGGTAAAGGAATTAAACACGTGTAAAGTTTTGCACACGGCAAGATCTTTTAACACAAAGAAGTTTTTGTGATATATCGCTAAGGGGATGGATGAAAGCCCTCTTTAAACTCCTCTCAGTCACGAAAACCGACAGCTGCACCCCGCCACTAACAACTGATTATTCAAATTCATACAACCGCGCGAACTCCAAGGAAGTTCTCACTGAGCACTCTGTGTACAATTTATAAATGAAACGCGGTTCATGAACCCCTTACATGTAGAGCTACATAAAAAGGTTGCGTGTTGTTCCGGTATTGTTATATCAACACCCTTACTAGGCTGCACTAAAAGTATCGGGAATGGAATATTTCCACTGTTCCTGTCATATTAAAATCTTTTAAATTGAAAACTCCTTGGTTTTAAAAATCGAATACCATTTATTTATTTAAAAAAAGATTCACGGTCCTGTCACAAGGTTTTGTCAAACTTGTTTAGTCGTTGAGAGAATGGAATTGACTCGAGAAAATTCAAGAGCGATGATTTATTATGACTTTCGAAGTGGTTTAACACAAAAACAGTGTGTTGACCGGATGATTTCTGCATTTGGTGATTAAGCCCCATTCAAAACCACAATTTATCGTTGGTTTGCTGAATTTCAACGTGGACGTGTCAAGCTCAATGATGATCCCCGTCAAGGTCGTCCAAAAACTGCAGTTACCCAAGAAAACGTTGATGCTGTGCGTAAGCTGATTGAGGAAGATCGACATGTGATATATCGCGAAATTTAGGCAACTTTAGACATTGGCATGAGTCAAATACAAATAATCTTGCATGAACAATTAGGTGTAAAAAAGTTGTTTTCCCGATGGATACCGCATTCGCTCTGGGAAGAGCAAAAAGCGGCTCGCGTTACTTGGTGCGTCAGAACTCTAGAAAGATTCCACGCAGGATCTTTAAATGCTGTATACAACATCGTATCAGGTGACGAATCCTGGATATACGCGTACGAACCCGAAACAAAAAACCAGTCACGAGTTTGGGTGTTCGAAAATGAGTTAAAGCTAACAAAAATTGTTCGTTCACGGAGTGTTGCAAAAAAAATGGTGGCCACGTTTGTCTCCGAAACCGGACATGCTACGACTATTCCTCTTGAGGGACAAAGAACGGTTAATGCAGAATGGTATGCTAGCATTTGTTTGCCACAGATCGTTTCTGAACTCCGTAAAGGGAACTCCAACCACCGCATCATCCCCCATCACGACAATGCGAGTTCTCACAACGCACACAGAACAAAAGAGTTTTTAGCGTTTAGCGTATTGAACAGCAAGAAAACATAGAATTATTAGACCATCCGCCGTACAGCCCCGACCTAAGCCCTAATGATTTCTATACTTTCCATAAAATAAAGAATAAATTGCGTGGACAGAGATTTTCATCACCTGAAGAAGTTGTGGACGCCTACAAAACGGCCATTTTGGAGACCCAAACTTCCGAATGGAATGGTTGCTTCAATGATTGGTTCCATCGTATGGAAAAATGTGTCAAATTTCGCGGAGAATACTTCGAAAAGCAATAAATACATTTTTAAATAGTAATGTTGTGTCACTTCCCTGATTCCCGAAATTTTCAGTGCCACCCTCGTATAGCAGACAGATAAAATAAAGCTATACTCTGATTAGATATATAACCTAGACAGGCATTACTTCGCGAAAATATCGTTACCTATAATATATATACAGCATTTGTTAAGGGTACCTAAGTATGTTAGCAAAAAAACTGTCTATTCACATTGATTAAAACTACTTTTATGGATTCTATCGCGTTTAATTTAAATTTTAAATATTTTTATTTTTAATTCCCGACGTTTTGGGTGCTTTCCAGCACCCATGGTTATGGGGGACAGAGGTGACTGATGTCCCGATGTCATTGTTAAACCCGGAGTACCTTCAGCTTTGATCTTCAAAAACATCGGGACGTCAGTCACCTCAGTCCCCGTGACCATGGGTGCTGGAAAGCACCCGAAACGTCGGGAATTAAAAATGAAAATAAATAAAATTTAAATTAATATCAATTTTGAGTCTGTTCTATACTCGTTGATTAAAACTACTTTTACGGATTTTATAGCGTTTAATTTTAATGAAAAATTATTTAAAATTATACACTCTAAAATCCGTAAAAGTAGTTTTAATCAATGTGTAATGTTCGCGTAAATATAAGAAACCATTACTTTCTATTCACCTTTACTATCTCTCTATTAGAGAGACTAACGGCTGCAAAAACATTCCCCCGGACCTCGGAGTGTGCGCCAAAACCGATAAAGTGATAACTACCTAAAACGACGAAGGTGTATAAAAGTCAAATGCCTCCACTTTGTAATTACTCCTGTGTTGTGGAGACATTTCACACAGGTGACAGTTACTACACGCTATGTAAATCAAGAAACGAATTTAAACCGAATCTTCACTGTAGATTCTGAAAAAACCTCAGAAGTTCGAGTTTTTGTAATTTTCAAAAAATTTTTTAACTTCCCGCTAAGAAAATTGAAAACTTTTAAAAATGGGGAAGTTATTGGTTTTGCCCCGATTTTCGTTTCGTATCGGTGCAGAAAATTCGTAGTTGGTATACCCGTTTTTTATGGGACTATCGTATAATCCGTTCTTAGTGAGTCTACGTTACGAATTGAGTAATATTATAAATTTCAGGTCAAGGTGTATAGTTTTAGAGATATCATAATGAGTCAGTTAGTCCGTCAGTCAGTCAGAATTTCGCATATATATATCGACAATTAATCGATATGGTTGTGGGCTCATCATCAGTATAATTTAAAATATATTCAGAAGAGGACACGTTATTGTTAGCCGGTACACTCTTGCTCGTATTATTATTACGGAGACGCAAACGCAGAAGACTATGGATGCGACCGTTTTTTTAAGGCCGCTTATTTCATATAGACGACATAATTCAAATAACGGTTGGTGAAGCGGGACAGGTTCTTAAATAATCAAGCAGCTCGATCGACGTCGACTAATCCATTCTACCAACGATCGAAGTCATCGATCGATCGGTGTGGTAGACTCTGTCGATCGACGTCGGCTAATCCATTCATATGTACAAACACAGCACATAATATATGTACAAGCATATAGTTCTCGGTAATGCCTCGAGTCTATGATATTAGTTTATGGACACTTAAGCAAAACACTGAACGGCTCATATAACATTTTCTTATAGTTCATTCATCATATTCAACACTGGGTTTCCTTTATTTTTTTACATGAGGAAATACCTACGCATAGCTGCCTCCCGAGGGCAAGGACACTACGTCGGACTCACACCGACCAAAACTGCATGGTGTTCCACCAAATTTATCATCATCATTACAGCCCTTCACAAGTCCACTGCTGAACATAGGCCTCCTCTAAGGAATGCCACAAGGCACTGTCTTGAGCCACCTACATCCACCGACTTCTTGCATGTATTACCAGGTCGTCACTCCATCTAGTCGGAGGTCACCCTACACTTCACCTACCGGTACGAGGCTGACACTCGAAAATCTTTCTTCCCCATCGGTTGTCGGTTCCTCGAGCTTTATGGCCGGCCCATTGCCATTTCAGCTTTCTAATCCGTTGGGCTATGTCGGTCACTCTGGTTCTGCTGCGGATATCCTCATTTCTAAGTTTATCACGCAAAGAAACCCAGAACATAGCCCTCTACATAGCTCGCTGAGCGACTTTGAGCGTCCTCATACGGCCAAAAGTGAAGGACCACGTCTCGGTTCCGTAGGTCATCACTGGCAACACGCACTGGTTGTAAAACTTAGTTTTCAAGTTTTGAGGTATACCTGACGAGTAGATGTGTCGTAATTTCCCGAACACTGCCCAGCCGAGTTGAATCCGTCGATTGACCTCTCGGTCGAAGTTGGACTTACCTAGTCGGGCTATTTGTCCCAGGTAAACGACGACTGCTCTAAACAACTACCGGTATAAGTGTGACCTGGACATTACACATGATCTTTGTTTCGTTCATGTTCATCTTAATACATATCCGTTAGGAAACACTATTGTGGTCATTGAGCATAGTGTTTAGGTCGGTAGCGATTCTGCCATAAGAACTATATCATCGGCAAATCGAAGGTGTCGGAGGACTCGCCATTGATGTTAATACCGTATCATTTCCAGTAAAGTAGCTTCAAAAAAATAAAGTTCCAAATTAATATATTGATTAAATTTTGGATTTCAAATATCGGATATATTACACTCGAAGAGATCCATTACAACAACTTCCAAATGAATAATTATGGATTCAGTGCTCGTTGTAAGAAGAATTTAGTTCTAGAAGGTTCTTTCACTAGAAAGACTACTAAGTTTCGAATAAATAAATATTTTATGTTGTTTGATCGTTGTAAGAAATTGCAGTATGCTAAGCTAATTGTATTTTCTACTTTCGTTGTAATGAATGAGGTATCTTTTTCAAAGAGAACATTCTTTTAACAACATTTTTCATTAGTCACTCCTTTGCATTGTTCCTTAAATATGATTCACGTTAAACGGACGGCAGTAACCCACTTTCAAAGTGATTTTACAAACTACGTAATATGCCTTCAAAGCTAGACTTAGCTCCTTATATTATCCAAACCTATACAATATATTTATTGTTTAAGATATGTACATTAAATACTTAAAATACTTTAATTTCACTTAAGCAAAACCGATTTTGTTTATTATATAATAATTGACATAATTGTGTTCTTACCGTAGTCAATTTTCTATAATATATTCAGTTCATTAAGCTTAATATATTATAGTGCTGCAAATAAGAACACCCAGATATAGTTATAAAGCTAGTTGGAAAAACGTAGGATGTAGTATTAAGCCGGTTGCAGACCGACAACTAAGTTATTTCGAAGCTAAACAAAGACAGCTTAGCTAAGCTAAGCTAAGATAAACTAAAAATATGTCCCGTGCACACTACGAACTAAACGAAAGCTCAGTCAGTGTTGCTAAGTTCAGTTTGACGGACGTCGTCGCTCACCATAAATATAATCAATGAAGAAAGTTCCGATGATGAATACGATACACATAAAAATGAAGATTCGCTTACCATTTTCGCTACAAAACAACAGTGCGCACGACGCAAGACACAGTACAGCACTAGCAAAAGATGTGCGAAGGGGGTGCGGGGTAGGCGGGAGGGGCTTAGCTTAGCTCGTGTAGCTGCGCATCGGCACACAACTAACTTAGCTTCGCATATTTTAGTTAGCTCAAATAGCTTAGTTTGAATAGCTTGCAGTCTGTACACAAATATGAAAAACTACGTCAACTATGCGAACTAAGCTGAACTAACTTAATGATTTCTTATATTTACGCGAACACTACACATTGAAATAATACTAGTTTTTACGGAATTTATTGCGTATATTTAACTTTTAAATAACCGACGTTTCGAACGCTTTACAGCACTCATGGTCACGGGCAGGACTGAGATGTTCAACGTCCATATGTCATAGTTAACCGCGGTTAACATAGATTAAAATTTAACTTTTGTTCCGATCTATGCAGTATGAACTTATGGTATCTTGAAGTCTTGCAGTTGTATGCTTGGGTTGGGATTTAATTTTATTTATTATAGGATCCCAAGCAGATGGTAGCACCCAGCCATCTTCTCTATTGAAATTAGGATGTTTTTGTGATTTCAATAGCCTCGCGAATCATCCTTGGAAGGAATCGGTGTTCTTTAGCGAGGATCTGCGGTTTATCAAATCCGATGTAGTGACGGGGGCGATCCTGTACGTGTTCACAGACTGCATACTTCCCGGAGCGTCGATTCTTCACATCAGCTATATGTTCTTTAACGCGGGTTTTTATTGATCTTTTAGTTTGTCCTATGTAGGAGAGACCACATTCACAATCAAGCTTGTACACTCCTGCATCTTTCAGAGGGACATTACACTTGACCGATGGTAAAAACTGACCAATCTTCTTCAGCGGCTTGAAGTATGTTTTGATGGAAGCGCGCTTCAAGATGTAACCAATCTTGTCAGTGACTCCTCTAACATATGGCAGTACAGAAGGTACACGCTCGACTGTGGCCGGCTTCACTCGTTCACTGTGACGTAGGCGCGGGACTCGAAGCTTGTTGTCATGCAAAACTTGCTTGACATGGTGGAGCTCTGCAGCCAGGTGTTTACTGTCACAGATCCCTCGTGCTCTCTGAAACAAAGATTTACCCACGGTAGCTAACTGTGAAGGATGGTGGTGAGAATCACCGTTTAAATATCTATCTGTATGGGTCTTTTTTCTATACACAGTATGGCTCAAGGTGTTATCAGGATTCCGAATTACTAACACATCTAGAAAAGCTAAGGAATTGTTTGCCTCTAACTCCATTGTGAACTGAATTTTAGAATTTATATAGTTAAGATGGTCTAAAAATGCAGTTACTTTATCTAAAGGTAGAATTGTGAAAGTGTCGTCTACGTACCGCTTGTAGAACCTTGGATTTATGGGAGAACTAAGCAGGGCTTTCTCCTCAAAGTCTTCCATGAATATGTCGGCGACAATGGGAGATACAGGTGAGCCCATACAAGAGCACACATAAAGGATTCCTACCATTTTGTCAGCGAGATTAAAGACCTACATCTAGCAGACAATGAAACTATGGTCAGTTTTGATGTGCAGTCATTGTTTACATGCTTACCTGTTGAAGACTGCATCTCAATTGTAACTAGAAGGCTGGAAGAAAACAACATGCCCGTAGAATATGCAGTATTACTCAGACACTGCCTTACATCTGGCTACCTATTGTGGAAGGAGGAGTTCTACAAGCAAGTAGATGGTGTGGCGATGGGCTCACCTGTATCTCCCATTGTCGCCGACATATTCATGGAAGACTTTGAGGAGAAAGCCCTGCTTAGTTCTCCCATAAATCCAAGGTTCTACAAGCGGTACGTAGACGACACTTTCACAATTCTACCTTTAGATAAAGTAACTGCATTTTTAGACCATCTTAACTCTATAAATTCTAAAATTCAGTTCACAATGGAGTTAGAGGCAAACAATTCCTTAGCTTTTCTAGATGTGTTAGTAATTCGGAATCCTGATAACACCTTGAGCCTTACTGTGTATAGAAAAAAAGACCCATACAGATAGATATTTAAACGGTGATTTTCACCACCATCCTTCACAGTTAGCTACCGTGGGTAAATCTTTGTTTTAGAGAGCACGAGGGATCTGTGACAGTAAACACCTGGCTGCAGAGCTCCACCATGTCAAGCAAGTTTTGCATGACAACAAGCTTCGAGTCCCGCGCCTACGTCACAGTGAACGAGTGAAGCCGGCCACAGTCGAGCGTGTACCTGCTGTACTGCCATGTGTTAGAGGAGTCACTGACAAGATTGGCTACATCTTGAAGCGCGCTTCCATCAAAACATACTTCAAGCCACTGAAGAAGATTGGTCAGTTTTTACCATCGGTCAAGTGTAATGTCCCTCTGCAAGATGCAGGAGTGTACAAGCTTGATTGTTAATGTGGTCTCTCCTACATAGGACAAACTAAAAGATCAATAAAAACCCGCGTTAAAGAACATATAGCTGATGTGAAGAATCGACGCTCCGGGAAGTCTGCAGTCTGTGAACACGTACAGGATCGCCCCCGTCACTACATCAGATTTGATAAACCGCAGATCCTCGCTAAAGAACACCGATTCCTTCCAAGGATGATTCGCGAGGCTATTGAAATCAAAAAACATCCTAATTTCAATAGAGAAGATGGCTGGGTGCTACCATCTGCTTGGGATCCTATAATAAATAAAATTAAATCCCAACCCAAGCATACAACTGCAAGACTTCAAGATACCATAAGTTCATACTGCATAGATCGGAACAAAAGTTAAATTTTAATCTATGGTAACCGTGGTTAACTATGACATATGGACGTTGAACATCTCAGTCCTGCCCGTGACCATGAGTGCTGTAAAGCGTTCAAAACGTCGGGTATTTAAAAGTTAAATATACGCGATAAATTCCGTAAAAACTAGTATTAAACTAACTTAGCTTAGCTCTTGGTCTGCAACCGGCTTTAGGGTTCGGAAGAATTCCAGATCTTGCCTGGCTTTCCTAAAGCTGCGCACAAAGCAAAAATTTGACATTTGACAAAAAGAATTGTATTTTACTAAAGTAAATAAAGTTCAGAATCGAAAGCAAAGTTATCTAAGGATAACTCACTATCAATCTAAATGCTGTAATTTTAGAAATTTAATAGGGTAATATTTTCACGATAGAATATAAACACAAACTTACCTCTCTTATTTCTTCGTTTCTGTTCACAATGGTGTGCGAATTTTAGGGTCTTAAATTATATATATATATATATATATATATATATATATATATATATATATATATATATATATATAAGCACTGAGTGTGTACTGTCGCAGGATATTTAAAATTTGCTATTACTTACAATAAGGCACGGTCGTCTATCTCAATCGGATTCAAACTATAATTGCCGACATAAGTCGTGAGCACACTTTTTAATGGTCGATGCGACGTTGAACAAGCTGACGTTCAACGTGATTGGTTCATCAGTTGATTCTCGTCGTCTATTGGTTTTGAACGTATCATTCGGCTTCCGTACACTGCAGAGCAATAATTTCAGTGATAACTTTTTTAATTAGCTTATTTTCGTTAATTGTTTTTGTTACCTCGTTGTTAATTGTTGTTTGTGTATTCCTTGTTATTAATTGTTTTTGTTATTTCTTGTTTTTAATTATTTTTGTTGTTATAATTTGAGTGTTCAGATTTTGGTCTAAATATGCAGAGAAGGAAGAATTCGGTGTTAAATAGACAATCCCGACAAATAGTCTGTTCAGTGTTTAGTTACATGAAAAAATTAAGTACTGCGAAAAACATCATACACGTATATAAACAGACTGCTGAAGCGACTAATGTCTCAGTAGCTACTGTACGGCGCACCGCAACACCAGATTTTATGGAAAACATATCACCCCTTCCTTCTTCTTAATAAAATAATCAATTCTAACCACCAGGTATACATTAAATACTTTATAGTAGATAATAAAATAACGGACACGAATATCTGCAACATTACTGTATCAAAGTAAAAGTTGATGTGTTCGTAAACATTTTCATAAAAGTCGTCGAAAATATTCAATTACGAATTGAAATAATAAAGGTACCCAATAATTTTGCCTGTCAGTGTACCTACCTCCCACCACAATTTATCTGTGCTCACGACTCGTGTCGGCAACTATACACGCATGCTTTGTTCCAGAAGGAAACAAAAATATGTACGAGTGCTGAGAAGGGAGCGCTCGCGGGTAGCTGGTGAAATCTCATTTTCTTCTAACTTTGTATGTGCTCCGCATTGACCTAGTGTTTTTACTATAGTTTTATAATGTTTTCTTTTAGTTTTAGTTACGTTACGCATTGCGGGCAGTATGTCATCCAAGCTGGGAGAAGAAAAGGGCAACACACCGGCAAAAAGGTTGGTGTAAAATAAACACATTGTTTATTATTTTACACGAACCTTTCAAGCTAATATATTCGAGCAAATATCTAGATTTAAATTTCAAAAATTCTGAATTGTCATAGTTCAGGTTTGAAAATTGCCATCTGATTTCTGATTTTTCTTATTCACTTTGTTAAAAACCTAGGCCACTTTTAGATAATGTAAAAGCTCGGAATTTGAAATCAAGATTGATAATTAGGCGTTACCAAGGACAAGGAGGGTGTCAAGCACCATAGCAATTTATTAAATCATAGCTATAGGATTGGCCAACGTTTTTGAAACTACTATGGAACTTGGCATCCGATAAGATCCCAACTCTTTTATCGGTGAAGACAGCAACACCTTTTTCTCATTCATGTTTCTGGTGTGATTTACTTTTACTGTATCTCTTGAGTCTTCGTACCACAGAATATTAATCAAATTAATCATTAGCTTTCAGTGCTTCAAACTTTTTTTATTATATCAGTAAAATATCAAATTTACGATAAACCCTGCAAAATGATTTCTAAAAAGACATTTACGCATAATATAAAACAAGTTTTACTGATTTTATAGAAATTTAATTTAACTTATTATTTAAACTGTCACCGCGGAATGGACTATCTCGCAGTGAAATGCTTGGATTTGGATTTTTTTAATTAAATTATCCCAAACAGATACCTAGATATATTTACTATTGAAATTGTTTTTTTTTTAGTTTCACTCACATCACGAATCATTCTTGGTAAAAATCGTGGTTTTAGTTTATTCAATGTTATTCATTCAATGTTCAACATTGATATAGTGATAAAATATTGTTTGATGATTGCTAAGAAAAAACCATACCCTCTACTATTCCATAAACTATTAAACCTATTCTATTGTCGTACATGTATCGTTAAGAAGTGCGACCCGTCATTTAAGTGCACCCGATTGAACAACGGGTCATAAATGGAACCCGGAAACAATTTAAGAAATGTCTCTTTCGAATGTTTTATGTGAACTTTTCGAATTTTCCTTGTTTCTATGTACGCAGTAGAAAAAAATTCTGTGGAGGCGCAAAACACAAATTGTTGTCTAGAGTAACAAATTGACATTATACCTAATTAATAAATATCCTTTATTATCAATATACACAAAACAAACAACATTCTAAATTCTAATTCTAATACTAAAAACCTTAAAAATATATATTATAATAACTAAATTATATTATTAAAAAGGAGGTCCTTTAGGTAAGGTTCCGAAGATACTGGCAGCGTTTCCCCGTTGAATAGCAAGACTAATTCTTTGTCTGAGGTAACTGCCAGCTCTTCGGTCTCCTGTGACGTCGATTAACCTTTTTGCTATTTCCTTAAAAAGGCTTATAGCGCTAGGACCTCATGGACCAAGGGTCTCGACACCGAAAGGGACAAAAATATATTCGGAGCCTAGACCCCTGTATTTGCATACTTTAGCTTTTTCAGCCGCTTCACAAGCCGCACCAGCTCTGTTGTTGGTTCCATGTAGGTGGGAAGGGGCCAGCGTGTCTGAACAGGTTGCATCCCATACCAGCACCCGACCCATCTTCCATGGAATCAAACTCATACCGTCCGGTCTCTTACAAGAGACGATAATACCAGACGGCTCAAGTAGACTTGGCACTTTGACGGTGGCAAGAGACCGCCGTATGATATCGTTAAGTGCTGCATGTCTCGAGAAGCGACCTGCACTTTTTTGGCATGATAGCCCGTGATGTCCTAGCTTGTCGACGTCACTGCCACACGGACATTTATGAGAAGCGCAGACCGGAACCCCAAGCCGTAGACAGGTTGCGATTCGGAGCGTGTCAGGCTCATGAAATGTTCCTGTATTTGACGAAGGGTACGCGTGAAGCCAGTAGCCGGCCTCATGCGTACCCACGACCAAAAGCCTAGCACGTGCTGAACCTGTATTAAAGCTCAAAAGATTGTCATAAGTCAATTTGCAGTTTATGTCATCCCAGCTCCTCTGTGAATTTAGAGGAAATCGAAAATGTTGACCAGGGCATGCAATTAAGAAAGCGTTTCTAGCCTCTTCCAGGCCAGCAATCTCAGAGTTTGAAGGGGATGCCCTTAAAATTTTACTTATGAGATTTGCTGAACTATGGACAGAAGATAGGAAGGCTGGTAAAGAGACACTGGAAATTTTGCGAATCCTTAAACCACCATAACGGATGGGTAGGGATGCTTGGGTCCAAGATAGCTCGTTCAGGTGTATATTAAGAATCGATTCTAAATTAATTTTGATTAAGTTGTCTACTTGTGTCAAGAGGTCTGGGTGATTCCAAAAGGAGCAGCAACGGAGCACATATGTAAATTTTGGGACGAAAAAACAGAATTTTAAAACATAATGTGGACTACTTTCAAGTGCATAATGTGGACTATTTTCAAGTGCATAATTTGGACTACTTTCAAGGAGACGGTGAGCAGAATTTTGAAATTTAGCAATTGAATTATTAATATATTCAGACATAGATTCATTAAAAATTGGAGAACCTAAAAGGTAAAGGGAATTACTGTTAACTATTTTAATATTTGGTGCCAAAATATTATTTTTTTGTTTTACATCATTTAAATTTAAGTTGCAGTTATTTATTGCATAACTGCAATAAAAAATATCGCATTTGCTAAAGATAAGCTCCAAACCAATGGCTTCAAATTTATTTTTGATTGAAAAAAGGTAAGAAAACACAGTATCCATATCACCTCCTAAGGTTCCGTCACCAAATACCAAACATTGAATTTCGAATTTAAATGTTTGATTATCGGATTTATAGCCAAACTAAAAATTGCTGGCCCAAGGGGATCACCTTGTTGACAACCTACTTCCGAGGATAGTTCATTAGAACGATATAACAATGTTGTCGGGTCAGCGTAACTGAGAAGAAGATAATGTATATTTCCGGTATATGTTGATTTATTTCCGTCAGCAGGGTATCCCTATTTACCGAATTGAAAGCATTTTTGACATCAATTTTGAGCAACACGTCAGGATGTCCATATGTTAGGAAAGAGCGTAGGGCATGGACGGCTGCCTCACACCCTCCTTTTACACCGAAGCCTAACTGTACGGGTTCAAATTTCGAATTTAATTTCGGTAAAATATGTCGAACAGCAATTTTGGAGGCCAGGCGTCGTAGTGTTGATCCAACAGCAATTGGTCTCACCCCTCCGTCCTTTTTGGTGAGAGCAATGAGGTTCGCGCCGAAAAGAATTGGAACAATTTCTGGAGTGATCTAATTTACAAGTTGCTCACCTGCATCACCCGTAGAATGCGATGTTAAGTCTTTCAAATGTTGGGGTGAGATTTCATCCAAACCTGCAGCCGAACCTGGTTTAAAAGATAAAATGGCATCCGTATCATCTTTGTTTTGAATTTCAAGGCATGCTTGCCCTACTGTTGATCGGTCGAGAAAAATATGGGTTTACTGGAGCTGGAAGATGTTTTGTCCGTAAGGCAGGACATCAGGGGTATCTGGTGATAGCACGTCGTTGGAGAACAAAAGGCGAGCGGCACCTTTGACATCTCCGTCACAGACTTTGTTTTCGATGAGTTTGTTGCGATTACGAGGGGCATCATGTTTGATTAGAGGTGCGGGAGAAGGTGAGGAGTTGACAGCACAGTTATTTTTAATCTTTTGTGTCAAGGATAAATATGGTTTATCAGTTTTTGTTATATGTAGTGTGCTGTATGAAAATAAAAATAGGTTCCGCCAGTCTTGAGTACAATTGCTTATGTAACATTTCTGGATTAATTGTGACAAATGTGTAGCAACGGTTATTCGAGCTCCTCGAAGGATTCTCTTAACTGTCGGTATACTATTTTTCAAATGGCTAAGATATGTGTGGAAAGAAGTTGGAAAGTTGGCTACAAAAGTAGGCGTACTTGGAATAATGGGGTGTAAGTCTAAAGGTGAACTGTTTTGAATAATACATTTCCTGTGTGTTTTTGTAGTGTGTATGTTGAGGCCTTTTAAAGATTTGAATGACTGTGTGTGTACATATAAGGGACGCGTTCGCCGTGCCATCACTAGATTGGGTCACGGATTGCATTCACAATAGTTAAATACAATCACAAAAAATTATTATTTAAAACAAATTAAAAAAACACAAGTAACTTAAAAATTACACTGAAAATATAAAAAAGTCAAAGTCAAAATATGACGGCTGCTTGTTTTGGTAACAAGACGCATGCGTCGTTACGTAGGTGCGTCACAGGACAGTCCCGCAATTGGACGCTGCAGTGGAAGAGATCCAGGGACGTATGGCGTCGGTAGAACAAACGATGGCGGCTTTAGCAACCGTGTCTTGAAGTTATCATACGCGGACTAGAACTTTTCAAATACTGAACAGGCACTGTGGTGGGAACAACAACAAAATCCCCATGCGCAAATATGAAAAATATCACGACAAACTCTTATATGTTGGTCTGAGCAGTCAGGAGATTAAACTGGCTTAAAATAAATATTTTAAGAGGCCTACTTGTCACTGTTTTTATATAAACCATAGCCTTGTTTGCATAGATGGCGTTGCTATACGATAGCTCTTCATCAGTCAATCAAATATACAGAGTGCTTCAAAAAATGTATACACACTTTAAACTATTGTAGTTTTTCCGCTCTACAAGGCTAATGTTATATTTCTTCGCCAGGTGCCAGCATAATAGTCCCTCTATGTTATATTATCAGTGGAATTTGTAATATCAACATGGGGGACGTACGTTTGAGTTTTGAAGAACGTAAGCAGGTTATTACGTGATACGGGATACGTGAACCGGGATTTATGGGTAGCATCATTTGGTCGGATGAAGCCCAATTCAAACTTAATGGAACTGTCAATAGGCACAATTGTGTTTACTGGGGTGAAGAAAATCCTCACATTACAATTGAAAAATCTGTAAATTTGCCTGGTATAAATGTGTGGTGCGGTTTGTCTTCAAGGGGACTCATTGGACCTTTTCGATTTGAAGGCACTGTAACTGGTATTAATTACCTAACAATGCTTGCTGATTCCATATTTCCTGCCATTCGTGCATTATACGGTAATGATGATTTTTATTTTCAACAAGATGGTGCTCCGCCGCACTATCACAGGGACGTACGAGCTTACCTGGATCAAAATTTGTCGGGCCAGTGGATAGGACGCAGGGGGCCAATCGAGTTTCCAGCACGCTCTCCAGACCTTACACCACTGGATTTCTTCTTGTGGGGCACAGTAAAAGATGAGGTGTACAAACGTAAACCACGTAACCTAGACATTCTTTGGAATGAGATTCAAGCAGTGTGTAGAGAAATCTCATTGGACGTTTTGATACGATGTACAGAATCTGTGGTGACTCGTACTCAGAATTGTATTGATGCGGCAGGTCACCAATTTGAACAGTATTAACATTTGTTATTTATGTTTCATTTACATTGGACTTTCAGCTTTCTATTTTCCTGAAATTTAACTTTGTAGAACGGTAAATAAATTTTCTATGGAAGTTCAAAGTGTGTATACATTTTTTTGAAGCACCCGGTATATTTCAGAAATCCTTTGTTGCGAATTGTTTTGTTACATTTGGCATATGTCACAATCTTGAAATATTTATGTCTCGTAGTTAATTTCAGATAAACTAGGGATGGGCCGAATATGGATTTCACCGAATACGAATATTCAGACGAATATTCGGTAAAATTTTTACTGAACCGAATATTCGGCCGAACATTATTCGGAAGGATAACCTCGGGATTTAACCAATTTATGTCGAAACTTGTTACCGTAAACCACACGGGATTAGCGCCGGACCCTGCCTCTCGCTTCCCGCCACACCTGACATGTTATTGCATTATCTAGTACTGAGCAAATTGCCGGCACATGTTTATGTTTTGATTATCCTTGTGATAAAAAAGTATTTCGTTGTTTTATTCTTAATTAAAGTTAAAGTTATAGCCTATATACGTCCCACTCCTGGTCACAGGCCTCCGCTCATTTCTGAGAGGGTTATAGGACAAGGAATTGTACACCGCACTGCCCCAATATGCTTGTTGGCGAACTTTACATGTCTTGGAAATCATTTTTTTCTTATTTTTCAGATGTGCAGGTTTCCTCACGATGTTTTCAAAATTTTTGTAAATCAGCACTTAAAATTGCAATTAATAATTTCATTGGTACCAGCGGAGATCGAACTCGGTTTGGTCGTGCACTGTGAAATTTACAGCGAGTGCTAACCATCTGAGCTACCATGGCTCTTTATTCTTAGTGAATAAGGTAAAGAGCCGTAAGAATTTTATTCTTAGTGAAAATTGATAATTATATGATAAAAATGAGCGGCAGGAGATTTACTATTTTGACTTATTTTAGAGAAAATGACGACCAAAGTAAAGTGAAATGTACTAATGTAATTTATTGTTTCTTTGTTTTATTCCAAAAACATTTTATCAAGTTTCTATTTGCCATAATCGGAAATAAATCCACAGTGTCTTAAAAACGTAAATGTATAGATTTATGCATTTGAGGCACTCTTAGAGTAAGTAGATTTAACCCATAAATAAAATATACTTTCAACAGTAAAGTGTGATTCGTACATTTCAATACATTGGACACTATGAAAATGTTCGGTTCGAATGTTCGGTGATTTAGCCGAATATTCGGCCGAATACGAATATTCGGTAAACCTGCCGAATATGCCGAATACCTAATATAAAACGAATATTCGGCCCATCTCTATATAAACCACTGTTATACTATTTAAATGTGTGACAAAAATAAACGTTTCGTTTGTGCACTAAAATTTTACAATTAAAATTTAAGGTTATTTTTATTAAAATATTTAGACAAAATAAAAATAGTTGTCACCTGTCACATTTTTTTTTCAATATATCCTTTTACAACATAATATATATTATGTAATACGTTTTAGGCCAACGATA
The DNA here is from genome assembly GCA_907164705.1 of Parnassius apollo. Lineage (NCBI taxonomy): Eukaryota > Metazoa > Arthropoda > Insecta > Lepidoptera > Papilionidae > Parnassius > Parnassius apollo. Next base: position 1,928,554 of record CAJQZP010000117.1, read on the forward strand.
TAAAAACGTGTACTTAGATTTAACGTGATCTCATTCGCCGGATACAAGACACGATATATCATTTGGTAGCATTCATAAATTCATGTCGCTCATTTATCGTACGCCAAGCGATGTCCGTAATTGGTTTTGGACACAGTGAGTTGGTATTAAGTGTAAACATATGGGTCCTCGGTTTTATGGGCTGTGACAGTGTCGATGTAATATATAGAGCTATATTATGATAACCGCGGCGGGATTAGATGATTAATAAAACCGCAATGTTTAACATTGTGTACGGCCTATCATAGAATATTTTAGAATGACATAGTAAACATAATATTTTATTTACTTCTCTGAAATGAGAAACATCCTTTAATGCCGCTTGTCGTTCACTTCTAATAAATAAATAGACTCTGTATTTAAAATCTTGCTGAGGAAATGCAAAAAAAAAAATAATTACATAAAATAAGAGTAAGGAACCAGCGATTAACATAAAAGACACTTATTGTACCTAGTGCAATCGCCAGCCGTCGGCTATTGTGGCGATTACGTTAATATTGGAATAAGTATAAGACCAAAGTGGAATTTTTTTGTTGCTAACTGAAATATACCAGAATCTTTATTGATTTGTTATTTAGTTATTTAATAGGATGAAATCGACTTGAATAAAATCAGAAAACTTATATCAAGTTTTTTTTAATCTTCATAATATGACCTCTCATCGTAAATAACGAAACACAGCAGCGTTATTTTACTTCTGGTTTATACTAAGGATATTCTGTGAGAGTGAGAGCGTTATCCTTCCCAGCGGTCCGACCGATCTAATTCTACCATGTGTGTGAATGTAATATTGTATTTAAATGAATGTGATCACAGTTTATAAAAACGTACAAAGTAAACAAAACATAATACGACAATAACTCTTTAAATATCCAAATAGTATTTCAAATTCATTTCTTAATTATGTTAAATGTTTGGAGAATTTTAACCGAGATAAAAATATCGAGAAGGGTTTTTTGTATGTAAGAAACCGGTGAAGATTTCTCAGAAATAGCAAAACCAATTTACATGATGCTTTTAAATAGGAGACTTTCTTACTACGGAACCATCATACAAATTTAATGAAAATAAAATCATCCCTAAAGATGAACAAAAAAGGGGATGAAGATTTTAATATACCTATTTTTACAATATTTTCGTTGTTACCTAGAACTTGCGATATTGTTAAGAGATAAAATAAAATAAAAAAAGGGTAAAACTTTTAACGCTAAGTAAACACTGATTGCAAAACCTAAAAAAATAATTTCCACGTTTTCACGGTTTCTATAATCGGGTTATTATTTTAATTTTTTGATCCAAATTTTCTGAGCACCGATTACCAATTTTTAAGTTTTTGAAGTTGGTTTTATTTTTGTTTACAATGTAATATTTAAAGTTGTTTTTAAAAATGACGTCACTTATCGATTAATCATAACAGATTTTTGTTTGTTTTTGTTTTAAAAATAGTTTTTATGTTTCTTGATTCCGACTCAACATATATTTAATGTGCCTTCTATGTTCTATGTATTAACTACAAAAAGCCTTGTAAGTGAATAGTATCGTGAGTACCCGTATGTCAAAGCGTAATATAATTACGTAGCTAAATGTTGCAGTTTATTACAATATTTTGAAAAATAAATTAGATCTCCCTTTATGCTCATATTTTTATCGTTTTTTCAAATCTTGCCCCTTTTGTAATTCGTATTTTTGTAACAAACTATATTAATGAAGTAAAACGCTGGTTAAAAAAGGTACATAAATGGGGAAAAACTATGTTCAAATACCTCCTGCTCTTACTTATTAAGCCGCAGAGAGTTTATTCTGGACCTAGGTTTTGTCCCCGTCATTATCCTCATTACAGCCATCACAAGTCCTAAACATAGGCCTCCCCCAAGGAGCGACACAAACCACGGCCCTGAGTCACCTGCATTCATCGAATTTCTACACTTCAACGGGGTCGCCCTACACTTCGCGCCGGTACGAGGCATTTCTTCCTCTTCGGTTGTTGGTTCAGCGAGCTACTGTACTACTGTAGTAATCTGAACTGGCAATGTGTCGGCCATAACACATTGCCAGTTCAGATTACTCATCCGTTTGGCTATATCGGTTACTCTTGTGATACTGCGGATGTCCTCACAATGTAGTTTATCACGCAAAGAAACTTCAACCATAGTTTTAAGCTAGACCTTGAGCTTCATTCGGCCATCAGATAAGGACTACGTCTCAGAGCCGTGTACTTACAATCACTGGCACGCAAAGTACTATTGTGGTGGCTTCTTCCATATCAGGAAATTTATAATATATCGCTAAAGAAAAGAAATCAAGGTTTTGCGTTTCTGCCGTTGTCAAATCAGATATCCCCGATCTTGAACAGTCTTTGCTGTCGCCCATGTGGGCGTGGACTTTACGTTTTTTTACTTATCAAAATGGAATTAACAGGCGGATGGTTCATTGGACCATCTGATGACCAGGGTTTGGGCTTTTTAGAGAAGTGTAAGTACTATGAGGTGTTTTTTCATCAAAAGTGATTATTTAATTTTAATTATAATATTAGAATGAAATTGTATTATGTTAATGCTATTACAATATATTTTCTTGTTACAGCCTATCTAGCACAACCAATAAGTACAAAAAACTTCATTTCTATAAGTCTCTATCCTCAAGGTTAATTTTGTTACATACTTTACTGATAAAAGTCCCAATATTAACACTTTTTTTAAACTTCTCTTCTTACAGTATTATAATATTATAAGAAATCAAAACTCAGATACGTTGTCACCACTGGAGACTAAAATGTAACACATCGTTATTAGTAAAAGGAGATCAGGCTAATGGAGCTCAAAACCAAAGGAGACATATGAAATTTCAGCAATATTGAAAGATGGCCAAAAATTGTGCCCCAGACTGTACAGAGATGAAATATATGTCATTTGAAAATACAGATCGTCTGTGTGCATGTAGCTACGCAGTAGTGGAAAAAGTTATGAAGATTTAAAAAAAATTGATTTTGGCAGTCGGATTTTATCATTACACAATGTAGATATTAATAAATTTCCAATTCATGAGTGTTATGTAGGTTAATGTACATGCATGCATGATGATTAGGACGTATCCTAACTGGTTTGGCTAAAAAAACAAGGACAACAGTTTTTTTCAGTCTTTGAAATTATTATTTGTAACTAGTTTTTGTAACATAACTGTCATCGATCGAAGTATATTAGACAGAAAATAATTAAAGTTACGTATTACACCGTTTATAATTAGTGGAACACTCATGTGGGGCTACGGCACTTATTAAATAAAGGTAAAATACAATAAAACACAAATACGAAAGAAAACCATACATATATCATACACCGAGAAACGGCGCGTGAGTCGGTAAACGTGAATCAGATCAAGTTTGACGTTGACACTGACTGTTTTGATGCTTGATGGACGGATTCAGTGTTGCAAGTACTAAAGTAAAATAACCATATTCTATAATGTAACGCTACATGTTTAGGCTGTTGCTGTATTAAACAAATAAATAAAGCTATATTTTATCCTATCCTTTAGTGTATTTTGATTATTTTGATGTATTAATTCGTTAATTGAAGGCTTGTTTTTAAACATAAAATATCATAAATAAAGTATTTTTATGAGTTTAGCTACTGTTTTTCCCTACTCTGATCTTTTTGAGTATTATATGGCCACATTAAAGGTGCTATAGAGTAACTTCAAAGACAAGAAATCACTTTAGATACTTTTAAACTTGATTATTTTTCAACAGCTACTATGAAATGTTGATAGTTATTCAAAATTCTTTTTTTGTTTTATTTAAATTAATAGCAATAGTCTTATTTTTGTACAGCTTGGGGCACATTTTGGCCATCTCATTTAATCGATGAAAAATGTCAAAGATATTATACGAATTACACTCCTTTTTTATAACACCGACGCTTAATGAAATGTCTGTAAATATTTATAAAATCAATATTTAGTGATCAAACAAAGAAAACAACTTATCTAACGTATAAAAGTAAGTACCTACTATAAAACATTTCATCGATGACCTAATAAAAGCGGGGATCTCTTCACCCGAACAATATATTATATACAATCTATACAGGCGTCTGTTGGTCGAGACTGTTGGAAGTCGATTGCACCTACTACATATTTTCGTTTCAAATGTTGTATTGGCTGCAATTTTGAGTTTTATTTCTTAAATACTGCAGCAAGCGTAACATAGTGGACGTAGTACTCCTACTTGTATCTTATATAAATAAGACATCGGGATTTTTGACCACTACCACAATTAACACTTGTAAAGTACTCAGCAGTGCGGTGTTTAGGCCTGTTTTTGTGGATTTCAGCTATTGACATTACCGGACACATATCGTGTGGACGACGAGCTGAGCTGACAGTTAGTGTTGTCCACTCCACACTTCTATCGAGAAGCGCACGTGCTCATTGCCATTAAAGGTTTCTTTGTTTTTGATTAGATTGCTTATTTTTTTTGAGTTTTTTTTTTATAATTCCATGTGGTGGTAGCGTAAGAAAAGCCAACGCCACGTACCGTGCCTTTGGTATCAGAAGATTCGGCAATTGAAAACGAACAAAACTAATTTTAAAGATTATATCGTGTTTATAAATATATAAACACGATAAAATCTTTAAAATTAGTTTTGTTCGTTGTTGCAAACATCTGGAATTAAAAAATAAGCTAATAAGCTTATTTTTTAATTCCAGATGTTTGCAACCATACATTTTTACATACGGCAGACAAAACGATCGAGAAGTTTGCAGTCTGTGAACATGTTCGAAATCGCCCCCGCCGTTACATCAACTTAGTGGGTTCACAACCACAAATCCTCACAAAAAGAAACTCACGGATGATCCGTGAAGCTATTGAAATCAATAATCATCATAATTTCTCAATGGGTGCTACCAATCTTCTCGGGATCCTATACTTAATAAAGTTAAGTCCAAACCTAAGCATAGATCGGACAAAAAAAAGAATTAATGGTTGTTTTCTTTTTTTACTCTATTTCAATCAATTGATATATATATATATATATATATATATATATATATATATATATATATATATATATATGTAGGCCCTTTCAAAAACCACAATAAAAATACATATTTACTTGAAAATTTCCTTAAACTGAAAGTAGATTGATAAGTCAATTGAGCCGACGTATTTGTTCTGCCGCCATAATACGTCTTATTAAGTTCTAGCGCTCCGGCCTGGCTTCGCACGGTTGATATCTGGACCGACAACAGCGCCACCTATCGGGTCCAATGGTGAATCTAATCCACCACTCACTCAAACATACACATTTTTTTTATCAAAATAGGTCCCACCATTCTCAAGTGATGATCATTTAATACGTGCAGCAAGTGTTTTTATTTATATCCGTAAGTTTATCTCAAATCAAATCGGATTTACCACATCTCTCTGAGAGGTCGATTTTAAGACACAAAAGGAAATAGCAAATGTTAGGGGCAAATTCCAAGCACGTTGCGGGCCAAGATGTGAAAATTCCTCGTGACGCCTCAAAAACTAGGGATTGGCCTCGCAATCTCGTTGTCTCTTTAATGAAGTCCTTTGAGTTATGACCGCTTTAGTTTAGGATGATGTAGATAGTTTTTGCTTGTAGAATTTATCTAACTAAAAGCTTTTTCGAATTAAAGCACAACGCATATCTAATAGTAGATTTAACGATAAATGTGACAACACTAGAAATGGCGTGATTTGTTTTAAACCAATCAGATTTATTTATTTAATCAGATAATTCCGTCAGATGGCTTGTACGAGAAGATCATCCCCTTCATTATAGACACGAGGGTTTGGTCCGAGTAGTTAATATATTAACAAGGAGCGTCAATCGCTCGATGCCTGTCCTGTATTAGATTATGTTTTGCCACTAGTGGAAAAGCTCCCACTGCTGGGCAGCATTGTCACGAGCCCTAAACTAAACCCTAGATAAAAACGACAGGAGGTTCTTGTTTCTAGGCCTTTGAGCACTTTTGAGCGTAAAGTGCTCGTTAAAGAACGTAGATTAAAAACGTGTCGATTTATAATTATGATTTTTATTCCAGTTTAAGAGATTCAAGTCTTGCGCGGAGTCCTTTGTGACCGGATGCGGGCGAACGACAGCGAAGGCTGCTGAGTTTCATGGTGTTTTTACAAGAAAAGAACTATTGAGATATTAAAAGCCTTTCCATCAGGTATGTATTGTTCAAAAACAAAGTGCTTAAAGCTGTTAATTAAGAGTTTAAGCTAATAACATAGTAACATGGGTGTGTTGCGTGCGTAATATAATTTGACGGTTCTTCACATTGCCTGTCCATGGATTGTATAACTGCCTCTCATACGTAGTTTGTATGTATTAACGAGATGGCTATACAACTAAGTCTCAGGCGCCACAAGATATTGTAGGACTTTTCTAAATTATATCTTACAACACCCACATAATGAAATAGAATGATGATTATTTTATAATATTCGCTTCTTATTCTATTAAAAAAAGTTAAATTTAATATTAAAATAGTTTTATATTTAATTGCGGATATGTTAAGAGTGAGCGAGTACACAGGAGCTCGAGTTTCTTCAGATTATGGGCCAGACTGAAAACCAGTGGTATTACCGTTTCCATTTCGCAGTTTCATGCTGCAGTACAAGTTTTTTTAAGTATATTTATTTATATTTATGATGTGGTTAACTTTTACATATTTTGTGCTGTAGCCTTAACCGACAGATAGACAGATGCAGATGCAGATGAGATGAAAATGCGGATTTATGCGGATCAAATCATCTGGCATGTGTACCCCGGGCTTAGATGTAACCATAGAATAATATATGCTAGGAAAAGCTAAGTAGAAAGAAACTGCAAACTTCCTTTTGCTTCGATTTGACTTCTAAATATATCTTGCCTTTTAGACTTCTTGTATTTTGTGACATACACCTTTTTGTTTGACATTTTTAACTTCCCGCTTTGAAAAAAGTAGGACTTATTAAGAAGTTTCCAGTTTTTTTCCAAATAACTTTAAAAATATTTGATAATCAATATCAAATATTATTAAAGTTATTTGATAATCAACTTCAGATATCAAAGACACTTTTTGTAAGTCAAAATCGAACGACGCGTTCCAAAGTTAAAATAGCTATTTAAAAATTTCTAAATAATCGATTTTTTGAGACTACTTTAAATTTATTTAAAATTTTGAAAAAGACAAACAATTTCTTTGCAATTATAAAACTGCTTCAAACGACACCAAGTAAATAAAAATCGGACTAGGCGTTCAAAAATTTCTAAATAATCGTTTTTTTAATATAAAATTTGAATTTTTTAGCTCGAAGAGCCCAAAAGTCAATCAAACGGAAGATTTTCGAGCTCGAAAAAAGCGAGAAGTTTCAGGGTTGGTCTATCGGTCAACTGCTTTTCAGATTTTTCTATAAGAATTTTATACAATAACTAACAATTATCATTACACGCGAAATCTTACTTTTCATTCTATACATAATTATTTTATTTTCAGTTTCCTTTGTAATTTTTGATAGGCTTACATTTAGGCAGACTGCTGGCACTGTAATTGTCACTCCGACGGTGGTGCTATTGTGGCGATTCAATGTGTGCCATTCAATGTGTGGCAATAATTTGAAGGTGGGGCTATCGTGGCCATTCATTCCCAGCTGTGAACGTTTATGGGCTAGTAAAAATAAATATATACATATTGAAGTAATTCAAGACTTAGGCACTAAAAGTAAAGTTAATCTTTTTATTAATCTCTTCAATAAACGTAATTTGTGAACTGATTACAAATACTACTACCAGATTATAAATAAAAAACATCTATGAATGAAAATCTAAGAACATTAAAAACTAATTTTTCTATTCTATCTGATTTTTTAATTTTTTAAAAATCTAATTTTTCATACAGCTGAGGACAGACCTCTCATCATTGAGAGAATAATATAAGTAAGAAATTGTAAGTAAAAATACAATTGTTAATTTTAATATAGAAATATATAATAGAAAATTTTACATGCAATTTGTCATGTGGAAGAATTCTTTTTTTTAAACAAGAGAAGGGTGACAAACGAGCACACAGTCCACCTGATGGTAAGCGGTTGCTGTGGCCCATAGACATCCACATTTACTCTCGATTACGAATCAAAATGCAAATGCGTTGTCACCCAGGAATACCTCCTTTCCAGTAAAAAGGGTATCCGGTTCTCTTCACTCACAATACAAAACACAGCCGCGTGAAGCTGCTATTTTACGCTGTTATTCTGTGAGAGCGTGGTCCTCTACAGTCGAGCCGACCCATTCGTGCTACAACTATACTACTAATATAGCTACGGCGTGGGTCCACCATGTATTTATTCTATTTCGTCCACTAAGAAGCTAAAAGCCAAAAAACCACGTGGTAAATGGCTGTAATCCGTCTCGTACGTGACAGATATAAATTACATAGAACGGCGATGACGAGCATATAATCCCGTACTGCGGTTGCCAACTCGCCTTTCAGACGCTTGCTTCCAACGATTTCAGAGGACCCAAAAGTGAAATCTTACGGGGTGTTACGAGAAAAAAGATTTTTATATAGGATTTAGTTTATATAAAGTATATAAAAAAAACACAGATTGAGAACACTCGGCATTTGCCTGATTCACGCTTGACCAAATAAACAAGAAGCTTTAGTTTTTTTATTCAATTAAGGAATTAACAGGCACGCACGGTTTGGCCGATATAAAAGTGTACATCACATCAACCACAGCACAAGTGAGAAGCGACAGTCTATGTCGGACTACTCACTTCGTCATTAAAACGTAGTCGGTATCGTTAAAAAAATTATACAACTAATGTTAGAATTTTCTTCCTTCTTTTGAGTGCTCGTCAAGTAATTTTTTTAATTTAACGTTTTATTAGGCGTTGCACAAAATGGCAGCAAATTATACTGACGACATCGGCCCCATGGGTTACCCCATGAAGTTGTTAGTATTTTATAATAGTATAACATTAACCTCTTTAATCTTATCATAACTATATATTTTTTTCCCGTTTCCTTACCTCAAGATCAATTTTAATTGTTACTCAAGATGTCACTTTCAATATCATGTCGTAAATAATCAAAATAACAGATTTCACCATTTAATTGTTGTGTTGCATGTTTTTAAATGTTTACTCCTAAGATTTCAGTAAAAAAATTAATGTTTAGATTTTGATGTAAAAAATAATGACTATTCGTGAACAAACTTTAAAATGTGATAGTTTAAACGATCAGCAAAATAAGGAAGCGGATTTCGTATCATATGCAAACGTTAAAAGATCCGTTTAACTTATATGCCTTATAATTTCAGGGTCTCGTCAGAAATAGTTGAGCATATGTTAGGCTGGAACATCCCTGAGGAACATCAAGAAATGGTGCACCAGCACTGGCGCAACTACCCTGCAGTCAGTAAATACTGGCACTTCTGCCTAGGACTCATTTACTCCTTGCTCATGATCTCATCTCTTGTTGGAAATGGAATAGTCATCTGGATATTCAGCACGTAAGTTAATAAACTTCCTCTTAACTATAAGTTTTCTCTAATTTTTTATGCAATCGTTTTAATTTTACCCAAAGTTTTTTTTATACATATTGCCATAGAAGTCACATTTTCGTGCAAGATGGTTACTGTAAAATGGAATAATACATTATCAAAAGTATCTATGAAGTATCTAAGATTACCATCATTAAGACGATAATAGGGATATTTGCAATAATTCGCTAGGCTTGACGGATAGACGCCCGCAATTTTTATTGTTCTTAGTTGTTATCAAGATGCTGCTCTCCATCTCCTCCAATATCTCTTACGACATCCATGGAATGACATGGAATAGATAATTCTTACGCTGCCACTTCACGGCTAATTACTTAAATAAAAGCGGTCTAAGTGCGATCCGAAAATTTCCACACGACTAACTTCCCAGTGGAAAGAATAAAAAATATCATATGTTTTATTATTTTATACAATTTTTCATTCGGCACAAAAAACGACTTGAAGGATTTTGCTCAAAATTTAATGAGGCCTAAGTTATATAATTATGTGTTAAATGAAACTGGTCCCATGTCAATATCACTCTTTGTTCTCGAGATACACGAGGCAAAAATTTAATCCGAACATACATACATACATACATAAAAACCATACTATTCGACTCTAAAGACCTTGAAACGTGGAGATATGTAAAAATTTTTAATTTGCAAAATCGGATCCATTACAATAACTTTTCACTGGGAAGTTAAATATAATATGAACAGGAACTGATTTAAAGGACCCTCCGCTAGGTGAGAGCTATAAGTTCAAATGCTTTGAATTGATACCCAAGGAAATAAATTTTAATTATATATTTAATCAAATCACTCATGGTTTTAACTCAATTATGAAACACGGAAGATTAATTTTCACCTTCACTGGATAATTACTAACGACAATAATCACAAACCATACTTCTCAAATGTATTATAATAAAAAATAGGCTTATGTCTCTAAATTTAAAAAAATAGGCTTATATCTCTTACACTGCATCCAAGCATACTTCCGATCTAAAGCTTTAATAAATTAGAAATAAGGGTAAAATTAATTATAAATCAATAGCATGATTTATCGCCAATAAACGTTTAAACAGTTTGATAAAGTTTCGTCAAACTGTAGTATGATTCGAAGCTGTAATATTTTCTATAAATGAAGAAAAAAGCGTTAATTCATGTATGGTTGAATTCTCCCCTTCACTTAAGTTATATCCAATAAAATTATTAACTTTCTATTATTTGAGATCTCGGCAAATATAATCTTTATTACATAAATCTAGAGAAAAATTCTTAAAAAACCGAATTGTGTACATTGACAGACTTCGCAGTGCCTAGAGCCATCTGGACAAATTTACCATCATGTTCCTAACATACACTTCGCTTGTTTCAAATCGCTTGCGGCCATCGCTAAGAGTTTCTGAAACTTACTGAATACTAACGCTGTTTCTTTCAGTAACATAATGTATATTCTTATTGTCTCTCACGACCTCTTTAAATTTGTTTACGGTTAAATTTTAGTATCGTTTTAATGGTTTATTAAATTAGTGATAAGACCGCCTATTGTACATACTTTAATTAGTTTTAACTATATTGATGTTTCTGTATTGTGGTGTACAAAAAAGGATAAATAAATAAATAAATTGGTGCAATATTATTATACTACTCAAAGTTCTTATCAATGAAGCTACTCTAATCGCACAACTAATCACTAAATAGGTAAAGTAAAACAAAATCGTTTATTCGTTTCGTATTTTCTTTTGTATCCGCAACAACTTTAAAACTACGTTATGGGATTGGACTCTGTAATCATACCGCATCAGAATCTTTAAAATTTTGCTGGAATTATATAGATTATCCCTTGATTTTCATGAAGACGTTACATATACATTTTATATAAGGATTTATATAAGTAAAGAATTAATGGCCTTTTGTGATCAAGTCGTAAAAGATAACAACACGCTTGTAAATCGGAGAGTTGTTAGTCACAGATAAACACATCATGCTTAGCATAATATACGTGTTTATCCTATCATAATAATTATGGTTATAACATGTCCACTACTAAACATAGGCTTCCATTTATTGTTCCTGCATATTTAGATGATATTCACAAACATAAAACGTATGTCACTCCCGGCAATATAGACAAATTGCTACGATAACGATAGATTTATTTTTTGTAGAAGAGGGGGCAAGTAATATGAATAGTTCCAGTCCCACTAGGAGCCAATATATGTACAAAGACACAAACTTATTACACATACAGCTCCCAATTTATTCCAGATTCTCTTATGAATTATTATTTAATCGACGTTTCGTTTACTTTTATTGCTAGAAAAAAAAGGTTAAGAAAATCTGAGGGACACTTTTTTTTAACTAACACAGGAGTTTGTAGTTAACTATTTTTAATTTACTAATTGTGTTACTGTTATAACGTGCCATAGTTAAAAGAAGATCAACTAAATAAACTGGTAGAAGGACTAGGGTTAGTACCTCTACATAAAATATCTGAATGTTTTGAAGATTGTCAAAGTGGGGTTAAATCAAATTCTAATTAAATATTAAAAATATTAAGGAATTAAGATACGTTTAGAAAAGCGACGAATTTAATAACTTGGGACAATTTGAGGATTGGATCGAGTGCTCTTGACTGCGTCACTCGGTGGCGATTTAATTAAGTTCCTAAGCGTGCTGAGACTGCCGCAACTTGACTGACGCCCGGGAGCTGCGAAAATACATCATAATTCCGCTTTATTAACTTTATATTTTTTAGTTATTATTATACAGCTAGTTACAAGGGAAATACAGTAAATTATAATGTGTGTATCATTAAAAAATTTTAATTGCAGCCCGTAAAATGTTCATATATTTCGATTGGTTTTAACAATATTTGAATGACAAACGAGCTAACAGTAGACTTGATGGTAAGCAACTGTACCTTTTTTAAAACAATTGGTTAACTAACGAGCACACAGTCCACCTCATAGTAAGTGAATGCTGTGACCCATAGACATCCACATTTATCCTCAATTGAGAATCAAAATGCAAATGCGTTGCCACCCCTGAGTATTAAGGTGGAATGCCTCGATTCCGCCAAAAAGGGTCTCCGGTTCGCTACACTCACCATACGAAACACAGTAGTATTACGCTGCTATTTTACAATCAGTCAATCCGACCTTAAATTTTTATCACGTAGTTTCATCTAGTTTCTGTGAAATTAGTGCCGTAGCCTTTTGGATTTCACAGGCTCAGGACTCCGGTTCTTTCAGGCCCCGAACTATCAAAAAAAAAAGTGGGAGGGGCTAATGATTTTGATAATACATTAGTGCAACATTACGTTCGGAACCTTTTTCACCTATAAGAATTTTTTGTTTCACAGATGAGTTATCATCTAACCGCCGTCCGAAAAAGGTAGCGGGCTGACTGACGGCTAACTCATTTCGTTCGTTGTTCCCATTTTAAGCTAAGAAGGCTACAGGAAGCGTTGTCATATCTAGAAGTTCAGCTAAGATGACTTTTACAACAGAATTTTTTTTTGTCTAATGTGTGAAAAACAATACCATAAATGATATTTACGCGATATTTTTTCATCATTCATTTTTAGCCGATTTCAAAGAAAGGAAGCTGCGCAATTCAACTGTATATTTCTTTTCCTATTATTATATATGATGATATAACGCGAATATATGGTGATATAAGCGTGATCATCGTTAAATTTGAACCAATTTTGGTGATTTATTAATTAATTTAGAACCTTACGGATGGCAAAATAAGGGAAGAAGTAACTATTTAGATCACATTTTATTCAAAAGGGTAAAAAAGGAAGCTTTTAATTAAAAGTAAAAGTCGACTTCAAAGAACTAAAAATAATTAAATGATTCCATTATCTTCTGTACGTTATACCTTGGCTCCGAGTTCAGAATGTGAAATTATTTAATTATTTTTAGCTTTTTGAAGACGGTTTTCACTTTTTGTTACAAGTCTTATTGTTATAGCTTTCTATTAACGTTAACTAACACCTGACTAACCCCGCTGAAAAAGTTGTAAACTAAAGTTGTAATATTTAAAGCCGCTGTAAAGTTTTGTCGCAGGATACTTCAACATGCATCGTGTGATTATACTATTTTTATTCCTTTAAACGAGATCCCAACAATGGAGCGCAGAAGCTTAGTAGTATAAATTTGGTGTAGCCACAGTGTGAGACTAGTCGTAAGCATAAAATACCTGCCCAAAATAGCAATATAATGTAGCTATATCTCGTTTGGTAAGTAACGATAACCGGAAACCATTTTATATTGGTAACGGTGTATTCCGTTTTAGTACTCAGGATCGACAACGCATCAGCATTTTGATTATTAATTGAAGATAGATATAAATGTCTATGGCCTACAGCATTCACTTACTGTCAGATGGACTGTGTTCAGTTTTGTCACCCATAACCTACAAAAAGATTTGCAGCGCCCACTGTTAGGGAGACTAAGGTTCTGAAAGCAAATATAGTATTTAAAATAATTAAAGTACCGTATTGAGTTTTTTCATCCGGCATCCGTGTCGAAGTTTTCAAACAAATGTCATCGGCAAAGTTGTGAACCGCCCACCGACCCCACGCTCTTCGCTACTTCGGAAAACGTTTTCATGTTCCGCCAGTACATTTATATTCCATTTATTTTTATTTTCCTCGTTTCATTCGAATCTATGTCAATGGAATAAGTGTAGCGGAATTCAATACTTTTATGCAATATCGAATGCCTAATATTCATTTGTTATTTGTTTTGTAATACTGAAATATGTTTGTTAAAATATTCGATAAATTATACAATAATAAACAAATGCAAAAAATATTCACAGTTTTAAGAATCATATTTTAGAAACCGAATAGAAACAAAACAATGTTCATAAATTATGAAAACACGATAACAATTTAAAATGCTAATACAATTATTAAAGAATAGATGGAACTAACAAAACTTCTTCGAATTCCTGTTCTGACATACATACTTTGAATTTTAATATTTCAAAGTTTAAAGAACGTAAACTAAATTGAAGAGAATTCGATAAAGACCAAGTTGCGTTGAAAGGAATTTAATATTAAAATCACTTTAACACTTTACAACTCAGCCCAGATTGTTAGCGTTTTGAGTGTCGATAGTGAAAAGAGTTAATACGTTTTTCCATTTCCAAGAAAGTTAAGAGCGTGCAAGCTGCCGGCTCAGAAAAATATATTACTTGTAGTACTTAGATCTATCTGCCTAGATTTACTTTATTTTTAATAAAACGACATCTCCTAAAACATCCACGGGACGAATTGGGCTGATGGGTTCTAAAGTCGCTACCACCATTACCATTACAGCCTATAAAAGTCCTCTGCTGAACATAGCCCTCCCCCATAGATTGCGTCATGATGCGGTAGTCACGGCGTATCTATTATCATTTACCAGAAAATATAAGATACAATATCAGCTAAATCTGTGTCAAATGATTCAGCAACGTATTAGACGTGTATTTTTATACAAATTTTAGATTTATCTTTGAAACGCTGCATAATCACGTTAAAACTTATTTAACATTTTATTTAGAACCATCATATTATATTATGAAAGCGGCACTTGACTATTGACTCCCTTGACTTTCAAATTTTAAATTTTCAATTGAATATTTACTTACATTTAATATTTTATTTTAACACTAGTTTTTTCGCTCTGCGGCTTTCCATAATATCAGCTCTGTAAGCTTTTTGTGTCGTTCCTTTATATATCTACAATTTTTTTTATGTTATATCTCTTATTTTATACAGTCAAAGCCTACACCAGTCGTAAAAATATCTACCACCAAAGGTCTTACAATTTTGTTTGTTATACGCCATATCTATCCACTCATTACACAACATAATGGAGGCTTATGTCCACTGCTGAACTTAAGCCTCCCTCAGCAGAAATACTCATTCCCAGACTAACATTAGAGATTAGAATAACTAAACCAACATCCAGATTACCTCATTTTGCCATAATTGCCACCCTGAGCAGATTTTTACTATTTTGAGTTGATATCAGGAAGATGCTGCTGCACATTTCCTGTTTCATTTTTTCTCTGTCTCCTCTTACAACTCCCTCGGGACGATATGGGATAGATATTTTAACACGGCCACTACACGATATACGCACACAAATACATCAGGCGCGTGGTGCATGCGTGCGCCGATTGTCATGTCCATTATATCCATCAATTATAGCCTACGAGCACTTAGGGTTAAGTAAGATTATAGCCTATTAAATTACATGGCTGAATTTGACCCCTCTCCTGCATAGATTGTCTTATAGCGGGATTTTCCCATAGTTGCTACGCTTGGTCGGCGGGTAGACAGTCTTTATTGACGGATTGTATAATTTTGAATTGTTATCACGAAGGTGCTGCTGCCCATCTCCTTTTTCAGTTTCCCTCAGTCGCCTCTTACGACACCCACGGGATTATATGGGGCACTGGATATTCTTAAACCGCCACGGTGAAAATTGTAAGACTTGGAGTGCTTCCATTTCTTGTTCTTTTTCCATTTTTTATTTAAATAGCTAGTAAGATGCGCTCTTACCATAGTATGACCACTCAGAAATGTGTCCATTCTCAAACGAGTGAACTCACTCATTCGCAATCGGTGCTCATTTGTAAGACAACGAAACACCATTTCTGTAAGATAATAAGAGATGACACTATTGCATTAGTGTGCGCGCGTAAGCGTCTTACAAACGCACACATTCAAAAATAATGCAACAGTTTTTCAAGGTGAAGGCGCATCTAACTATTTAAATCTTCGACAACATTACGTTCGTTACATTAAGCTAGATCGGCAGACGTTGCACTTTCCGCCTCGCGGTAGGTGGCACGATGAGTTACACTCCAAATTCCCTCTGGACTTTCTACAGTCTAAATATAATGTGATATAATAAATATAGTAGACTTAATTTTTTATAAAATATATTTCATTTCAGATCAAAATCCTTACGGAGTGCAAGCAATATGTTCGTGATAAATTTAGCGCTGTTCGATTTAACGATGATGTTGGAGATGCCGCTACTTGTAATCAATTCGTTCTACCAGTATCCGATTGGCTTCCAGCTCGGCTGCGACATTTACGGGATACTCGGCTCGCTGTCCGGTATCGGCGGCGCAATCACCAACGCAGTGATCGCCTTTGACAGATACAAGTACGCATATTGTTCTCGATTACAATCATCGAAGATAAATTAAAATTATGCAGGTATATAAACATGTACCCACATTTGTAAATATCGACGCTCCATGACTCTGACCGCGACAGACATGCACGACAAATACAGAAGTGAGGACGGCTATCCGCATACTTCCATTAGAGCTGACCTGACTTGACCTAATGATACACAACTATCCATTCTGAGGCTTTTTGAGATGATGATAATACATAATTATAATAGATACCCGCTAGCATCGCCTAAACTAAAACCAAAATCACGTCCAACTTATTCTACAAACTGGTCATTTTCTTTCCCCCATTCGATCACCTTTGACGAGATTAGCTGTCTGAGTGGGTTTTATTTCTTCTTTATCATCATTATCATCATTACAACTCATCACAAGTCCACTGCTAAACATAGGCCTCCCAGAGGGAATCCCATTAAACACGTACCCGATCCTGAACCACCTTCATCCATCGACTGCCAGTTCTATGGTACTTATGGTATTATTTTCAACAAATAAAAATAATGTTTTTATATGTTACATATATTATTTTGTATATTGATTTATGTCTCAAGCAGATGGGAATACTATATAAACGTACCAAAATAATAAAAAATATTTACTGTTGCAGAACTATTTCGTGCCCGCTCGACGGAAGAATAAACAAAGTGCAAGCTTATTTGCTTATTTTATTCACATGGATCTGGGCGATGCCTTTCACTGTTCTACCCGCTATTAGAATGTGGGGACGTTATGTTCCCGGTAAGTATAACTATGAATGATCTGTAAAACAATAATATTATAAATATTATATTTATAATAGGATCCTCACTTTTCTAAAACTCAGGGCTGTTCAGTTGCTTCGAAAACATTACCATAGATATAAAAATAAATAAGAGGAATAAAATACGTTACAAGGGCTAATTATGTACACCGCTTCTCTAGCTATAAGAAACCAATCTCTAGAAAAACAAAAAAAAAAAAATTCCAACGACTTGCAGAAACACACAGTTCGAAAATTTGGTCAGTAATAAATATATAACGTATGAGTAAAATTAAAGTTATGTTATTATAACTAAGTAAAACCTAAAGATATAAATAAGCGACTGAAGACTAAATGATTAAGAGCACAAACGGCGTACTAAAAAGAAGTTGGTTAGTATCCGGTATTCCGCTACTGTCGTAAACTACTTCCTACTTCTAACACAAGGCGAGTGGTAAGATTTTATTGCGTTTAATTTAATTTATTTTCGTTGATATGTTATCGACGACATTGGTATGTCAAACACAGCCATTGCTGTGACGCCACCCGTGATGCCGCGAAGAACTAGAAACTTCAACAGTAAAAAGAATTTAAATGCGTAAAAGTAGTTTCATTCGATGAGTAGTGTTCCCGTAAATTTTAGAAATCGTTGTGGGAGTTTTGATAATCATAAAAACATTACTAGTTTAAAAAAATCATTCAAACTGAACATGCTAACAACTTGCAGAGGGCTTTCTCACCACCTGCTCCTTCGACTACTTCACTGACGACCAGGACACCAAAGTGTTCGTCGCTTGCATCTTTGTTTGGAGCTACGTCATCCCTATGTCGCTCATCTGCTTCTTTTACTCTCAACTCTTTGGAGCTGTAAGTATATCACAATTATTACAAGAACAGTCCAGAGCTAGACAAACGCCTTCCACGACTTGAAGCATTTGTTGTAATCGCCACATTTAGCAGAATCAATTGTGATAAAATGCTACACCACACTTACGCTGCTTCTCATTACTGTTCTGGAACCACAGAGCTTTGTTGGTTCTGGGATGAGATGGGATCGTAATCCTGTTTGTACACGCTTTATGTTAGTTTAACTTTTATGTGTATATGAATGTATGAATGCAAGGAATATCGTAATTCATTTTTGACCTGCCATCTATATTATCTGAATATTTCTTTTTTTTTTCAATTTTTTGAATTGAACTTTTTTATAATTAATTTTTTGCAGATGTAAACAATAAGGCAATAAGGCCACAGTCTATAACTCGTAATAGACTGTGGCCTTATATTCTCACTTGATTCAACACAGTCACTCTTGATCAATATTTTATGTTTAAGTTTTCTGAAACTCTAATATTATTTAATAAAGGATGACAAACAAACTGACAGTCCGCAAAGTGTTTAGAACAATTATGTGTAAATCAAACCTATTAAGTTTGTCTACAAAAATAGTGACACTTGATCCGTGCGACATTGGAACCCGCGGCCTCCTGCACCGCATCTATATACTTAACCACTCTGCTGCATATATTGAGCAGTCTGTTGCAACTAACTTCAAGCTTCAGACTAAACAAGAAATACAAAAGAGCACTACTTATATTTCAAGTAACGCCGAAATCATGGTCAACTTCTCGTTCGCCTCACGCTTCGCACGCGTTTTTCTTCTTTCTTTCTTTAAATTTTGCTTGTTATTTAAATTTTAGAAGCATATGTGGGCGTGAATGAGTGTTTATAGAATAAGTTGGGCGTGATTTTGGTTTAGTTTCGGCGTTACTTTAAGTGTAAGCAGGGTCTATCTTTCTTTGTTAGTTTGAACTCTAACCAAAAAGACCACAAATGCATTGTAACCCTCAAGATTAAAAAGCAATATCACACGGTTTTACATTTATACTGGCTCTATTAACCTTCAAATTGAAACAAATAATACTTTGTTCTAATTTGAAGACTTTGAAGTGATAACCTATGTATATAGCTAGCTGGCCAGGCAGACTTTGTTCCTTTTGTATCCTTTCCGACGACTTTCCTGTAAAAAATCCTTAAATACGCAATAAAAAAAATTAAAGGTTACTTATCGGCTTAAAACCACCCTATCTCTCAAGTTTGAAAAACTGCTCACCGTGTTCAAAATTTCATTGGAATCAGTTCAGTAGTTTATGAGTTCATCGCGGACAAACAACGTGACACGTAATTTTTATATTACAAAGATAGATAGATTTATATACTGACTCACCATGAGTTAACAATTTAAATCTTATATTTCCATGGCAGATTTGGAGATAAGTTCTCGCCTTAAAATTCTATAGTAAATTTTCGATTCCTCCTGAGTTATAACAACTATTCTATGTGTGGTAATTTAATAAGCGCTAAGCGTAATGATTTCTTAAATTTACGCGAACACTACACATTGAATAAAACTACTATTTACGGATTTTATCGCGTTTAATTACAACTTAATTTATTTTTATTATCCCGACGTTTCGCTAAGCTAGATTGTGAATGTGGTCTCTCTTACATAGGTCAAACAAAAAGATCTATAAAAACCCGCGTGAAGGAACATATAGCTGACGTGAAGCACCGACGATCCGGGAAGTCTGCAGACTGCGAACATGTTCAAGATCGTGCTCACCATTACATTAGATTTAATAAACCACAAATCCTCGTAAAAGAACACCGATTCCTACCAAGGATGATACGCGAGGCTATTGAAATTAAAAAAATCCAAATTTCAATAGAGAAGATGGATGGGAGTTGCCACCTGCTTGGGATCCTATAATTAACAAAATTAAGCCCAAACCCAAGCATGCCACTGCAAGAAGGCATGATACAATAAGCTCGTTTTGCGTAAATCGGACCAAAAATTAATATTCAAAAACTGAAGGTAGCTGGACTAACTATGACATTGGGACATCAAACATCTCAGTGCTCCCGTGACCATGGGTGCTGTAAAGCACCCGAAACGTCGGGATAATAAAAATAAATTAAAGTTTTAATTAAACGCGATAAAATCCGTAAATAATAGTTTTATTCAAAGCGCAAAGCGGTTCACATTAACATCGTGAGAAAATTTACAAGTCTTAAAAAAATAAATGCTGCCAACCAGGTAGGTACAGATAAAGCTATTTTTTTCTGTATAGCGTTGCTTTAATTTGTTATATTAAAAGTTTTCTTCATTCAGTTCTACCTATGAATCCAAAATAAATGCTATGAAATCCTCAGTATCCGAACCATTTCCCTAAAAGTGTCTAAACCGTATATTAAAACGAATCAGACGCAACGCACCTAATAAATATTCACATCGATTCTATGCTCGCTTCGGGTTTCTATTGAATAATTTCCTTATTACATATTCCGGGGCCTCTCTGATCGACCACACTCGGAAAAACGTAAAAAATAAGTTTACGCAAACACGCATTTACCTTCGCACATTTAAAAAAGGCCGGCGTGCAAGAAATTTACCTTAATTCAATTCATTTCTATTTTGCTGGATCCGATTGAACCAACAAACGTACTAATTTTGTTTAAATTAAATTATGGTGCTTTATATACCTTTGATACTTATAATATAGATACTTATAATGTTGATCTTCGTTATCATACGTTGTATGTATGATATACTCGTACAGACTATATAAGGAACTATAACTTTAACGAAATGCGTACGTTTTTTTGCACGAATTGCAACAAGTGAAATTTATTAAAATATTTATTAGTATATTAAAAATTATATATTAAAATATTTAAAAATTTTAGTTTTTTGACGTGATTCTGAGCTATGTCCAAAATTTGAAGTCCCTAGCTCATCGAGTTATAAAACATATAAAAATAGGCAAAATAGATGTGAACATCAAAGTTATCGTAATAGATTTTCAGAGATTTTAAAAGAATGGATTCAAAATATACGTGGGCATTTTTTTATAATTATGTATATATTTTTCATTTCTAATCTCAGACCAACGAAGAAAGAAGATGGAGAGCACATCTCAAGTGATGCAAAAACTATCTTTCTTAGTTGGATTGTTTGAGTTTCTGATTAAATCAAAAATAAGTACGAAGTTTCTAAAAAATGGGTATAATTTTTTTTAATAGATGCAAAACATCACGTCTACAACTAATGGCAACTATCTGACTTAAAATATTATGTTTTACAATAATAATTTTACATGTTAATGAAGCAAAAACTTCGAACGTGGGCCCCTTCCGTGGTGTAGAGAATTTGCCTATATCGTCGGGCTTGACAGACGGATTGACAATCGTAGTTCCAGATGTTTCATATGTTAGACGCTGCTTCCCGTCGTCGTTATTTTTTTAGTTTACTACATGTACTAGATGGTATTAGCGGCGAACATTAAGTATGTCTAGTCTTTCCCATTGTCGCCTATAAGACAACTACGGGATGAAATAGAATGATGAATTTTTTTACGCCGCGGAAACATGGCTACTTCCTTGATCAACTAAGCCGAATAACATTGTTTTCGATCGCTAGTAAATAATAATTTTGATATACTAATGATTTCACTGAATTCAGTTTCGTACTATATTTAATTGTAGTTTCATATCTAGACTAATCAACAAGGCCCTTTGTTATTGTCCGGCGTCTCTTATACACTATTAATAAGGTATCTACCCACTGCTATCTTGTCCCACAGGACGTTCCATACCACGTTCTCACTAGACCGTTTCGTCACTGACTACCACCGTACCGGGTCATGACCGGACCAACAGCAAATTCATAAAGAGAATATTTGGCGGATAACGATACGCTTCGTGCATGGCGCGCAACGTTATCAAACACAGGCATTTAAATGCGTTGTGACCGCGTGTATAAGTCGCGGCACGTAACTCTAGCGCTGAACAAAACGTGGAGGAGATAACTGCGATTGAATGTCGTTTCAGTACGGGGGACGGAATGCGGCTGGAGAGCTAGTCACCGCGTGCGACCGATACGCACAGCCAATCTTTTTTTTATAGGATGGGGTAACAAACTAGCACCCAGTCCATCTAATGATAAGTGGTTGCTGCGGCCCATAGGCATCTACATTTATCTTCAATTACGAATCAAAATGCAGATGCATTGTCAACGGTGAAAACTAAGATGGAATGCCCTGTTTCCAGTAAAAACGGTATCCGGTCCTCTAAACTCACCATACGAAACACAGTAGCATTAAGCTACTATTTTAAGTAATTTTGTAATATTTTCACTTTCGGAGATGTTGTCGGGTTATTTTTCAAAGAGTAGCCAAATTTTAAATTTAAGTTCAAATAATATATAAATATATATGTGTATGATATACCGATATTGCAGTTTTTGAAAATACGAGTAAATAACGATTCTACTATTATTTGAAATTATCCCAAATTTAATGTGATTTATGGGCAACAACACTTTTGTCTATCGGTCGACCCTTACGAACATGCACGTGCGTAGTAAAATCACGTGCGTAATAAAACATCATAAAAATATCACATAAAAAGAGCTTTTGATTTTTTTAAAATTAATTTTCTTCAACATTTGCCTATATTACGTATCCTGAACATTCTCTGCATATTTGGCCGATTCATGCAAAATAACCCTGTATAGTGTTTTATGTTATTGTTATGAGTCGTATTAGCTCAGATGGTTACGCTCGCTGTAAATTTCACAGTACGTAAGCAACCCCGCCGGCACCAATAAAACTGTTAATTGCGATTATAAGTGCCAATTTACCACGTGCTCGGTAAAGGAAAAACATCGTGAGCAAACCTGCATGTCTGAGAAATAAGAATGAAAAATATTTCAAAGACGTGTGAAGTTCGCCAACACGCATTGGGGTAGCGCGGCAGAGAACTCACAGCCCTAAAACCCTCTCAGAAATGAGAGGAGGCCTGTGTTTTTTTTTTGCGCCCGAAGCAAATATGGGCAACCCTCCGGAAAGCGGGGGAGGGAGGCGGTGAATGCTCATAGCATACCACGCAGCCGGCTGCGTGGTTATGTGGAGACTTTTACCCACTAAACACCGCCTTTTAGGAAATGGCTTAACGATCTGTCTAGAGATCTCTAAGCCGTATACGAACGCGACCCTCCTTGGCAGAAAGGAGGGCGCAGAGGCCTGTGCCCATCTGTGGTACATATATATGCTGTAATTTAACTTTTTTAACTTTATTAAGGTGATTTTACATCAAAATAATATATTTTTAAGATTGGCTATGAATTTTACTTTAGTCAATTGGTATTGTTTTCTAATTAAATAAATAAATAATTAAATAATAGCATATTTAAACCAGGTGCGCCTTCATGAGAAAATGTTACAAGAACAAGCCAAAAAGATGAACGTGAAATCGCTATCTAGCAACAAGGAAGACGCGAACAAGAGCGTTGAGATCAGAATCGCAAAAGTAGCCTTCACAATCTTCTTCATGTTTGTCTGCAGCTGGACGCCTTATGCCTTCGTCGCCATGACTGGCGCGTTCGGTGACAGGTGACAACAGAAATTTTTATTTGTAATCTTCTTTCCTGTGGGTTTAGCTAAGTTAATTTTCTACATTCGTTCGCTCGAAATCAACGTAAAGGCATGTGAAAGTACAGTGCTGAGGTAAGCATGTTACTCGTACTCATTATTTTTATAGTTTTCTATTAGCGTTAAAGATTCCTCATCTTTCGATAGTCTAGTAGTCGTTAGCGCGACTGCTAATTATGTAGTCCCAGGTTCGAATACTGGGAACGGGCAAAATCAGTTAGTGTGATTTTTATAGGAGCCCAAAGTTAGGAAGTTGGTGGTGCCCCGCCCCTCGTGCGTTCGGCAGCATGTAGAGTCGTTGGTTCTGAGTCTGATCTTTCTCCGATTCTGACAAATTGCCGTCCTGTCAGACTATGAGAGTGAGAAAACAGAGTGCACCTGTGCACTATAATACTGTCCTCTGCAGAAAATTTGCCTCACTTAAGACCTTACGCGTCCAACCAACCTTGAAACTGACCTTGAATTGACCGCCAATGAAAATTTAAAATTCTAGTGAAATTCTGTCTGCAGGTGGAGGACATTGGATTTTATAATAATTACTTTGCTCGCAATTAAAATATAATATATAATATAATAATTCACAACTTTATAAAACATAACAATACATAACAACATAAACACAACAACGAACTCTTACTGATATAAATAATTGATTATAAATCTATATTAATTACAGGAGTCTGTTGACACCACTTGCCACGATGATTCCTGCAGTCTGCGCCAAAGTTGTCTCGTGTTTAGATCCATGGGTGTATGCCATCAACCACCCAAGATACAGGTCAGTGCTGATTTAGTTATTTATTCTTCTTTTTCAATTATTGACTAACCATTATAGGTCTTATCCGGCTGTCTATGGGCCACAGCATGCAGTTACCATCAGGTGAACAGTGTACTCATTTGTCATTTTTATTTTATTTAAAAAATACACATAAAATCTAAAAACACTTAAATTAAACTAATTTTTACGGATTATATCGCGTATATTTTATATTCCCTTATATATAATATATATATAAAAAAAATATATATATATATTCGCTTATTTTATATTCCCGACATTTAGAGCACTTTACAGCTCTCATGGTTACGGAGGGTACGGAGGCGTTCGACATCCCAGTGTCATAGTTTACCACGGCTAACTCCAGATTAAAATTACTAATATTTGTTCCGATCTACGGAGTATACGGAAGCCATGATAATAGATGGAAGGAATCGGTGTTCTTTAGCGAGGATTTGTGGTCTATCAAATCTGATGTAGTGACGGAGTCGATCTTCTACGTGTTCACAGACTGCAGACTTACCGGAGCGTCGATGCTCCACATCAGCTATGTGTTCCTTAACGCGGGTTTTTATTGAACGTTTTTTTGTCCTATGTGTGTAAAAGAGACCACATTCACAATCAAGCTTGTACACTCCTGCTTCTTGCAGAGGTAGAAGCGATATAATCCGTAAAACCAGTTTTATTTGAACGTGTTGTGATCGCGTAAACATTAAGAAATCAAATTGTAAAAACAGTTCACTGTCTTAGCTATGACTGCTATGTGTTTTTTTTAAATAAAAAGTATGAAGTGACATTCGAACTACCTAAAGTTAACATGATGGTAAGTGCAGTCCATGGACACCTGGAGCCAATTTCAAAGAACGAAAAGTACAGATGCGTTGTCACGTTGTCGTGTAATTAGGCTGGCTTTTTACACCCATCAGATTGGAACATAGCAACGCAAGAACTGCAATTTGGTGGTAGGTACTACCCAGACCGACTCTTCGACAGAAAACGAATCCTATAACCTCGTAGCTGTTGAGAATAGCTAATCAGTTTCGTGGTAATCTTTTTTCATAGTTGTTTCTTCATTAGCTCACAGTTTTGTTCTATCTTAGCCCCTTTCAAAGTAATGAGAATTTGCCATAAATGCAGTGCTTGGCATTACTAATAGTAATACTACATATATCTCATCGCTTCGTTCTTCTGGATAGTTCACATATGGCATATGCAGGAAAATTATATCGTTACCCGTTAACAGAGCAGTGGCGCACAATGTCAGGGTTCGTAATGGCGCCGACCGGATAATTTTGATAATGGTTACCAAACGGCTACCAAAAATTTCAACAATCTGAAATGTTTTATACATGTTATAATAAAGTTTATTATAGAAGTTTTACTGAATATAAATTTTTGAAGATATTTGCGAAAAATTATGGGGGTTGAGGGGCGGCATTTTCGGCTCTGATGTCCTGGACGGTGGTATCAAGCTATGCTACACCACTGTAATCGAGGCCATGAGATCTCTAATGGCTGACTCCTGCGAACCGATATAAATGTTTCATTACCATTACAGCCTATGAAGTGTATACTTAGGCTTCTCCCGTAAATTGGCTAGTATAAGTTTCCAAATTTGCCACACTTGACGGGCGTGTTGGCAACCCAAAACTGTTTTAATTTTTTTTGTTGATCTCTTGGTTTCCCGCTGTCGCCTCTTACTCCTACCTCTTACTCTTACTCTTACACCCACGGGCCGATATGGGTTAGTGGATGTTCTTACACCGCTACTACACGGTAACCAGTAACAGCCAGTATCACCAGCCAATTATTTTTACAGAGCGGAGCTGGAGAAACGTGTACCCTGGCTCGGAGTTCGTGAACAAGATCCCGACGCGGCGTCCGAGCGAGCGAGCGTGGTCACGGCGCAGTCCCACACGCCGAACGCCGAAGCCTAAGCCCGCCGCATTTTGATGCAATCGAATTGACACTTTCGCCGCCTGTACATAACCTACCACATTTATATCTCTTTATACTTTTTTGTTGGTAATTAATAAGTATGTTTATTAATTTCGGAGTTAATTTCGTATTGTATTTAATGTAAGTGTTTTATTGAAACGTTTTGATGCTTGTACTTATAAATTAACTTGTTTCGAGAGGTATATTTGTGATGATAGCACTGATAATATGTAATTAACTTAGGTAATAAATTTATAAGTATTGTGCTATAATTTCGATTGCATCAGGTTTTAACTGAAATGCTATTAGTACAAAATGTGTCGATGACTTGAGCTTGTTTAACGGATTCCGAGCAATGCAATGTATCGAAAACAATGTATACATTATTTTTAAAACGCATAGAAATTCTTTATTCAATTTAATTAATATACAAGACTAAGTTTTCTTACATTCAAAATAAAACTAAATAAAAAAGCAACGGACTGATCCCGACGACTACGGCAAATATTATTATTTTTGAGCAAATAAAATCAATGACTGAAATCTTTCATTTTGTTTATTTATCGTGCCACCGTAATTCATGCCCAGCAGAAGGCTATCAAGTAAGTGTTATGTTCAAACACCTCAAAATAGTTCTGACGGCTCGGCGTAATGAAGAAGCGCGTTGCGGAGCTGCGGGTCGAATCCCGCACGGAACATATTTGCACGGCGTGCAAGTAATTGTTCCGCAATATTTGTCAATATGCAATTCATATATTTAAAACACTTTTATGACCGTAGGAAAAATTCTAATATAAGTCTAAGGTTTGTCAAGAAGTTAAAATTTTGGAGTTACAATACCGATAACTAATTTGGGGGCACGGTAGTGCCCCCTCCAAGTCGAGCAAAATCATGCAGTCAGCCTTTTCTACCACTATAACTTCGTTGTATAAATAGCCTAATTTTTTGTAACCAAGAAACATTATAAACACGTAACGTAGTAGTTTAAGAATAACTATTCATTTCTTAATTTTGTCACTTACTTACTGACTGACCGATCATCAAAACTCTAAGGCATTACTAGAAGACATAGAAGCTTCAAATTTAGTATACAATTAGTGTTTAGTGTACAAATCGAGTAAAAACTAACATATTTTGCAATTTTAGTCCGGTTTCCTAGATACATCAGCTGCATAAATAACTTCGTAATCCCATATAAATATACACGATTAGAAAGTTACATTTGCAGTGAATTAATCAGTGTACCTTTATATGCATATTGTAGTGGAATAATAGGTGTAGATAAGTACGTTGTTGGTAATCAAGAAGTAGAAGGTACCGGTAAGTGAAAAAGTAGGACTGTCTACAAAAAGAAATGAGATGCCATCAAAAACATAACTTGTAAAAAACTAAGTCACGCAGAACTGAGTTGTTCTTCAACCGTAAAAAGTTGTGGGATCCATGTCGGTTAATTTATTCAGTCCCTACTTAAGGGTCCCTCTGTCTTAAATTATTACGTAATTAGCTAACCTAACAACATCTTATAGTGACCATATCAATATAAAAAATCTTTAATGTTTTAAATAAATAGATTGACTTGGCAATCGCACTAAACAATCTCATTTAATATAATAGGTATTACTTGTGAGATACATTGTGGTTTCATGCGATGGTCTCAATAAGATGTTGCTAGGTAAGCTCATTACGTAATAACTTAATACAGAAGGACCCTTAAGTAGTGACTGAATAAATTAAACGACTAGGTATTACACGGATCTCACAATTGTTTACGGCAGGGGAACTGAGTTGCGAGACTGGGTTATTTTTACATGTTATGTTTTTGATGGCATTTCTCTATTACACTTCATCATTTGGCACAAAGCACGGCTTTGAGTGCCTTTAATCTGTTTTTCACACCAGTAAAATTGCCCTATGAATTTTGTAGACTACCTACTAAAAATTATGGTGGTCTCAAAAATAAAAATAAATTTTATTTATTTTATATTCTATTGTAAGTATTTTAGTTTTTATTTATCAAAATAAACTAAAAACATTATTTCATTATTGAGGTTCTTCATAAATATGTAAAAGTAGTACATGTGAAGCTTTATTGGAAGGACCACGCTCTCACAGAATACCAGCGTGAAATGGTAGCTTGATGCTGCTGTGTTTCGTATGGTGAGTGTAGAGAACCGGAGACCTTTTTTACTGGAAATGAGGCATTCCATCTTAGTCCTCACGGGTGACAACGCATCTGCATTTTGATTTGTAATCGAGGATAAATGTAGATGTCTATGGGCCACAGCAACCACTTAACATCAGGTGGACTGTGTGCTCGTTTGTCACCCTATCCTATAAAAAAAATATTTTTTATTTTACATAAAATTCTGCATTTTCGCTTTTATTTTTGTATTTGCAAATTAAATTTAATATTTACGTAATAATTATCTTTATTCGAATAATTTAAAATAATTTGACATCGGAATTATTTTCTAATTTTTTGATTTTTTTATAGAATAAGAGTGACAACACAGTCCACCTGATGGTAAGTGGATGCTGTGGTACATAGACAACTACATTTATCTTAAATTAAGAATCAAAATGCAGATGCGTTGTCACCCCTGAGGACTGAGATTGAATGCCTAGTTTCCAGTATAAAGGGTCTCCGGTTCTCCACATTCACCTTACGAAACACAGCAGCGTTAAGCTGTTATTATAATCGTCGCAAGGTAAAACATATTTCTTCATAATCCAAAAAGGAATTCCGAGACTCCATAAAATTTAAGTTTTTGTTTATTCTTTATTGAATTCTCTAATTTACAAAAGAATACAAAGGGCAGATTTAATGCCATTAGGAATTCTCTACCAATAAACCCATCTCCAGTATATACTAGTCTAATTCCATACTATTTTAACTATTCTAAGCCAGTGCATGACTGCTATTCCACCTGATGGTAAGTGGTGATGCCGCCGAGAATGCTAAAGTGCATTGACTTAGCTTAACAAAAGACTATTCATTCTAGCCTTGAAGACATCGACTGCAATCGGACCTTAATGGAAAAACAAAGGATGGAAAGACAGATGCTATTCCACTCCTTTTAACTGGAAACGAGGCATTTTATCTTAGTCCTCAGTGGTGGCAACACATCTGCATTTTGATTCCTAATCAAGGATAAATGTGGATGTTTATGGGCCACAGCATCCACTTACCACCAGGTGCATTGTGTGCTCGTTTGTCACCCTCATTCTATGTAAAAAAAAAACTTAACTAATCTATCCCATCTAATGGTAACTGGTGATGTAGCCGAGGTTGCTAAAGCTAAAGACTTAGCTTAACAAAAGCCTATTCATTCTAGCCTTGAAGGCACTGACTGCACTCGGACCGTAATCGGATGGAAATACAGGAGTAGAATACTCCTTTACTGTAAGCATGACGATCGATTAAGCAAATCGTTTGGTTTGAATGCATGGTAAGTCGATAACGAATGGGTGGAGAGAGGAGCTTTTGCAGTTCGCATATTTCCCGTAGATTTTTGACTCCTGTTCGCTCGACAGTGGTACAAATGTGCGACGAACCCGACAAAAAAAGGTTTATCATTAAAAATTATAACAAATTTATACTGAAATGTATAATACAGACATAGACAAAGACATACTCTTTAATTTGGTACCATAATCTCTCAATTTCGAACTAAAAATAGACATAAAAATCATTCTGACGAATGGCTTTTTACAACAGTAGTGCGTGAGCTATTTCTGAGAGATTTCTCCGTTTTTCTGTGTGTTTTTGAAATAAAAAGGGGAGTTTTATACTTTTGTGTATTCCTTGTAATAAAACAAACACGTAGATATATAATTTGTGGCATAAAAAGTGAAAAGTAAGTGCCAAAAGTACTTCGAAATCGAGAAGGCCCATTTTAGCGGTTGGGTCAAAAATGTGTTATTTTTCCAATTCTCATTTATTTTTAGTGTAAAATGTAACTAAAAAATAGTTTTATAACATATTTCAAATAACTTGACGTTATATTTATTTCAAATTCACACAAAAATATATTTGAAATATTATTCGGAAATCTCATACAGATAAAAATTTATTTCGTTTTTTTTTATTTTTTTTTTTATTTTTATATTTTGGTATGAGTAACGAATAGAAACACATAAAACATAAAAATATACATATTTACAAACATTTTCATAAAGATTTCTCCAAAAACAAACATGTAGAATTCAAATTAGTAGTAATTTTAGACTAAAAGTGAAGTATCTTCTACTACTACAATGTTATAAAGGGTAATTTATGAATTATATTACAATTCCTAGCAACTAAAAATAATTTTATTCGATACATTCAATAAGAATCCCTGTAAGTTTTATCCATAAATATTGTCTCAAAGTGAAAATATAGCAAAATTTGCAAGTTAGCAAAAAATTTGCAATTCCCGCCATTTTACGTCGCGAGTCAACCGGCGAATCGAATAAAGTCGCCTTTAGAACATACACGGTCTAGTCTTAGCCTAAGACTAATTATAAGTTTTTTTTATTGTGGCAGAGTATTTTTTTCCTCGTAACACAACCTAATTAATAATTATGGAAGTATTAACATTATGTAGGAGAAATAAATGTACACACACAATAGACTAGGATGAAGAAAAAATTGCAGATGAATTGTAAGCACTTAAACTAAGATGTATTGTCTCGATTGCAGTAAAAATATCTCCGGTTCGTGTCATTCACTACGACGAATATCTTGTCAGAAAAATCCAACGATTAGTTTTGGTCCGACCGGGATTCGGACCCGAGACCTCATGGTCAGAGTCGTACTTGCGACTAGTAGACCATGGAGGCAGTCGTAAGAATATTAGTAATTTTGTTTAACACTATTGGCCTATTGTTACCCCCGCTAACCACTCCAACTAAGATTAAAATGTACCCACTATCTGACTACTGTCGCTTCGTAATTATCAATACTAATAGAACATAACACCTTTATATTCTTGAATAATATGGACTTTATCGCATTTAATTTAATTTAAGAAATCATTAACTTTATATTCTATTAGTATCTTTATATATATTATATCTTTTGTAAAACTGATATTTTTATTACCTTTTTGTATCAACGCGCTAATTGTAAAGGCGATCAGGCTCGAAGTTAAGGCCCAAAAAGTTCGTAATTTAATTTAAAGTTGCTGCAATCTCTTATAAAATCAAAATCTATCGCATTCTGATCGCCACCATTTATAAAATAATATTTTAGCTGTTACTCAACTTCGAAAAAAACTTTGTTAAGAAAGAAAAGTAGGTACTTACTTACTTACCCTTTCTCTACTTAAAGAATTACTTTTACGGGCAGGTTGTTTATTTTTTGTTACATTAGCAGTTATATCATAAATTTGTATAGCTAGACTATATTAATTACAAGTTTCTATTAGTTTGATGTACGTTGGTATGTATTTATAGACCGGCCGTGCCAATATTTCTCGGGAAAACGTCACCAGGTCAACAGTACCAGGACAAACTTGTGTCTGAAGTCGAGACTTTGTTGAACAAAATCTCGGACTATGGGCGACTAAATCTAGTCCAGTTTAATCCCCAGAAGACACAAGTTTGCGCGATTACCGCTAAAAGAACCCCTTCGTCGTATCTCCTCAGTTTCAAGGCACTCCCCTTGTTACCTCAGCCAGTATCAGAATCGTTGGCGTCGACATATCGAGTGACGTGCAGTTTCGTAGTGACTTGGAAGAGAAGGCTAAATTGACCTCTAAAAAGCTTGGCGTGCTCAGCAGAGTGGGACAGTATTTCATACCGGCTCACCACCTGCAACTTTACAAGGCGCAGGCTCGGCCGCACATGGAATACTGTTCCCATCTCTGTGCCGGGGCTCCCCAGTGCCAGCTCCTTTCATTTGATTGCATCCGACTCATTGGCACTGCGAAGAGATGTTGTATCTCTTTACGTATTTTATCGCATCTACCATTGGGAGTGTTCTGAGGAATTGTTCGGACTAATTCTAGTCGCATAGTTTCACCATCGCACATCGCGACATAAATCTGAATGACTGGCGGTCCACCACTAAGCGATTTAAAAGAAGTTTTCTTCCTCGCACAACTTCCGTGTGGAATCAACTACCACCAGATATTTTTCCGGACCGATACGACTTAAGGACCTTCAAGAAAAGAGCCTATTCCTTTTTAATAGGCCGGCAACGCATCTGCAACCCCCCTGGTGTTGCACCTGTTCATGGGCGGCGGTAATCACTTACCATCAGGTGAGCCGTATGCTCGTTTGCCCCCTCTCCTATAATTTTTTTTATTGTAATGGCGTTTCGTAATTTAGTTTTCACCCACTTCCAGACTTCTGGATACAGTTCAAAGTGGGTAGTTTAACAAAACGGTAAACTCGTAGGTAAAAGACCTAATATTCATTCATATACCGTTCACATTCATTACATATACAGTTGTCGACTTAATATTACAATTGACTACGTATTACAATTGGACAAGGGAACATATTCATCACCATGCAGTGGCGGCATAAGGGTATTCACCTTCCCATGTATCCCATGTTAAATGTAAATGAAACAGGAGATGGGTAGCTGCATTTCTGATAACAAGTCAACAACAATAAAAAACTGCGGTTGCGAATTCGCGAGCCATGCGTGGCAACTATGGCAATATATCATATTTCTGCTGGTAAGTAACGAGAACTGAAGCTCCTTTTTACTGGAAATGAGGCATTCCATCTTAGTTCTGAGGGTGACAATACTTGTGCATTTTAATTCTTAATCAAGGATAAATTTATGTGTCCATGGGTCATCGTATTCACAAACCACCAGGTGGACTGTGTGCTCTTTTGTCTAACATATTTACATATGGCTCGTCATATCAGTGGATTAACCTTCATCTGTTCTTATTTAACTTTTTTGTAATCTGCCGACGGTTGATTAAAAAGGCTGATGAAGAAGAAGAAACTTTAAGTCGATAAGAATAATTACGTCATTAAAGTTATTAATTTATTTCATGGGAATTATTTAACTATCCAAATTTCACAAAAATAACGCACAGGGGTGAATTCCAATAGGGACTCGTAATACTTAAGTCTTAGATACCTAGGTGGATTGAAAAGTACTCGGCCTAACACAGATCCATTCAATTCTAAAAATCAAATCTACCCACATTATTTAGTTCAGTTCAGACTAGTTCATTGTGTGAAGTTCGAAACGTGTGCGATAATTAGTTGTGATTTTATAAATTTATTAAAAAAGTAATCTGACATAATTTCCGCGAATGGAGCAAATCGAGCAGCGTGTCGTCATTAAGTACCTCCATAAGAAGGGGCTATCATCAAAAGCCATCCATGATGACATGGTCAGTACATTAGGCGATTGTGCTCTGTCATATTCATCCGTCAAAAAATGGATAGCAGAATGTAAGCGTGGTAGAGAGAGTGTGAAAGATGAACCCCGCTCTGGAAGGCCTTCGACGTCAACTACTGACGAAAATATTAAAAAAGTACTTGATTTAATAATGGGAGACCGCAGATTAAAAATTAGAGAGATAGCCGAGATTATAGGCATCTCTTATGAACGAACTCAAAACATCATTGTCAACGAGTTGGGTTTCCACAAGGTGTCTGCGAGGTGGGTTCCGCGACTGCTTTCAGTTGAACAAAAAAGGACGCGATTGACTATTTCACGCGACTGTTTGGAGTTATTTGAAGCCGATGCAGATGATTTTTTGAATCGTTTTGTTACTATTAACGAAACATGGGTTCATTACTGTACACCGGAAACAAAACAACAATCAAAACAGTGGAGAAGACCTGGTTCACCACCCCCTAAAAAGGCTAAGTCGATTTTGTCGGCAAATAAGGTGATGGCTTCAGTATTCTGGGACTCGAAAGGTGTGATTATGATTGATTATCTTGAAAGGGGTCAGACTATAAACTCTGATTACTACTGCACCTTACTACGTCATTTACGAGAGGAAATAAAAGAAAAACGTCGAGGAATGCTCAGAAGAAAAGTCCTGTTTCATCAAGATAACGCCCGTGTTCACACGTCAGTACAGTCAATGGCTGAAATTCACAACTGTGGCTTTGAACTGTTACCGCATCCGCCGTATTCACCTGATCTGGCACCATCAGACTTCTTTCTGTTCCCTAACCTAAAAAAGCACTTGGGAGGTCAAAGATTTTCGACAAACGACGAGGTCAAATCAGCTGTAGACGCATATTTTGACTCTAAGGAAGAATCATTTTTTTTCAACGGTCTAAATGCTTGGAAGGGGAGGTGGCAAAAGTGTATTGAACTTGATGGTGATTATGTAGAAAAATAAAAATATAACTGATTTAGTATGTGTTTATTTTCTTGGTTAGGCCGAGAACTTTTCAATCCACCCTCGTATTAAAATTTCGCTTAAAATAGATCCGCAAAACGGAGAGCACCTGTGTCGATTATATAGCAATTTTTATGACACATCGACGGAGTAACTTTTTTAATGATAAGTCCCAATTTCGACTAAGACTCTGGCACACATTAGAAAACTGTTTTTAAAGATTTGTTTTCTTGAAACATTAAAAAATAATAATTCTTATTTATACCATTGTTTATTGGAGGTGGAGGCAATTGCCGATTGAAAGAAGGTTCTCGAGGTGAAACCTCATATTATAATGTGATAATGTGTGTAAAGTGTAGCGGCTTAGAAATGAATTGACACATACATGTGTGATTCACCAAGCCATCAAATCGATGGATGCAGGTTGCTCGGTACGTGTTTTACAGCAATAACTATAGAAGGCATATATTGAGCAGTAGATTTATAATGAATGTGTAATGCTGATTGATGAATAGAATTTTATAATAAATACTAAGAAATTTAGTAAATGATCTCTCTCAAGACCTCATTTAAAATTATTCATTAGCTTTCAAATGCTTTTACTTTTCCTTAACTTTGAGTTAAAAAAAAAACAGAAAAACAACCTAAGTATAGGTAAGTAATATCATCACCATCACTATATCCCTTTACAAGTGCACTACTGAATATAGGTCTTACTCAAGGAATGCCACAAAGCATCTTTAAAAAGGTAATGAGCCTCCTTTCACGATAGGGTTTTAGCCCGCCGCGTTAGGTACCCTAATGAGCGTCGTTTGATCATATTATTATATCTTAGAAATGTTTTATATTTCTCAAACAGACGGCTTTCTTTACCTTTCACGAAGGTGGTATTAGAGGTACTGGACTGGCAGCTCATGGTTTCGACACAAGTTTTGACAATGAGCCACGGTAGCTACGATAGAATTTGGTTAATTGCGATTAGTACCTATTTCCAGTAGTACAAACGCGGACTAAGCTCCAAATTCTATCGTAGCTACCGTGGCTCATTGTCAAAACTTGTGTCGAAACCATGAGCTGCCAGTGCAGTTAGGATTTTCGAAAGAGGGTGAAAAATACGAAGAAGGATAGAAAAACACAAACAGCGGCTAACCAGAGTAAAGGACAGAACAGTTTCTTCCAAAATCTTATTCTTGACATTGATGACTTGAGCTGTCAGTCTAATTATCTTCTAGATTTCTAGCGAGCTACGCGAAATTTATTACCATGCAACACGCAACAGTTCGATTTATTTATTTTTAGCTGAAGGCTACATAAGGCGAATTTAATGCCATGTGATATTCTCTGTCAATCGAGCCTGGGTGCCAAAGACTTATTAGTAGATGCGAAACATAATAAATAAAGTATACATTTATTAAAAAAAAATATATATATATATATATCAATCGCCAAAATCGGTTTATCTACCGCTTGTCCTAATATTGACCTAAATTTACTTCTGCAACAGCTATGGTGCTGCGGGAAGTGCAGCCCCTTCGCCCTTGCGTAGTAAATCGCAGGCACCCAGGCCCACCTCCGCACTGGGCTACACTGGTATGTCCTGACACGTGTCGGATTAACCGGTTAGGCCTGGGACAAACTAGTTTGGCCTGAAATCTAGTTTGGCCGCTAACATGTACATAGTACATGCATATACAACATATTTAAATATCCAAATCAATCGTCAATTTTTTAAAGTATTTTAAATACACTCAAGTTTTCACAAATTATTTTATTACTATTACTTCTAATTTTCCGATAATTTCGTGTCTAAAGTCAATAAAAAAAGTTTGGAAAATCCAAAAGTGCACGACTCATAAGTCATAATGCTAATATCATGGTGGAAAAAATGTAGAAAAAAAATCTCAATCGACAATAGAAAATATTGTTTTAATTTTGAATTGAATGACATTTATATCAAATAAAGAACTGATTGCCGAAACTGAAGGGTTGGACAATTCGAATTATAAAAAAGGCATAGAAAAATTCAATAGAAAAATCGCGGTTGCATTCTGCAGGTTGCCGCCGTGTTTGGCACTATAGGTCAGCCGATTGGGATGGGATGCGGTCTTTCTTTGCATCCTACCCTTGGGGGCGGGTTTGCTTCTCGCCGAACGATCCCAACGTTGTTGCGGACTCTGTTGCTGATGTGGTACTTCAGGGTATGGAACTTTTTATTCCTTCCTCTGTGGTGCCCATTGGAGGCAAGTCTCAGCCATGGTTTGGTCGCTCCTGTAAAATAGCATCATGCTATAAGCAGGAGTGCTACCAAGCCTGGACTGATGCATCAGCGTCCCGGGATGTAAACACCAGCGCTCTAAAAAAGAAGTATAATTCCGCCTCTAGGTCCTTCAAAAGAGTCATTGCCAAGGCAAAGTCAGAGCACATAGGCAGAATTGGCGAGAAACTAGTTCGCCTTCCTTCTGGAACCCGTGCATTCTGGTCACTCGCCAAGGCTGTCCAGGGGAATTACTGTCAGCCATCTCTTCCATCTCTGCACAGGGACGACGACTCACTGGCCCATACCGCAAAGGAGAAAGCCGATCTTCTAGGCTCTTTCTTTGCGTCTAACTCGACTCTCGATGACGGAGGAAGTACTCCGCTGACCATCCCGCGGTGTGAGTGCTCCATGCCGGAAGTGCACTTCACACAGCGCTCGGTTCGCAAAGCACTCCTCTCCCTGGACATCCACAAGTCAAGTGGGCCTGACGGAATCCCCCCAATTGTGCTGAGGACGTGTGCTCCAGAGTTGGCACCGGTTTTAACGCGTCTTTTCCGGTACTCCTACTCCCTAGGCGTAGTCCCAAAATCATGGAAGACGGCTTACGTCCACCCGATCCCTAAAAAAGGCGACCGCTCTGACCCGTCCAACTACCGGCCAATCGCCATCACCTCCTTGTTCTCCAAAACAATGGAGTCCATTGTAAGCTGCCAGCTCATGAGGTACCTTGAAGATCACCAGCTGATTAGTGACCGCCAATACGGTTTTCGCCGTGGTCGGTCAGCTGGTGATCTTCTGGTCTATCTAACTCACAGATGGGCGGAGGCAGTAGAGTTCAAGGGGGAGGCATTGGCCGTTAGTTTGGACATTGCGAAGGCCTTCGATCGGGTTTGGCACAAAGCGCTTCTTTCGAAGCTCCCTTCCTATGGGCTTCCCGAGAAATTGTGCGATTGGATCACCAGCTTTCTTGCAGATCGGAGCATCAAGGTCGTTGTAGACGGTGCAAGCTCCGATTGCAAGCCTATTAATGCTGGTGTTCCACAGGGCTGTGTGCTATCGCCAACGCTGTTTCTTCTGCATATCAATGACATGTTGCGTACCCGTAACATTCATTGCTATGCAGATGACAGCACTGGTGATGCTCTTTACACCGGCCGAGCCAATATTTCTCGGGAAAACGTCTCCGAGTGCAACTTTGTCTAAGTCGAGTCTCTGCTGGACAGAGTCTCGGATTGGGGGCGACTAAATCTAGTCCAGTTTAACCCCCAGAAGACACAAGTTTGCGCGTTAACCGCTAAAAAGAACCCCTTTGTCGTATCCCCTCAGTTTCAAGGCACTCCCCTTGTTGCCTCAGCCAGTATCGGAATCCTCGGCGTCGACATATCGAGTGACGTGCAGTTTCGTGGTCACTTGGAAGGGAAGGCCAAATTGGCCTCTAAAAAGCTTGGCGTGCTCAGCAGAGCGGGACAGTATTTCACGCCGGCACACCGCCTGCAACTTTACAAGGCGCAGGTTCGGCCGCACATGGAATACTGTTCCCATCTCTGGGCTGGGGCTCCCCAGTACCAGCTTCTTCCACTTGACCGCATCCAGCGCAGAGCGGCTCGAATCGTCGACGACCGAGTGCTTTCCGATCGGCTCGATTCACTGGCGCTGCGAAGAGATGTTGCATCTCTTTGCGTATTTTATCGCATCTATCACGGGGAGTGCTCTGAGGAATTGTTCGGATTAATCCCAGCCGCCAAATTTCGTGAACGCACTACACGTCAAACGTCCCGATACCATCCTCACCATCTGGATGCTTGGCGGTCCACCACTGTACGTTTCACAAGGAGTTTTTTTTCCGCGTACGACCTCTCTGTGGAATAGTTTACCACCGGCGATTTTTCCGGAACGATACGACCTGGGGACCTTCAATAAAAGAGCTTACTCCTGTCTAAAGGGCCGGCAACGCACCCGCAATTCTCCTGGTGTTACGGTTGATCATGGGCGGCGGTAGTCACTTAACATCAGGTGAGCCACATGCTCGTTTGCCCCTTCTTCTATAAAAAAAAAAATAGACCCATAAGCCGCTAAAACCACTTTCTTTAAATGTGAAAATAGCAATTAATCGATTACAAAAAAGATACGATTTCACGCGACAAAACATTGGATTATTGTTTTTTTTTATAGAATAAGGGTGACAAACGAGCACACAGTCCACCTGATGTTAAGTGGATGCTGTGGCCCATAGACATTTACATCTACCCTCGATTAGGAATCAAAATGCAGACGCGTGTCATCCGTGATGACTAAGATGGAACGCCTCGTTTCCAGTAAAAAGGCTCTCCGGTTCTCTACACTCACCATACGAAACACAGCGGCATAGAGCTGCTATTTTACGCTGGTATTCTGTGAGAGCGTGGTACTTCCGCGGTCAAGCCGACCCATTCGTGCCACAACCATAATATAGCTGCAGCAAGGGCTCTAACACGTATAAAATAAATTTATACCACGTGTAAATATTCAGGCGCTAGTAGAATACACCTAAGCGCTTTGCGCATAAGGCATGCTATAATGTCAGTTAGCAATTGCCCACAGGTAATGTTATCGTAGAAGAACTTTGAAAGAGTTTTTATTTGTTGCATTCTTATCATTAGAGAGGGTGTACAAAAGTTATATAGCCTGTATCATAAAAGAGAACCTAAAAAATTTAGACCTATGTTGTAGAAACCCTATCCTCAGATGGTTTGAATGTCAGTATGTTCGACCGTCGATCAAATGAAGAAAATATAATATAATGTAAGAAAATTAATTAAGATAAGAAGGCGACCTTGGATCACTTAAAATTGAATAAAGTAAAAGTAAAATTTTAGAGCATCACCATTGACGTATGAAAGCCATTTAAGCTTTGAACGATAGAACGATAGGAAAACTAATGGAATTATTGAGAAGGCACTCATACTTATTTAGAAGATTTTCTAACAGATCTGGGTAAAATACATCTGCATAATCGATAATAGGTAGAATGAGGGAATGTACCTGAAGATGAAGATTGTAGCTTTGCTGCGGGATTAACTGAAACGCCATATTTACACGACAATTCTCTTATGGCTTCCAGGTTGTTATTTAGTTTATGTATTACAGAGTTAAGATTATTTAAGCCTGATGGCACATAGAGCTGAAAATAATCCGCATACGTAGATGTTACGAACAATCTAAAACTGAGGAGATAGAATTTATAAATAAGAAAAACATAATAGGAGAAAGTATTCCGCCTTGCGACACACCAGATTAAATTTCAGCATATGTAAGAAAAACACTGATCTGAGCGAACTGATTGCTGGCGACCGCGAATATAGGAAGAGAACTACTCCATGACTGGGGATGAAAATTTAAGATGTTTAAGGATAGATAGGATACCATTATCTACAGTGTTGAAAACGTTTGGGTGATCGCTACCAAGCTATTTCTAATTTGTCTTGTGTTGTTAATTGTAAACGTGATTGTAAGCAATTATTTAAAAAAAATAGTCCCGCTGGGTTTCTTGCTGGTTCTTCTCAGGATAGAGGTTTTTTTGCGAACCAGTGGTAAATGAAAAAAGTGACTTTCAGTAAATATTGTTTATCTACATTGAATAAAAAAGTTTCTGTTTCTGTTTGAAAAGGCAATAAGCGCCACCACTGTTAATTCCTACTCATCCAAGCCCTTTCTTAAATCGTCTGTGACTGAAAAGCGGTGGTAGTGCTGTGACTAGAGCGAAACCCCGATTGAAATTCATTTAGCAGGTTATGTTGCAGTGAACACCTTCGATCAATTAGTATATTATTGATCGAAGGTGAACACAGATGTTTGCTTAAAAATGTGCTTAAAAAGATTGTGGTTCAACATCGAATAAGCCCGAGCTGAAAAGGGTACGTTCTTGGCGTATTTATATTGTGGGATACTGGCGATACATGGGTGATTGTCCCAGCTATCAGCCTAAAGAAGATATACCTTAACCAAACCGCCACTTTCTACAAAATGGAAGTAATTTAGTGTTGCCCAAAATCGGTCTTGGTCTTGCAGTCTTGGTCTTGTTCTTGCATTTTTGCAAGACCAAGACCAAGAACAA
Organism: Parnassius apollo; assembly: GCA_907164705.1. NCBI lineage: Eukaryota > Metazoa > Arthropoda > Insecta > Lepidoptera > Papilionidae > Parnassius > Parnassius apollo. The sequence continues at coordinate 1,969,983 of CAJQZP010000117.1, forward strand.
GACCGCCTAATTTTAGCAAGACCAAGACCAAGACTGACCATGCAAGATTTGAGCAAGAACAAGACTAAGCCTGCGAGACTCTTGCGTCTTGCAGTTAGGAATGAGTGCCGTTTCAGTTAGTATAGGAGTTCGGGTGTACGCTTAGGGACTCTATGAGACGCAAAAAATATATTAAAAAAATTTGGAAAATTGGACTTTTGCGCATTACGAACAATACCATAAACATACATAGCGGATGAAAATATCCATTAAAAAGAAAAAACAGTGCATCCCTAGTTTTGACCATCGGCACTTTGATTGACGACACGGCGTCTTGTTGTCGGCATCATCAAAGGTCGAATACTGACCTGTCAAAGAAATTTTGCAGCTATTCAGAAGTACAAGGTCAAGATACACGCGCCGGCGGCTTCTATGGATATTGCATTCAATCGTCGCCGCCGCGCCGCACGCACTACATTTGACACTGTTTGAATGCCGCCACAGAGTACATGTTGCAAAGAACAAAATAAGTTTTCGGGTGCTCAGAATGGACACGAATACGTTATACTGATCTCGCAAGGAATATTGTAATTAGATAATGGTAAGGATAGGTATATACCATAATAATTTATTCTAGTAAGTAATTATAATATGAACTATATGGGTTTATAATAATTACTTACTATTATTATTATTACCTAATAGATAAACATGTTCAATAAGTTAACTGCAAATCTCGATTTTTGGAAGTGTGTGTTTTTGAACACAAAGTGTTCGAATATGTCGTCACCCATTTGATAAATATTGTAGACACTTTTAACACACTTAAAACGTGTAAACATTTTGTACAACGCTAATCGAATAAAATAAAAAGTGTGCATATTAAATAAAAAGCGTAAAATAAGATCTATGTACTTTTTAGGAGCCCGAGTATCTCTTAGAGAACCGTTTAAAGAAATTGATTGCATCGAATTGATGTAAATAATAGTGATTTTCACAATTTTAATAGTAGAAATAAAAATAAAATCATAATACCTGCTTTCCGGTTACACAAAGTATATAATGCGTTCTTGGGTAGCGATATACGCTTTTATAATAAGATTACAAAAGAAATGTTAGATCTTTCACCTTTTCAATTTAAGTCAGACAAAAATGCTTGGAACTGACCTCTCGTACTACACAGGATTAACTAGAAATTTCTAAACCGATTTGGTATCTACATATACATTTGACATTTTATGTTTGACTTATCGCTTTACATAATTATAGAACTATTGTAAAAATATTTTGAAAAGAGCAACTACTGAGTTTCTTACTTTCTTCCATGATTCTTCTCAGTAGAATCAGAACACCTGGACATGAAAGAAAAAATTAGGGAAAACAGTGGTTATATGACTATTCAAAAGTGTATTTTTAATGCCTACTTGAATAAAACATATTTGAATTTTGAATTTCAAACGAGTGAAGGCATATTTAATTTAATTAACGTAGATTAATTCAATCACAAGAAGAACATAATATACACAATTTTATTTACATATTTACATTTCATTTTTACGTAGGCACACTATACCTATCTGGCAACGCATCTACTTTATTAATCTTCTGAAGAATCATTAATTTTATCAAAGGATGACGAACTTTCCTTTGTCGGTCTTTCGGCGTGTACTTACAAATAGTAGTATTTATTTTAATTCCAGTCATTCCCAATTGAGCTTCTTCGAGTCTAATGTATTAATTGTTTTTACTCTAATCCTTGTTGTTCTCGGAGCGATAAGTTTACAATTTGACATGAGTGACGAAGAGTCGAATAGTTCTAGTCGGAGTAGTGAGAGTTGGAGTTATAGATCAAAAAGACCTAAAATTAAATTTGATGAGTTTTTAGACATAATACATGCATCCCAAATTGCTTTGTGTAAATTATGCCAACATAAAAAGATTGAAATAAAAATGAAAAACAGAAACACTTCAGGCTTAAGGAAGCATATAATATCTTTCCACAAAAAAGGAATCACAAATATTTCTTCCTGAAAAACCAAAATTAAGTGGAGATATCACAAGCTTTTTAATAACCACCGGAAAAAGTGGACAGGTAAGAAAAAATATACTTATCACACAATTACATAACACATATATTATGTAACTAGCGGCCGCCTACGACTTCGTCCGCGTACAATATCTGATTTCCTATGAGATTTTGAAATTTTCTCGCTGCAAAAGTCTTACCTAAGTATAAAGAGGCTATATAGGTAAAGCTTAACTATGCAAGTATTTATTATTTAAAACTAATAAAGTAAATGTCGATCTTCATATCTATACTTTAAAAATATAGGACTTGCATGTAACCATTTTACCCCAATTTCACGCCACTTAGGGTTAGGATTTCGTAAAACAGCTTATTCAGGATTTTATTATTGAAAACTTATAACTTTAATGCCAATTTTCGTGTCTCTAACTTCAAAAACGTAGGACTTTCATACAAACTTCCAACTCCCATTTCACTCCCTTAGAGATAGATTTTCTCAAAACCGTTTCTTAACTGATCTCTATGCCATAAAAGGAACCTACCTTACAAACTTCAAGTTTGTATGTTTTATAGTTCCTGAGATATCGTTATAGTCAGTCAGTGAGTGGTAGTATATATATATATATATATATATATATATATATATAGATTATAGTGTTATATATGTATTTATAATTCACTCATATTTTCATTTGTTTTTATAATCGGCAAGACACATGATTTACTGTTTTATTTCAGTCTGAAAATAGCAGTGACAACATCACGACAGCTCCAGTTGATTGGATAGTTAAAAAATATCGTCCCTTCTCATTTTTCGATGACGAAGCTACACAAGTATATTTTCGATCAATTTGCCCAAATATGGTGTTTCCTAAAAGGTCCACACTTAGAAGGAATGTTCAAAGAACGGTTTGAAGAGCTTCAATTGAATCTTAAGAAACGACTACAACAATTTTCATCTAAAATGTCATTTACCATTAATGGATGAACGTCAATTGCTGGTAGGAGTTTACTACGGGGTCACTATTCATTATATAGACAACGAATGGAAGAATCGATCTGTAGTCCTTGATTTTATACCATCACGCGGTCGACATACTGGGGAAGATATTGCAACGATTTTCCACGAATGTTTATTGGAATATTACATAATTGATAAAATACAGGGTATCACGGGTCGACAACGCAACTGCAAATACCAAATTTATGTATGAATTGGACAAACAGCTGCCACACTTTGATTCAGACAATCAACATTTCCGGTGCTTTGGTCACATTTTGAACCTTTGTGTACAAGATTTATTAAAGACCTTAGCATTACACAGTGAAACTGACAATAAGGGACAAGAACAGCAGTATGAAGATAATGAAGACGAAACTGAGGAAGATGAAGAATATGCGCCAAATATTGCTGACTCACGTACAGCTATAACAAAATTACGCAGTATTTCCAGTAAAATAAAAAGAAGTGAGATATTGAAGAGGAAGTTTCAGTCTGCTTGTGAAGCAGCTGGCGTGCCATCAAATCTGAACCTCATACTCGACTGTCCAACGAGATGGAATTCCACACATGATATGATTGGATTTGGTTTAAAAGTGAGAACTGGCATTAACATATTGTGCACTTCTGTCACCGAATTGTATGATTTTCAAATCACGGATAGTGAATGGCAAATACTCGAAAAAATACATAAGTTTCTAATAAACTTTAAACTTCTATCAACGAAACTTGGTGGAGAAAAATATGTTACATTACCGCTAGTCATTAAATCATAGCTATTATAAGTATCATTCAATCTCTTGCTCGATAAAATTGAATCCATGGTAAAACAATTAGAAAACCAACAAACAAAGAGAAACCTAATCGATCCGAAGTGGATGAAAGGCTCATTCTGGGTTTTCAATCAGCTCGAGACAAAATGCTTAAACATTATAAAAAGAGCAACTGGATTTATTGTACCTCTTTAATTTTAGACCCAAGGCATAAGACTCAGACTTTTGACATGACATTATGGGGGAAGCAAATTAAAACAGAAAGCCTGCGCAAATTTAATGAACTTTATAAAGAATATAAAAGTCTACACTCAGTGAACACATCTCTAGAATCACCAAGAAATGAAAAGAAAGTATGTGAATATGATGAAGATGAAGACGTAATAGACTTTGAGAAATTGTATGCATGTCCCTCGTCGTCATCTGGATCTTTTCATCAAGGCTTAGTTATAGACGAGTTGGAGGATTACCTAAGTAAACCCAGAGCCGCCAGTCCGGAAGACATTTTAGAGTGGTGGAGGACGCATGAGACAAAATATCCGACTTTATCGAAGATGGCCCGTGATTTTCTTTCAATACCTGCAACTTCAGTACCTGCTGAGAGATTATTTTCTAAAGCATCATTAGTAATTAGAAAACATAGAAATAGGTTAAGTGATGAGTCAGCCAGATGGTTACTTTGTGTTAATTCCTGATCAAAAGAATTAATATAAAGTAACAATTATGTCAAAGCTTTTGTATACTGTTATGTAATTTAATTTGTATTGTAATTTATTTTTTTATATAAATAAATGGTAAATTGTATAACTCTTTTATTCCATTTCATATAAGGGTCTATCAATCTCTTTCTAGACAGATAATGTTCTTTATAATACAGTCAAGTTAATGTCATTAATTTGTTTTTTATATGTTTTGACTAAGTTTTAGCACATGTAAGCTTATTAAATGTAAACGTTTATTAAGAAACAGACTAACTCCCGTGGCCGTGAGACTTGGTAGACAGCTCAGTTGGTTAGAGCATCGGCACGGATCGCTTAGGTCGTGGGTTCAAACCCCACCCGGTATTAGTTGATTTTTCGAATTTCTCATTAAATGTTTAGACATTTATTAATTTGGTTGGTCTTTCTATGGCTATGTTAATTCAAGCTCAAAATGTGCCTACTCTGTTAAGTTGTTTTAAGATCTAAAGTAACGTTTAATAAATAACAATAGGCTAATAGGTAATTGCGAGACTTGCGAGACTCTTGCTGCAAGACCAAGACCAAGAACAAGACTGAGAGCGCAATACCAAGACCAAGAACAAGACCAGGTATATTGGCGCAAGACCAAGACCAAGACTGGCTAAGTTTCGTCTTGTTCTTGCATTTGGGCAACACTAAAGTAATTACAGAAGGCCAGTATCAGCCAGACTAAGTATATCAGCAGCAGTAGAGCCTCGGTCTCTCGTCATGTGGCCTACACTGCATCCGCTGGTGAAACTGGATGGCGCATTGACACCTGCGGCTAGGAAAAGATCCCAGCTAATTATCGGCTAATCTCAATTTTCTTTATACCTATCCTGTATGGTTATGAATTATATTTGTATGCCCACTTAAGGACATACAATATAATAGAATTACCACAGTTGTTTGTTTCATTATTGCTTCTAATCGTTGAAATCAATTTGCAAGCTATCGACGATAAGTAAGTATTAATTCGATTGGAAACATTTATGTATTATCTAATTTTATTGCTTACTCAATTTTAGTTTACTTTTATTTCTGTAACTCATGCTTAATTTGCAGATAACTTGACATAAGATACCCATGTCTATACGTTTTATTTTACTTTTATTTCCGTAACTCAAGATTAATTTGCGGATAACTTGACACAAGATACCCATGACTATAAATTACACCCTAAATTTGCACGACATTTGACACCTTTCTGTAGCTCTATTTCGCAAGGAAAATTTCAAAAAAGCTTTGAGGTATAATTTCTTAAGATAACTGGAAAAACTATTTTCACTTTAAAACTGTGACAATAATTTTAACAATGTACATATTAAAACACTTACTGATTTTAAATACAGATGTAAACTATGTTTGACTGCCTCGTTGGTCTAGTGGTTGTAGTAGTGCGACTGCTGATCATGAGGTCCTGGGTTCGAATCCCGGGTCGGGCCAAAAAGTTAATTATTGAGTTTATCCGTCAAGAAATTCTCAGTAGTTGCCCGGAGTCAGGAAGTTGGCGGTGTCTCACCCCCGTGCCTCGGAAAGCACGAAAAGCCGTAGGTCCTGCGCCTGATATCTCTCCGGTCGTGTCGCTTTACGGCCCCATCGGATTATGAGAGTGAGAGAATAGAGAGTGCACCTGTGCTTGTGCATACACTTGGACACTATAATCCTGTCATGCGCCGATGGCTAGGCTCCGTTGAGGCAGGCCGCCGTGGCCGAAATTCGGTCTGGAGGACATTATTATTATTATTATGCTTAATACGTGCTGCAGCCCTATTATGGTTGTAGTACGAATAGGTCGGCTCCACCGAGAAAGAACCACGCTCTCACAAAATATCAGCGTAAAATAGCAGCTCAATGCTGTCGTATACATGTGGTGAGGGTAGAGAACCGGAGACCCTTTTTACTGGATACGAGGAATTCCCTTTTAGTTCTCAAGGGTGACAACGCGTCTGTATTTTGATTCTTAATTAAGGATACATGTAGATGTCAATAGCATTCACTTACGGTAAGGTGAGCTGTGCTCACTTGTCGCATTTATTCTATTTAACACTAATTTTATAGTAAATTTTTCGTGTTGCTGACACTTCAACCTCCTTTTCTATCTCACGTCTACCCACACCACTCGCGCCGCTTACATATTTTCACACACAGTTTCCTTTCTTTTTCCTTAAAAACCTGCAGAACTTAGCATTGCAATTCGACTGCATCACGGATACCTCAGATTATTTTGAGACTAACGATTAACACGCAGAAATTGACTAGGAGGATACCGTCGCTATCAAAACCAAATGAGCAAACTAGTTCGTCACCATTATCAGATATGGGATGATATGTGATAAAGGATGCTCTTACGCCGGCATTTCTCTGCGAGAAAATGAAATAATACAGCACAATAGATTCAGAGGAACATAAAACACAATCATTTTTGAAAGTCAAAAACTTTAGGCTGGAATCGTCTAGTGCGCAACCTCGTGCCTATTTATGTCGACATTTATAAACGTATTTTCAAAATACAGATGCGTTGTCTGAAAAAACATTTAATTCCATTTTAATATTTATATTTTTAGTATACTAAAATGCCCGTGTAGTGGCCGTGTAAGAATATCCACTGCTATCTTCTACTATCATTATCACTATCATCATCCCGTGGGTGTCGTAAGATACGACAGAGGGGAACAAATCAGGAGATGCGCAGCAGCGTCTTCCTGATAACGACTAAAAATAAAAAACTGCTTGTGCCAACCCGCTTGAGAAGCGTAGAGACTATGCCGAATATCCTCCGTATGAGGCAGTCGATGGGGGAGGCCTATGTTCAGCAATGGACTTTAATAGGCTGTACCGGTGACTGTACATTAAAATGTTAACCCCATAATAGAATTTTCTCCAGAGGCGTTTTACGAGCCCAAATTGCACAAAATTACAATATGCATTTTTATGCATGTTTTCATTAAAGATAATATTATTACAATATACTCACTCACTTCAGAAAAGAGCAAATTAAATGCAAACCTTTTAGCTAGTTGTGGATTTATTCATGCACAGTATAAGCGAACCTTTGAAACCAAGTTTCAATAAGTCTCGCATTGTATTGTATTCGCTATACTGGAAACTATCCCTCTTGACATGGTAGCTTTATTGAACACTAAGCTCTCAAAACAAGATTTCCAATAAACTCTTTCTATTGTTTATCCAGATTTCATACTGTTTATAAAAAGCCAATTCTTTAAAATAGCTATACTGGATGATTTTTCTTACCTTCTGGAAAAAAAATAAAGTGTAACAGATGAACGGAATAAAAGCCTGTGACACTGATATTTTACAAATTTTTTTTCTTTTACATCAACATATTATGAAATTGATCTATCAATAAGTACAACTAATTTTAAATAAACCTTCAGTCCTAAAAAAATTAAAACACATATTTTTAACTAAATAAATAAATCAATTAAAAACATGGAAAACAAAATAATACGCACCCAATTAGTAGCATTTATTGATTCTATTCCGTTCCTTACATCGTATTTTTTCTAGACGGTAAAATAGTCGTCTATTATACTGAGACACTAACGTCAGTGTATTATAGTTTTTTTAAACTGATGTATATCCACACTAACAAGCATTCGATAAATATTTTAAATTACTGTTTCAGATGAAAGAAATATCAGATATGTTGCGTTTTATGATCGTCGTCGTAACCTCGTAACCCTTCGTTGCAGTTTTACAACCTTACAAGGCCAATGTTGAACTTTCGCCTTCCTCTATAGATTGCCTCAAAGCTCAATCCTGAACCAACTGCATGGACTCATTAGGTCTTCATTCCATTCATGGATGGTGGCCAACACTACACTTGTCAGAAGCTGCCACTAGAGACATCTTCTTTATCATTAGTTGTCAGTTCTTCAGCTATATGGTCACCCTATTGTTACTTCACACCAATGATTCGTTGAGCTATGTCAGTTACATATTTAATAAGATTTAAATAATAGTGTGAAGCCTTAAACAAACTGTGACAGGATATGAAACAATATTTGAAAACTTTTAAAGCCGTTGAAAACAAGGGATGGGGGGGTAGTACTGTTTATGGAATTAAATCATTTTTTATATAATTTTAAACAACAAAAATTTAGCGTTACATTAATCATCCTTGTGAGAACACTAGATCGTAATCATTAGTTTTATGTCTACATAATTTCAGTATATTTTGACTTCTGGAAGTGGATAAAACTTGTTTGACAGTTACGTGTTTGACATTGGCCTTAGAGTAATACTATTTTTTTTAATATAGAATGGGGTGACAATCGAGCACACAATGCACCTGATGGTAAGTGGATGCTGTGTACCGTAGACATCTACATTTATTTCGATTAAGATTCATAATGCAGATGAGTTGTCACCCCTGAGGACTACGATGGAACACTTACTTTCCAGTAAAGACGGTCCCCAGTTCTCTACACTTACCATTCAAAACACAGCTGCATTAAGCTGCTATTTTACGCTGATATTCTGTGAGAGCGTGGTCCTACCCCGGTTGAGCCGACCCATTCGTGCTACAACCATCATATAGCCGCAGCGTGACTCCACCACGTAAAAATAATATGCTGGTATTACTCTGAGACATAGGCAGTATGAACGTAAACAATGTACGTTTTAATAAAGATATTAAAACTTAATTCGCAACCATTCGCTTAATTAAATACAATGATGTGTCTTACCTGGATTGAAGAGGTAAGACACATCATTGTATTTAATTAAGCGGATGGTTGCGAATTAAATATTAATATCTTTAATATAATGAATTTCCGCAAAGTAACGCCTGATTCTATCAATTATAATGTACGTTTTCTTTTATTTTAGCTTTCTGCACTCGTTCTCCATATTATTGTACAGGATATCATCGGAATAGTGTCGGATAAGACTTGATCCTGCATCATTACTCACACTTGCGTGTGGCTCCAACAATTACTTGTAAAGCTGCCCATAGAACCTATCAATCTCACTCAAAATCTCAAATGTCCCGGGAACGATGCTGCCACACTTGGTCTTCAAGTTCGATAGTTGGTTCTTTTTGGCAGACAGATCTCTGACAAAAATTTTGGAGCCCTGGCTCCGGTCGATCGCTTCTTCAATAGGAGCTGCATTGAAGTTGCGTAAGCCTCGCCGCATGCATTTGGAGGTATATCTGTTCACTGCTGAAAACCGCAGCTTCATTTGCCGTTTAGCAGCCATGAGATTAAGAATGTGATCGGAAAGTTTTGTGTTCTTCTGCGGCGGGTGCTACAGAACTTAGCTACGACTGCATGAACAGTTTCCACGAGCTTGTCATTCATATTGTCCACTGTATTGCAGTCTTCTAGGCACTGAGGACGGTTTTGTAACTCGAGCTGAAAGTTTTCGGGACTATGAATTAGAGCTTGGGGGCGGGGACGGAGCGTTGACATCATTAGAGACTTCTCCAGCTTAACGTTAAGGTTCAGTGTGCCTCTAACCATTCAATGATCGCTGCCGGCATTCTTCTTGAAACAGAATAGTTGCCGTCTAGTGTCATAATGAAGTCAATCTCAGTTTTTGTCGAACCGATGTGTCTCGACCAGGTCTACTTCCTGTGAGGCTGCTTCTGGAAGAAAGAGAGATAAAGAGTCCCTCCTTCTCCATGAAGTTAGCCAGCTGCTGGCCTCTTGTGCCACCTTTACTGCCTTTAGTTCACCTTTGTCTCTTGTGCCTAGTTTTGCGTTGAAGTCTCTCATTAGCACCGTATAGTAGGTTTTGGAAGAATGCATGGCTTTAGAGATATTCTCATACATTTGTTTCACCTCTACATTGGGATGTGCCGAGGTTGGTACGTAATCCTGTATGACCTTCAACGAATACCGCTTGGTGATTCTGAATATAAGGTACGCAAGCATCGTCGACACACTCAAACTCTTTACAACGTTGTTAACGAGAGACTTGTGGACGATAAATCCGACACCTCCTTGGGACAGGTGCTCGCCCTCCCGGTGATAGAACAAGTTGTTGGATTCGAGGATTACCGTGTCCACTCTTCGGACCTCAGATAATCCTATAATATCCCAGTCTATATCTTTTTTTTCTCGTCAGTCCTTAGGGTGCGTGCGTTGTATGTTCCAGGTCGAGTCATCTTACGTGGCAACCGAACCTCCACCGGAGATTCTTAGCAGCCCCTGCCACGCCGTTACTACAGTATGGTCGCCACCGTAGCCAGGAATAGCGTAATTCTAATCATGGGGAGTATCTTGTCATAGTTGTCATGCTTGGCGAGTGGGTTGGCAACCGCAGTGTTTTTATTGTTATTTTGCTGTTACCAGAAAGATGCTGTTGCCTATCTTCTGCCTCAGTTTCCCTCTGTCGCCTCTCACTACACCCACGGGAAGATATGGGGTAGTGTTATATTCTTAACCACCACTACACAGTTGTATGAATAAAATAGATCAATTGTTTCACTTTTGTATTCAGTCAGGTTATAAATTAATTCATGGATAACTTTTAACTGTTGAGTAAAAAACCAGCCCTAAGAAAAGTTTGCTAATATTAAGGTGTTATGTTACATACACTAAAAGTTTTTTCTGTTTTGCCCATAACTACTTCCACTTCCATGCAGAAATCGATCTGGTTGTCGGTAGCGCCGCCCGCAACGTAACCGCTACGCTTCCGAGACGTCTTTTCCTAAAAATCGTAATAATTCGTAGAAGTTAGCATTGTTTTTTTAAGGTGTCATTTATCGAGATGTAGACAATTTTTATATTTCTTAAATGATTTTATTTGTTTGATGTCGCATTTCCCTCAAAAGCTACGAGATTGTTTATCGACTTCAGAAGGATTCATTTCGGTCCAATTTGCTTTTAACAGATTTTTTTTAAAAAAAGTCTTTTATTAGGTGTCTATTTTATTAGTTTCAATAGGTTAATCATTACCTGTTATATTTATGTGGCCTTAATTTTTTTATTCAAAAAGTATCATGCCGTAGCTTCGCTCCCTTGGACTAAGGTTTTAAGTGCATTATCAAAGTACAACCTATGAGTAATAGGAAAGATATATCAGGTAAAAACAATATAATTTTTTGCATCACGTTTATTACCAACGGCCTATAAAAGTCCACTGGAGGCAATGAGCCTTTCCGTTTTAGTTACGATTTATTATGAAGTAATAAAAGTTATAGGCACCAGGAATCTGGTAACGCGATAACTAATCCGCCTGCCAAACGTAATGTACAATAACTGAGAAGAACATTCAATAATTGGCTTTACGATTTTTTGTATTATTTAGCTATAAGGTTTTACTCTTGAAGAATGGAGTGGAAAGATGTATTTATTTTAAACTAAGATTACATTATCTTTTACTGACAATTTAGAAGGCAATGTATCAAATTTAAAACGTTATATAAGATAATCTTCAAATTTTAATTATTTTCTAGTCCCTTTAAAGCATTAAATATTAAAATACTTTTTTAAATAAATTACTTTAACCAATTGTGTGCTTGAACCCGGTTTGTACCGAGAATACTACTGCCGTTCATCGGTCTGAGAACTGATATTTTAAAACCAGATTTCAAATATCAGACCAGTTATTCTCAAACCAACGAAGTGCAGTTATAGGCATCTAAAATTGCGGAATATTTTAGATGCCATTATTCGGCTGGATAAGAGTCATGCTTTCATAAAATACCAGCGTAAATTAGGAACTTAAAGTTATAGCATAATTGTATGATACCTCTATTTTACTATTACTCTATATAAGCCTACTAATACTCTATTATAAGCCAGTGCTCTACTACAATCCCACCTGGTGGTAAGTGGTGATGCAGCCCTTGATGGTAAATCACACTGTCTTACCGTAACCAATGTCAATTCACTCTTGCCATGAAGACGCTCAGATTGTAATCGGTCGGAAAGACAGACGCCGGCTGTTCACTCTTACTCCTCCTCATCAGTGGCGTAGCTATGCAATCAAGGGCCCCGGGGCAAAAATGAAATAGGGGCCCTATTTGAACCAAACTTAATATAATACCTACTTTAAAGATGCAAAACTACTTATTCTTCAGTTACTTACAGCCTACTGGGCATAATAAAGCAAAGCTACTATCTAGTATCTGTAAGGCAACAGATAATATTTAATCGTACTTCTTAATCTGTAAAAATAAAAGAGTATTCCCGAATAAATGACTCATCTTTCAACACTAAGCCCAAACCGCTATACGTAGAAATCTGAAAATTGGACAATAATTGAGAGTGAAATGATTTAGGAAAATTCGATCTCTAAGGGGATGAAATAGGGTGTTATAGTTTGTATGAACATTTTTATTTTACGGGGCGATTAAATAAAAACTTACTAAAGTTACTCTGTATAATATGTAGTAGAGCCACGCTGCAGCTATATTATTATGGGTCGGCTCGACCGGGGTAGATCCACGCTTTCACAGAATACCAGCATAAAGCTCAAACCGCAGATTGTAGAAGCATGAAATTATGACAGCATGTCTTCCTTTTATTACGTAGGCATTTACTGAGATGGGATTTTGAAAAATTCCAACCTTCAGAGGGTGAAATTGTGTGTTACAGTTTGTACGACACTCTATTTTACGGGGTGATTGACTGTTGAGTTCTCTGTTGACAAATGAAATGAATACATGGTTTTCCATTTTTCAAAACAAACCCTTACCTATTTACTTCTTTTAAATTATGCAACCACACGACAGATTTTGATACGTTTTTCACTGTGATTTGGATATTTTTTTATGGAAGGTTAGTAGATATGTACAGTACATTCTAATTAAGTTTGAGTAGTAGGCAAAGTTCAATATTTAGTAATTAAATCATCAAAAAATTGATATTAGGGCTTTCTTAGCTGGTTAAACTTTGAGATACATCAAAATAATGTACTAAGGAATCGTGGTTCTTCAAGACGTCTCGACCAAAAGTCCGCGCTAGCATAATAATACATATAATATATATAGTAATCATGAAGAAATAATATAGTATATCTATCGCCTTTAATAATTGAAAATAATTGCTTATTTGCGAAGATGTTTTCCCTTATTTGGTATTAATATTCATCTTGATAGATATGTTAGTTAACATGAGCATTTTGTCTAAATTAAAATTTTTGTATATAAATACATACTGTAATAACTGGCAGTAATGATAAACCTTTGACATTAACAATATACCAAAATAAAAAAGAAGGCTTTTTTAAAAGAAAGGGTGGGCGACTAAAATTATGAGCCCCTTATTGGTCCTGGTCTAGACGCCTGTCGTATGTGCCATGTGGACTGTACATTTCTTCTTTACCCTACTATTAGGATGAACACTGAAGGATCTTGATAAATAAAACAGCAATTTCCTCAGTAAAATTCCCCCGTGGGAATGCGATACTGATGCACTTTTAACTAATAGGTACACTACTTTTCACTATTACTTTTACTTTTTCTTACTTCGTCTTTTAGTCCCGAAATTATTTTAATTTATAATATTGGTACTTAGACAATAAAACAAAGTATGTGATTTTATTTTAACAATGATGTTTAGGTGTGAGAACTTTTTGTGATTTAAGTTCGAGCCATTCGTAGTTTGTTGGTCAGGGACAAGAATTTTTTTTATTTATTTAAGATAATATGTATAGTTTGTTCTAACGTAGTCATAATGGAGGCTGAGGGGCCCTTTTAGCTTGGGGGCCCCGGGGCATTGCCCCGCCTAGCCCCAAGGTAGCTACGCCACTGCTCCTCACGGCAGATTGTTCTATAGTCGATTGTTAATTTACTACTACAAAGTCAGCTAAAAGTAAGCCAATTATTGAAAAGAATTCCAAAACTCAGAATGAAATTCAGGATGAAAGGAAACGAAACATAACAGTTGAGTCCCAATTTATGTTCGAATTGAATCCTGAATGCCGAACGAAATGGTTAAGAATTTTTATATAAAGGTATTATTTATAAATGAAACACGAAATAAATTTTTTTTCATAGGTGCAAGTAACGCAATGTGAACTCCGTACTCGGTTTGACGCAGATTTTTGTAAGTTTGACTTATGTTTCACTTTGCGAAAATATTTTAAATTTTATCTTATAGAACGTGAGGGTGTATATACATTATGACTCAAAAACTACAGCCTTGTTTGCATAGATGGCTTTGTGATACGATAGCTCTTCATCGGTTAATCAAATAATAAAGGGTGAAAAGAATGATACTTTATCGACGCCTCGAGTTGTTATTATATAGTAAATATTTTAAACGATTTTAGTATGATGTAGTGTAATTTGTTGTTTTTTTAAGAAGATTTTCGATGTGTTCCTAATTATTACCAAAGCATGTTTCCAGTTTTCTTCTTAATATATTAGTTATAGTATACGACTTTGTGTTTTTCTCTCTGTCCATAATCTAGTTTTGGTGTAATAGGGCGGCAAAGCGTAAGGTGACCATGTTACCCTCACGTACATTAATTAAAGTTTTGTCGAATTAATATTTTCTAAAACCTAAAACCTTAAATATTTTAAATATAGGCAGGAAATATCCCTATGAGGAAACCTAATGGAAGCGGTTTATGTTCAACAATTGGCTTTTGATATACTGTAACAAATGAATAATTGAATGAATATGATACATTCATTATACAAGTAAGCCCTACTTGTCTATTTTTACTGCAACGTGCTTTGAAGCGACCCGGATCGCTTTCCGCATGGAAATTGCTAGAAATGATAAAAAAAGATTCCTTGGCTACGACTTCTGCCCTCCGGTAGCGGTTCGGCGAGCGCTCTAATAACTGCAGGAATTCCCAGGGTATTTTTTTCTTAGAAATACGTTTATGTCTCGGAAATTTATTTTCTACTCTGAACTTTTCTTGAATCTTGCTGCATTGTTATAAAAATCAAAGAAAACTCATTAGTTAAAGACTACTATGTATTACTAAAAATTGCTTCCATCGTCATTGCAAAATCATCATTATCATCATTGCAATTTGTCATTATTTCACTGTTTTTTATGAACCTTACTGACTCCCCAGATTTTATATCGTCACGGGGTTAGTAGATCTTTTTTTATATACAGTGAATCTACGTCTATCCTTGAAAATGCATATCGTTTCCAGTAAAGTAGATATGGTTTTCATCATTTACCATACACATACATAGTTACAGTATGCGGTACACACAACTATCATCAAAAAAAATAAGGCTATGAGGACTAAGTTGAAATAGTAACTTGAATAATAAAATCACTTAACATCAGGTGAGCCGCATGCTCGTTTGCCCCCTCTTCTATAAAAAAATAGTGCGAGACGTCTGGCACAGTGATTGTCAAACTGGCCAAGCGTGTCTGTCTATTTTGGCAAGCCCTTCCTGCAACGGTAGCGGCCGATGTCCAGGTCCCGCAATAGACATTTGCTCGCCGATGAAGAAGTCGTGTTAGATACAGATCACAAACGAATCAATCACGAATAGATCATAAACGATCAATAAGAAATAGACAGAAATAAAACTGCTCAGCTAAGCGACTTTTGTGTTTGATACAGTAGATGCTGTGATTGAATTAATGGAAATTAAATATACTTCATAAATAAATGAATTTTCAATAAAATTTTAATGTGTAAGTGCTACCGTGTAGTGTATATATATATATATATATATATATATATATATATATATATATATATATATATATATATATATATATATAATAGAATGAAAAAAATTAGGAATGAAATCGGATTTAACGTTTTTAAGTAGAAACTCTAGTAAAGAACGGCTCTCGTGTAAGCCGGGTAAACGTCTTTCTAAGCTTTTCTGGATTCTTTTAAGTTTAATCTATAATTAAAGTCTAATTATAGTCCGTGATTGCTGGGGAGATTTTTTTGTTCTTGTTCTCAACAAACTTACGAAATTATCGCGTTAAACTAAAGACCGTATTAATTGTGGAACGAAGTGCTGCTGTACTACTTAATTACTGGCTTATTATCGTACTTTACCTGTATATTCAACACTTAAATAGGTAGATAGGTAAAATTGTAACACGAATAAATTTGTGAAAGATATTTGTTTATTGAAACTTGAATGAGTTGTAATTGATTGATCGATATAGATATTTTTTTCATTATGAATAACCATAGTTACAAATCAGTAATAAGGCTACCAGTAAATTTTCAGAAAACTTCCTTTCACCTACATCATCTTTCATACTTGAACCAATCAGCATTACATCAAATTTTTACCATCTTGGTACGAAGTTGCCATTACAAAAATGTTCAGAATTTGCATAAAGATTTTCATCTTATAGTAGGTAAAATCTTGCCAGTGTACGACCATTATCCCACGTTAGTACAGCACGGTAAGTGATGGTGTAGCTGAATATGGTAAAACAAACTAGCTTAGCCTATTGTTAGTATATTTACTGTATTTTTATAGAAAAAGTCTGATAGTAAATGGATGATGTGGCTTATGGACATCTACATGATTACGAATCAAAATGCAGGTGCGTTGTCGTACTTGGGAGCCATAGATTGAATGTCTCAATTCCATTAAAAGGTTTTCCGGTTCTCTACACTCGTCATACGAAACACAAATCATTATACTGAACTATTTTACACGTGTATTTCGAATGTTTTGGTGGCTAGTGTATCTTAGGGGCTTGTGTATGGAGGAAAATGAAGTAATTGTTCACATACGTTGTAGTTGATTTATTTTCTACATCAGAGACGCGTGTTCACATGAAACGCTTAGAAAGGAACTGCCTACTGCACTCTAGCTATTCTATGAGGGTGTGGTCATAAATGTCATTCATTTTTTTCCGCAAGTCATTTGCATAATCGGTTATACTGCGTGGCGCATCAGGTGGTATCCCGGTGATCAGGTCTGCAGGTAGCCGTTATTCTATTCCAAAGTTTGCGAAAGCTGGTGTCACTGATGTACTTTCGTGAACAGCGCTTCGATATGACAACAAAAACGGTTGTATGTGCTTGTCCCAATCTCGTTGCCGATTTTCGACAACTTTTGCTAGGTACCTCTCCAACGTCTGATGAAGTCGTTCTACCATTCCATCAGATTGTGCGTGGTAAGCAGTTGTTCATATTTTACGAGTACCCAATATTCGGCAAATTCCTGGAATATTTGAAACTCAAAATTCCTTCCTTGATTGCTATGAATTTCTAAAGGTACTCCAAAACGACAGAAGACTTCATGAACTAGTTTATCTGCAACTGTTAAAGCTAGATTTGGAATGGCGAAGACTTCCACTTTCACTTTCCGGAAACGGCCCCGTAACGTCAAGGGCTATCCTCTCCTATGGTGCACCAACATTGTACTCGTACAATTTCAATGCACCTCTACTACGAGTCTGAGCCACACAACTTTTACATTTGCGACACCAGTCCTCTAAATCATCACGACAGTGGACCCAGTAAAACCGTTCTCGGATCATCAGTAGAGTTCGTTCAACTCCCAGATGGCCTCCTAAACAACCATAATGGTACAGCTGTAGAACAAACTACTAGCATACATACCGGTAATTTAGCTATAGGGACAACCATTTGCAAATGACAGCGGTCATCCCAACCATTAATCCCACTTCTGACTTGAGTCTGAGGTTCGTGATAATAAAATCGGCCGATTGAATTACCAAAATTGACACTTTAATTACAGAACACCAATTACAACTTAACACACTAATAACAATAATAAACACAATTATACTACTGATCACTTTAGTTCGCAGTTGTATCGCTTTGAAGTATTCGCTTGATTTGCCAAATCAATACTGACTCGGGTCGCGGTCTATACCGGCCTTATATAGGGCCTCTTTTACTGAAACATCTAGAATGTTCGAGTAAATAGGTGTCCCGAATGACTAGGTGTCAAAAGTTCTGGCATGAAAATCTTTAGAAGGATCTTGAGTTCTGCTACTCGATACTAGAGGGCGCTAGTGGTAACTAAGGTCCCCATGTATCAGGCATTAATTATTGCGCGGAACAGTAGTTGTTCTTTCCCCATGAATTACCAATGATTATTTTAAATCTACGAATGTAAAGGAGACATAAACTAATTAAAAAACACTGATGTAACAAATATATTATATTAAAAAGCTAACCAGAGAATATATTAAAGACAATAATTATGAACCATTTCATAAAATTGCATGTAGGTAGGGCACTTGTCCAGCGACAAGACTATCAAACTTTTAAAGTACGCAGACGTCCGACGTATAAATGGATTTCAGAAACAATAAAACTGACAGTAGTGAAGTTAGCTAGACTTTAGTTTTATGTAACAACATTTTAGTCATTTATACAAACGTTTAAATGTTTAGACCTAATAAAAGAATCAAAGTTTGGACGTGATAATATCCTGAGTCGTGGACACAAACTTTTATTTGTATGTTAGTTGGAGTCAACTGGGGAAGGGAATACACTTTTACAGGAAGGGCAGCGCTCTGCCTCATTAAAGACAAGGAAGTTTTAACGCTTTCCGTTAGCTTGTAAATCTTATCTAATTTGATGTGTTAACTTTATTATAAAATTTCTATAAAGAATTAATTCTACGTGGAAGGGTTTCTTCGATCCAAACAAATTGATGAGTTACCAATTAGTAAATTTAAGAAGAAATAAAACTAAAACTGAATGAAGAATATTTTATTTAACATAAATTTTAGCAATAAGTCGAACTCCGCCATAGCAGTGAAAATTACTAGATCCCACAGACGTAGTTGTATACCTCATCATTCATCAGCATTCCACTGCTGAATATAGGCCTCCTAAGGAATACCACAAAACACGGTTTTGAGCCACCTGCATTCACCAACTTTTCGCATGTCTTACCAAGTCGTCACTTGGTGGTATACATATTCCTGCTATACAATAAATCTTTCAAAGGTGAAATTTATATAGTCGCAAGATATAACTCGTATTTACAAAGGAAGAAATACAAGTCGCAAACGGCAGGTTTTCATATAAGTTAATAAGCCATTAAAGTTAAAGGACTTTAACCGTGCTAATAAACATCGAAGCCGACGTTCACTGCATACGTAATTAGGTGCTTTACTGAAAACTGAAAATGTTGTTATTAAGTTTTTACAAGGTACTCACGTACCCACTATTAATACTTCTGCTGAAAATAGTGTTTTAAACCAACTTTCAACGTTTATTTTCGTAATTACGAACTAAACTGGGATCCAATTTTTTATTTTTAGCATTTTACTTTCCCCTTGTGTTCAACAAGCACAAGTGTTATTGCACAAAATAAAATATTTTCAGCCCCAGATCTGAAGGTATTTTTTATGAATCCCGTGTCAAGGTCACTGCGTCAAATTTAATGTAAAAAGATGAAAATGTAATTACCCATTATTAATTAAAATCTCCTTACACTTATTTGGGACACAACGTTCTTAGCCCAAAAGAAGTGAAAACGCTCATAGCTAGACAACTCCTTCAATTCAATGAATATATATATATAATATCTTTGAAACTAATATTTTTAAACCTGCATAGCCGCTCGCACAAAAATATTCTTGTTGTTATTTTATTGGTTTACATATTTAACGTATATAGCTCCTAGCATTTACTTACTTGTGTCTCCATACCTCAAGGCGCGACGGAACGTCTATAATGAGGTCGATACACTCCCCCTTTCAACAGATTAAAAAATCTTTATAACCATGTTATCCGTTAGTTCAAGTTTGACAATTTTAGCCTCGTGTAATGGGTATGGCTTGGATAAATAAATATTAATATAAGAATTTAAGAAAACTTAAACAACACGCATTGATCATGAACTGCGACTAGTGAGAATACCAGGCCGTAGTCATTAAAATATTGCATTGTCCTCGGCCCTTGATACGAGTGCAAATTTTCAAGTCAATCAGCCGTATGAAAGTTGGTGAAAATTACAATAAAAGATTTCGTTACATATAGATATACACACGAAGCTAATAAAAGGGTAATAAAACACATTGCATTCAAAATGTTATTATACCGTTCAACCGAAAAAAAAAATAAGGCTGAATTTTTACTCAAGTTCCTTACTCTTCTGTTTAGGCTGCCGGAGGGTTTTTTATATTATATCAACGATATGTACTAAAGCCTTTTTGAAAACTGGCTTGTTCGGAAAACTGAACTAAGCTGCCTTTGAACTTATTGCTAAAAAAATTAATAAAATGAACTCACCTTCCTAGGTTAAAGATAAAAGTAAAAATAATTCTGTTTTTATTCCCCAAAATCATACATTAAATCATGGACGTAGCGAACAAATTAATGTCGTATATAGGTTATCATAACCTAATATTATATATTGTATTTCACATTTGCAAATCAGAAAAAAAGAGCAGGTCTTTTTGACTATTTAAATTTTTAGTTTTAAATTTTCTATATTATAGTTTCTTCTTTTATATTATATATAATTAGTTTTAATCGTAAATATCATAATTGTAATTATTATTTTAGTTAAGTTCATTTTAATAAACAATATTAAAGTTTTATATTGTGATAATATAATATTTGCAAATTAAATAATACCGAAAAAGATTTTCACATTTTAAGACAATTTAACAAAATAAGCGCAAAATCAAAGTTTCGTTTTGTAGAGTGGTAATACAATCGGTTATAAGGATGACCGGAATTCGGTACATCTTGAAAAGAGAAATTGTATGCCGTGTTGTGGCATTAAAGAACACACCAAAAACATACAAAAAACATTTCATAGCAGGCACAGTGGAAAACTGAAAAAAAATGAGTCATCTTTCTCATAACTGCTCAAAATAGTAAAAAATTCCGTTGGTAGCCCGCTAGCTAGGCAAATAGCGAGACTGAAGAAAATTGTAAGGCAATCTATGGAGGTCTATTTTTAGCAGGACTCTTGTAAAGATGTAATGTAAAAATTTAGGATAGGGACGCATGGTTTTCACAACCCTTGTCATAAAACAGCAAGTTGAGCACATTTAGTATTCCGTCCCATTAGCCATTATTTAAATTAGTGATGTTTATAACACATGGTCGTGGCAGTTTTGTTGAATGCAGATAAATTTGACTCAGCTTACACCGATTCCTCAATTATATTTATATATTTTTTCAGATAAAGGAAAAATATTGGAAAAAGCAATATGAAACACGAAAAATGAAATATACATTTTATTAATTTCCCATCTAATTGACACTATGTTCTCCATAAAAAAGAATATCCCATTTTAAACTTTGAAACTTAAAACAACAAACTTGTATTAGAGTAAATGTAGTAAGTTTTTTGTACAATTGTAAAAAAATGGCCTATGACTGACACCCAGGTGATTTCATAGGTCGTCTATGGAATTATGAAACCGAAAAGAAAATAAAACCACTCTGAATAAAATTGAAAATGATCTTGTATTATACAAACTTATATTTTTATGAGAACTCTCTCCGGCAAATTACAAAACGCTACAGTAAATAACGCCAAATGAAGCAAATCAGATTCTTGTGACCTACTACGGGAGCGGAAAAAAATGGGTCGCGAGAAAACGTTTGCGTTCCGGAATTCTATCCATTTAAACGATTTTCGCTGTCCAATGCAATTTTTTTACCCTCTGTCGTTTCTTTATCTGTTTTTATAAACAGCACAAACTTTACTTATTACTTCCTGTTCAAATCGGATATTCAGAATAAAATTTTGAAAGGAACTTAGCACGAATAATGACTTGTACGATTATCGTTCAGCCCATAGAAATATTAAAAACAGGTTCAGCCTAGGTGAACAGACACCTCGTAGGAGAAATATTTGCCATAATCGACACGCTTTCAATGCGAGTTTTCTTATTAAGCTATTGCATAGTTTTTAAGCTATTGCATATCTTCTATCGCGGGCCTTGAGCGGGGGCACCGAATTCAGAAATTTATTCCGCCGTAATGAAAAAACCTCACGCTCCCCACTCCGACGGGCACGGAGGTGTGGCTTGAAGGCCGTGCATAGTCTAACGTCGTTTCTTTTCGGCAGTCTTCGACACGGTGTTTGTGTGCGTGCAACTAGACGTATTGTACGACTCTACGAAGCTCGCACGAATCGCGACGAGCTGCTCTGAAATCGGACGAATACATAAGCACCTGTTTATGAGAAAGTATATAGGTGTATAGGTATTTATGTACAACAGTGAATAGCTGTACTTGTAAAATTTGTGTATAAAGTGTTTTGAATATGAATGAACAAAGTGCATTTATTATTTATTTATTTAATAAAAGAAAAACATTTGTTTTCTTATCGGTCACCACGCTCAAAAAGTGTAACTTGAATTAATATCAAAGAAAAAGAAATACTGCATAAATAAAATAAATAAATAATTATAATTGCATAAGTTGATACAAAATGCTATGCAATAGCTTTACCGCGGCAGTCCCCGAGTGCCACACGTATTTTTTTTAGTCGTTATTAGAAAGACGCCGCTGCCCATCTCCTAATTTGAATCTCTGTCGCCTCTTACGACACCCGCGAGATGATACGGGGTAATGGATATTCTTACACCGCCACTCAATGACTTGTAATTTATACGAGTTGTAATTATTCCATGTCCCTCACAGGAGTTTTTTTGTGAAAGCTAAAATATTTTCTCGAATCAAGTGAATGAAAGGCATAATATGCTGTTAAACTGCTGTACGAAATATCTTTTAATTTTTTCGGATGGGTGTATTCACCATTCAATCCAATGCCCTTATAAATTATTAAACTACGGTGAGAGGAATTCTGGCGGAGGCGTGGTAGCTAAGATGGTTAACGCTCGCTGTAAATATAACAGAACTCGAGTAACCCGGGTTCGATCCCCACCGGTACCAATGAAATTGTTAATTGCAATTTTAAGCGCTGATTTACCACGTGCTCGGCGGTGAAGGAAAACATCGTGAGGAAACCTGCATGTCTGAGGAATAAGAAAAAAAATATTTCCAAGACATGTAAAGTTCGCCAACACGCATTGGGGCAGCGCGGCGAACACTTCCTTGCCCTAAAACCCTCTCAGAAATGGGGGGTAGGCCTGTGCCCAGCAGTAGGACGTATATAGGCTGTAACTTTAGAGGAATTCTATTTCTTATTCTTCGTCTTTTTCACTAGCCTGCAAAGTCCACTGCCGGTTATTAACATCTTCATTTAGAGTTAGAATTAGCCTAAATGGTCACGCTTGGTTGAATCCTTCTGGATTGACGATCGCAGTTCCAGATGTTTCACATCTTTGACGCTGCAGCCATTCGCTGGTCTGCCATAAACGAGGTGATATAACGCCATATCTTGGAACATATGGACGACACACACGGTCAGTTCAACTGATTATCGATATATCGAAAATCCGATATTTTAAAAAATATAAACAGTCCTAGTTTGAACTGATCAGTTTGAATGATGAGTTGAACTGACCGTGTGTGCCGTCCATTACAAGAATTTCTGGCATTTCCCATAGTCACCTCTAACGATACCCACGGGACGAAATGGGAGTTATGGATTCTCTTATACCACCTCCACTTGTTAAAATAACTTTCCTCTCAGGAATAGACCGGAAAAGCCTAACGTACATAGGCCATGGTACTTACCACTTTACCATCGCCAATTTTCGTCAAATCGCAAAATATTCAATACTGAATAAATTTGATGCAATATCATTATATTACAACTATGTTTGTAATGGCTTTAAGTTATTATAAGTATCTCTACATAGTATAAAATAAAGTCGTTTTCCGCGTCTATCTTTTTGCTTATCCGCTTACTAATTTTGATGACGCAACGGATTTCCAAAATAAGCTTTTTTGTAAGTGGAAAAAAATATATTTTATAACCAAGTCGCCAAAAAACCCACTTTCAAGGCTTGCATAGGTTTCACGTTAAGAGGTACATCAAAATGATGTCACTAGAAAATTGTAGTTCTTATAAAATCCTTGAGAAAACTTCGCAATGGCATATCTGCTATTGTTGACTCACAGTAACAATTTTATTCTTTAAAGTTTTTATTATAAATTCCGTATATTTGCGATGCTTTTTGCTCTTATAATCTACATTCAGATCAATATGTTAATAACCTTGGATATTAGGGTAAAAGAAAGTAATGGGAGTAACTTAAGCGAGAAATTAAATAAAAGCTTATTTCACAATAAAATATTTATTGAAACTATAAAATAACAAAATTTACTTATTTAGCTATCAATTGAGATCAGTTTTAATCACTTTGGTAATCACCTTTGGAAATTATAACAGTTCAAATAAATAACTGATTTGACCCCCAATTATACTGAGGTGAAGGAAATGGTAGTCAACCTGTGGGTAGTCAGAGTCAAAAAAAATACGTGTGGCACTCATTGACTGCCGCGGTAAAGCTATTGCATAACATTTTGTATCAACTTATGCAATTATAATTATTTATTTATTTTATTTATGCAGTCTTTGATATTAAATCAAGTTACACTTTTTGAGAGTGGTGACCGATAAGAAAACAATTTTTTTTTCTCTTATTGAATAAATGAGAAGTTAATATTGTTTAAAATATTTTTAATATCTTACAATACATGTAGGTTATTCAGGAATTTTTATC
This sequence comes from Parnassius apollo, assembly GCA_907164705.1. NCBI lineage: Eukaryota > Metazoa > Arthropoda > Insecta > Lepidoptera > Papilionidae > Parnassius > Parnassius apollo. Next base: position 1,995,002 of record CAJQZP010000117.1, read on the forward strand.
ATTGCGTTAGCAGCTAGTGTACACGCACACAAACACCGTGCCGAAGTCTGCCGAACTAAAACGACGTTAGACGATGCACGGCTTTCAAGCCACACCTCCGTGCCCGTCGGAGTGGGGAGCGTGAGGTTTTTTTTCGTTACGGAATTTCTGGATTCGGTCCCCGCGCTCAAGGCCCGCGATAGAAGCTATGCAATAGCTTAAAAATTTCCTTTGGTATTTTTCCCGCTAAGAAAATTGAACATTTTCAAAAATCGGGAAGGTAATGTTTTATTAGCGTTGATGTTAAAACTGTAGTGTTGTTTCTTTCTGTCCTGCCTTTTATTGATGATAGATGCTTATTTCACTGGCAACTTAATAAATGATTGTATGGTAGACACTTTCTTCGAGGTTTCTATGGTTTGTTATGTTGATAAAATATTTCGGTCTACTTTTTTCGATGTATCATGAAGTGATTAATCTGCTTGTTTCGATGTACTAAGTGTCGAGCTTATATTATCATGACTGCATAAGTAGCAGCAGCTGAAATAAATTTATCACAATCTTGAACCGCAATTGAGTCTGATTGGAGGATGTCAGCTGCAACAAAGTCTTCGTTTGAAAATAGTTCGGGGATAACTTAAAATGGAATAACCCTGTTGATTAATTAGCTGCACAGATTTTTCTAAACTATCGGTAGACCAGGAAGTCTTTTCGGTAATTCTGACCCGTACTTTGGGCATCTACAATAAAACAAAGAAGTAGTTTATAATATGTAGGAAATTAAGTTTATTTCTTTCACCGCATGGTCTACTAGTACATAACAGCCAATATTATTTATTCATTTGCCTTGAAAAATTTTGCTGAAATTTTTTATTGGCACTACCTACAACGAGCTATTAAACCATTCCACGTATTTAGCGCCATTTTTTATTTAACACGTTTCCAAGTGAGCTTTTCTCAACGTATCATCTCCTAGTACATGATGGCTAACATTAACCAGTCATTATCTGATTTGGAATTTGAAGTACCCACGCAACAAACAATACTACAATAACCTAATTTTATATCAACCAGAAACAAGAGAAAATAGACGATAGCGCTGCAAACCTTGCTTTATTAAGAGACGAAATGACAAGTATGTCCAGTACCTTAATAAATACTCTAGAATTCCAAAAAAATGCGAATATACACAGAGAAATACGAAAAACCAATCAGAATATCGAAAGCTCAATCTATTTTCTGGCCGATCAGAACAAGGAGTTTAAAAAAAAATAGAGCAGTTAGAAGACCAGATAAAAGAAGATCGAAAATATATAACCATTTTAGAAGACAAAATTGAAGATATGCAAAAAGACTGACGCAAAGCAAATAAAGAAATTAAAAATGTACCAAAGAAGACGTCGGAAGCGAAGCAAAACCTGATAGACATAGACATGATTATAAATTTATGAAACACCATTGGGTATCCTATATTACATTACACTACTGTACATTATAATATATTATTTTGCAGACATTGGGGGTCACCTGAGTTCCATTGCACGTAACTACGCTAATGATAAAAAATAGATATTATTAAAGATTTCATAATGTTTCTAAATGATAAATGTATGATTTAGAAACATTATGAAATTCGAGTCTTACCGTTTGTTTTCTTTCGACGAATATTTACATCAGCGAGGCGCAAAAACAAAACGCAATTATCATTCCAGAACGCGCGGCGGTTACTTGGAGGCGTTCGAAACAGTGGTCGGGGCCACGGAGCGAGACGTAGATGTCATTTACGCGACTTGCGTATGCTTAGTTTTGCGGATGAGTAGGTGATCACCATTACCCGCTGACTCCCATTACCCGCCCTTCCCCTGAATGTAAATTGTAATTGTCTTTTACACCATATCACTCTAATGAGTACTTTTTTTAAAAGTTATCAAAGATTAAAAATTAGGTGCTACCGAAAAAATAACTCACAGCCACAGATAAACTTTAATAAATGTAATTATCGATAAAAAATATATCATTTATATTTTTATTGCTAAGTGAACTTCTTTTTTTTCTAAATTGTACCCGTACGAAGCCGGTGCCAGACCTCTCAGCATCATCTATGTATCTATGGGTGAAACCAATGTTCAGCAGTAGACTTGTGCTTAGGCTGCAACTAAACACAAAAATAATCAACATGTTTTTCATGCATACTGTAATTCATTATTTCTGTAACTGTTAATGTAGGAATTTCTCCGGTAGCGAATGTCTCAGGGAGAAATTAAACAAAGAGGCTTTCGTTCAATTTCCCCAACTTTTCCCCTCAATTCACCCCAGCCACATATTTTGAATTTAGGGTGATTCGCACTCCTCATTCTGCGTGTTGTGTAAAAAAATTGCACAGGTTCGCTGAAATGAGAAGAATTATTTTGTGTGAGTTATTAGTACTTCATATTCCATAATCAAAATGGGCAATTTCTTTCTTGTAATTTTACTGTAATATTTGCTGTCCTATGTAATCTTGAGAGATATTATGTTCAAAAATGACAAATATAAATAGAATTATTGCTTTTTGAATGAAAAATGAATGAACTTCTTAGTTCTCTTGGGTAAAATGTGTACCGATTTGCTTATTTTTTTACATTTTCATTGTTTTCCTTTTTTATAGAAATAATGGTGACATACAAGTACACGATCTATCTAATGATAGTTTTTTTATAAAATGAAGGTGACAAACGAGCACACAATCACCCTGATGGTAAGTGGATGCTGAGGTCCATAGACATCTACATTTATCATCGATTTAAAGTCAAAATACATATGCGTTGTGACCCCTGAGGATAAAGATGAAATGCCTCGTTTACAGTGAAAAGGGTCTCCGGTTCTATATTCACTTACCATACGAAACACAGCAGAATTAATCTGTTGTTTTACGCTGGTATTCTGTTAGAGTGTGGTCCTAGTCGGGTCGAGCCGACCCATTCATGCAACAACCATAATATAGCAGCAGCATGGCTCTACGACGTTACAAAATACCTATAGACACTTAAATTATCCCAGATTACGAATCAAGATGAAGGCGCATTCTGGAATATCTCACTAGCATGGGGTATCTGGTTCTAGTCACATACCATTCTATACACAGCAGCACTATGCTGCTATTTCACACTGGTGATTTATTCGAGCGTAGCCTTTCTACAGTTTCACGGTCGATCTTTGTTGTTGGTGTTACAGCCGTAGTAAATTAATGTTTTTTTTTTTTGGTTATGTGTAACAATCCTTATTTGTTCAAAATAAATAGTGCGAACAATACTACAAAACGAAGGGCATATCGTCAAAGAACGTTATCTGGCGTAAAATCGTCTTATAGAAATTGCTTCTTATCGTACATAAGTACAAAAGGCAGAGCCAGAACCTCGTGGAATAAATATGCACCTTATAGTAAAAGTAAAAGTTTAATAGAAAATTATATTCAATTTTAATATAGAAATCTACAGATAATGTTTATGTCTTGTCGTTTTCCTCGGAAACATATGAAACAGATTTATATATATTTATTAGAGCTTAATTGTATATTTGTATAATTGTTTAGTAACAAGAATATCTTGAATTAATTTCGCTTGAAACTGAATTTTTATTTATGCGATAAAAGTTATCCATCAACTTTTTTTTATATAATAAGGATGATAAACAATTACAAAGTCCACTTGTTGGTAAATAGATGGTAAATAGTCCAAAGACATCTGCATCTATCCTGGATTAAGAATCTAAATGCATGCAGATAGGTGCGTTGCCACCGCAGAGGTGAATTAAGATGGAATGTCTCGTTTCCTTAAAGGTTTGTTTATCAAAAAAGGAAGGTTGTTATCAAAAATCAAATAGTACGGTATATAGTAAATTTGGAACTTCTCTTTAAAGTAAATATTACAGTCTTTATACGTCCAACTGCGGAGCAGTGATCTCCTTCATTCGTGAGAGGGTTATGGACCAGTCAGTCCGTCTAATTCCTTGACGTGTTGACTTATTTTACATATCCTCAATGTGTTTTATTTCTCAGACAAGGTTTCCTCGCAATGTTTTGCTTTAAAAGAGCACGTGAAATTTCAATGGCCACCCACTGATGCCAACGGGGATTGAACGGGTTCGTTACGTACTACGAAAATTTACGGCAAGTACTTAGCCGCTAAGCTGCCACGGCTCTCATTTAAGAAGCATTTTTCTGATAGTAGCTGCACTGAAATTTTTCAATACATAATATATATTTATTAAGACTTTTCAAATTATGTTACAGTCTAAATTCGTAAAACAAAGTCACTTGAACTACAAATATGTGATTTTAAAACATAAATAGTTCTATCACAGACTCGAGATGTAATGTACTAAAAAAATAAACATTTAAAATAAAGTAAAATCCAACTTTGAAATAAAATAATTTCTGCTAATGGCTTTAGACGTATTAAGCCCCCTACTTCTGAAGCTAATGGGCTTGTACTATTATTAAAAGTCTAATTTTTGACCATTTTAGCGCACTAAGTAATATGAAAAGCTCGAATGTTGTTTATATATTCATCCACATATTTTTCACTTTTAGGGGTGAAATTTTTCCCCCAACTGATATGGGACTTTCTGTGAATTACATATAACCTATTTAATTAAAAAAACATTTCGGTCTTTAATTGAAGATCAAGTAACATTCATACAAATAAAAAGAACACACACTCGCATTAAATTCCTCCTTCTTTTTTGAAGTCGCTCAACAAAACATAAAGCACCTATGATATACGCACTGTTTACATAAGAAAGTGCAACTCTATGTGCCTTGTAGCCTTATATTTAAACCGATCAAAGGAGGAACAACACACCATAAAATAACATTAATCCCCTTAATATATTTAAGTTTTTTGGGGAGGTTTAAAAGAAAAAATTTGTTTATAAAAAAACAAAAAAAAAAAAAAAAAAAAAGGGGGTAAAAAAAAAAAAAAAAAAAAAAAAAAAAAAAAAAAAAAAAAAAAAAAAACTTTAATGTACGGTAGTGAAAGTTGGGTGTGGCAGAAGAAAGATGAGACTAAAATTAATGCTCTAGAAATGCGGTCAGTAAAAATTATGTTAGGGCTTTCTCTGAGAAAACGGATAGTTTTCAAGATTTTGTGACCTGATTTAATTAAGAAATGAATGCATCGGTGGTTTGGACACTTAAAAAGAATGAATGAGGTAAGGGTGACAAAGTCGTCAAAGAACGTGCTATATTAAAGACCAATTTGGGGGTATATTAAAGTCAAGAGTGCCCCTAACCGACGAGCATGTATGAGTAGATATATTGATGTGAAAGAAACGTGTGTTAGAATCGTGTCAAATGGAAGTATGTGGTCTCTGCCGAACCCTCTGGGTGACAGGCACGAGAGTTAATATTATATTATACAAATAGAGAATATATTGTACAAATAGCTATTTGACGCCGGAGCCATAGACTAAATCCACCGCTACGGCCGGGAAACTTTTTTTATTGAATAAGGGTGACAAACAAGACGAGCGTATTAGGTTAATTAAAATGTAGATACACATTAAAAATCTTTAAAACATAATTTATAATTAAATGTAAGGTAAAAGCTTTAGAAAAGAATAGAATCATTTTATTCAATATAAAACTTCTACCACTGGTTCGGAGAAAACCTCTGTCCTGGGAAGAACCAGCAAGAAACACAACGATATATTTCTTTTAAATAGAATTAATTTACAATAATATCACTGCATAAAAGTTACAGCCTATACACGTCCCACTGTTGGGCACAGACCTCTCCTCATTTCTGAGAGGGTTTTAGGGCAAGAAAGTCTCCGCCGCGCTGCCCCAATGCGTGTTGGCGAACTTTACATGTCTTCGAAATATTTTTATACCATAGATACGTAACTAATTATTTATTTTAAATCATTATTATTCTTATTTTAGTAAATACGTTGTTTTATCATTTATTTTTTTATTTTTATCACTAACCCAAATAATAACAAAACTAAATACACTATCGACAACGCTTATCTTAATATCACTATGCTCGCCCCTAAGGCCCGTGAGTGGGAGAGGGAGCGAAATACGCCCTCTCCCACTCACGATGATTTATGACCCAAACTGCACGGACAAAATAATTCTAGTGTAGCTACAGATGCGCTGTTGCACGTGCAACGCTCAAGCGTGCAGTGCACGTGTTTTTAGTGTCAAATCGATTGAGAAAAACGGATAATGACTTCAGATATGAGCCGAGTAATGGCGGTTTGCCGTGTAGTGGCGGTTGAGAATATCCACTACCCCATATCTTCCCGTGGGTGTCGTAAGAGGCGACAGAGGGAGACAGGCAGGAGATGGGCAGCAGCATCTTCCTGATAACAACTGTGTTCATAATAAAAAACTGCGGTTGCCAACCCGCTCGCCAAGCGTGGCAACTATGGCAAATGAAAAACAGGATCCCCCCATGAATAACGACGCAAAAAAAAACAGCCCCCAGTCCCCGGCGGCCCCGCTATTCCTGGCTACGGTGGCGACCATGGTAACGGCGGGGCAGGGGGTGCTAAGAATCTCCGGTGGAGGTTCGGTTGCCACCTACGACGACCTGGCAACATATAACGCACGCACCCTGAGGACTGACGAGAAGATACTGGAGCTGGAAGAAGAGGTAGACAAGTTGCGCTGGCATATTATTGGATTATCCGAGGTCCGAAGAGAGGGGGAGGATACGGCAATCCTCGAGTCCGGCAACTTGTTCTACCACCGGGAGGGCGACCATCTGTCCCAAAGAGGTGTCGGATTTATCGTCCACAAGTCTCTCGTCAACAACGTTGTAAAGATTGGGAGTGTGTCGACTAGGGTCGCGTACCTGATACTCAGAATCACCAAACGGTATTCGCTGAAGGTCATACAGGTTTACGCACCAACCTCGGCACATCCCGATGAGGAGGTGGAGGAAATGTATGAGCATATTTCCAGAGCCATGCATTCCTCCAAAACCCACTACACGGTGTTGATGGGAGACTTCAACGCAAAACTAGGCACAAGAGAAAGCGGTGAGCTGAAGGTGGGGAAATTTGGAGTAGGGCAACGGAACCGAAGGGGCCAGCAGCTGGCCGACTTTATGGAGAAAGAGGGACTCTTTATGATGAACTCTTTCTTCCAGAAGCGGCCCCACAGAAAGTGGACCTGGTCGAGCCCCGACGGTTCGACAAAAAATGAGATTGACTTCATCATGACGACCAGACGCCAACTGTTCAGTGATGTCTCAGTGATCGCAAGGGCGAAAACTGGCAGCGATCAACGAATGGTTAGAGGCACACTGAACCTAAACGTTAAGTTGGAGAGGTCTCGTCTAATGAAGTCAACACTCCGTCCCCCTCGTGCTCTAATCCAGAATCCCGAAACCTTTCAGCTCGAGTTACAAAACCGCTTTCAGTGCCTAGAGGATTGCAATGCAGTGGACGATATGAATAACAAACTCGTGGAAACTGTCCATGCGGTCGGAGCTAAGTTCTGCAAGACCCGCTGCAGAAGAACACAAAAACTCTCCGATCACACTCTTAATCTCATGGCTGTTAGACGGGAGATGAGGCTGCAATCGTCAACAGATTTGACAGCATACAGGCAACTGAACAGACAGATCTCCAAATGCATGCGGCAAGACTTACGCAACTTTAATACTGCTCGTATTAAAGAAGCGATCGAGCGGAACCAGGGCTCCAAAGTCTTTGCCAGAGATCTGTCTGCCAGAAAGAGCCAACTGTCAAGGGAAGACTGAGTGTGGCAACATCGTTTCCGGGACACCTGAGATTCTGAGTGAGATTGAGAGGTTCTATGGGCAGCTGTACACATCATCGTTGGAGCCACACGCAAGTGTGAGTAACGATCCAAGAGCAAGTCTTATCCGACACTATTCCGATGATATCCCGGACGTCAGTCTGAGCGAGATTAGAATGGCTCTCCAGCACCTTAAAAACGGCAGGGCCCCAGGCGAGGATGGAATTACAGCGGAGCTTCTGAAAGCGGGTGGAGCACCGGTACTTGAAGTCCTTCAGAAGCTCTTCAATTCCGTCCTCCATGGTGGCACTACTCCGGAGGCGTGGAGCAGAAGCGCGGTGGTCTTGTTCTTTAAGAAAGGCGACAACGCTCTCTTGAAGAACTACAGACCGATTTCCCTTCTGAGCCGCGTCTACGTGCTGTTTTCGAGAGTCATTACGAATCGTCTCGCACGCACACTCGACGACTTCCAGCCTCCCGAACAAGCCGGTTTCCGAAAAGGCTTCAGTACCATAGACCACATACATACCCTGCGGCAAATTGTACAGAAGACCGAAGAGTACAATCTGCCACTTTGCCTGGCGTATGTGGACTATGAGAAAGCCTTTGATTCCGTCGAAATTTTGGCGGTGCTACAGTCTCTTCAGCGGTGCCTAGTTGACTGTCGGTATATTGAAGTGCTGAAGTGTTTGTACAGTAGGGCTACGATGGCTATCCGAGTACAGAACCAGAGTACGAAACCTATCCAACTGCAGAGAGGTGTAAGACAGGGTGATGTTATATCCCCGAAACTCTTTACCGCTGCGTTGGAAGACGTTTTCAAGCTACTGGACTGGAAATGATACGGTATTAACATCAATGGCGAGTACATCACTCACCTTCGATTTGCCGACGATATAGTTCATATGGCAGAATCGCTGGAGGACCTTAGCACTATGCTCAATGACCTCAATGGTGTCTCCCAACGGATAGGTCTTAAGATGAACATGGACAAAACAAAGATCATGTTTAATGTCCATGTCACACCTATGCCGGTAGTTGTTGGGAGCACTATGCTCGAAGTTGTTGACGAGTACGTTTACCTGGGACAAATAGTCCGACTAGGTAAGTCCAACTTCGACCGAGAGGTCAATCGACGGATTCAACTCGGCTGGGCAGCGTTCGGGAAATTACGACACATCTTCTCGTCATGTATACCTCAATCTCTGAAAACTAAAGTGTATAACCAGTGTGACTTGTTGCCAGTGATGACTTACGGATCTGAGACGTGGTCCTTCACCGCTGGCCATATGAGGACGCTCAAGGTCGCTCAGCGAGCTATGGAGAGGGCTATGCTCGGAGTTTCACTGCGTGATAGACTCAGAAATGAGGATATCCGCAGTAAAACCAGAGTTACCGACATAGCCCAACGGATTAGTAAGCTGAAGTGGCAATGGGCCGGCCATATAGCTCGAAGAACCGATAACCGATGGGGAAGAAAGGTTCTCGAGTGGCAGCCTCGTACCGGTAGGCGTAGTGTAGGGCGACCCCCCACTAGATGGAGTGACGACCTGGTAAGACATGCAGGAAGTCGATGGATGCAGGTGGCTCAGGACCGTGCTTTGTGGCATTACTTGGGGGAGGCCTGTGTTCAGCAGTGGACTTGTGAAGAGCTGTAATGATGAAAATGATGATGATGATGAGCCGAGTGTCAAAAGGCGTAACTTACAAAATCTCAATTTAGATGTGGTAACAATATTTAAATATTGATATTATTCACATTTCTACGTCAGCACATAAGTTTTTTTTTGTTTCTTAAATAATATTGTCTGTGGTTCCTATAAATATCGTAAAATCTTACGGTACATCGTTTTATATTTTATATTTCAATTTATCGTAAGTAACGCAGCAATTCATTTAATCATAGTCAGTCTCATATTAAAAAAATATTTGCAGCAATATAATCACTATATTGAGCTTTTGCAAATTCATCCCTTTAAAATAAACAAAACGCGCGTTACGTCAGTTCGTTCTAAAAGAAACGTGATAATGGCAGCCGGAAATGCGTCACTTTTTTTGGGCCGGCCCACATGCAGCGAATAAAAATAAAGTTCTTTTATAATATTGAAAATAAAGTTTTATCTTTTGAATAAGAACGTACTTATTCGGTGTCAATATATATTATATCAATCATTATAAAAATTAAAAAAATATTATAAATAAAGAAAGTAACTACATATAAAAAGTGCCTATATATTAAAGGTTTGTAGCCCCTGGTCGGCCATCGCCAACGACACGGTAGTCATGGGTACGTCAGATTATAATTCTAAAATACAGGAACTTTTGTCGGATGTAAGCACTTATAAAAAGGTTGAAAACGACCCAATAAATAGCATACTAAATACAACTAGTGATCTCATAAAGAAACACTCCGAAAAATTAAATCTGGACGTAAAATGGATAATACCTACGTGCGCCAAATCACCAAAGTTGTATGGGTTACCAAAAACACACAAGCCCAATGCTCCATTACGTCCCATAGTGAGCCAAATCGATTCACCAACTTACAGATTGGCTCAACACTTAGCAAAAATACTCTCACCGCTAAGAGACACATACAAGAGCACACATAAAGGATTCCTACCATTTTGTCAGCGAGATTAAAGACCTACATCTGGCAGACAATGAAACTATGGTCAGTTTTGATGTGTAGTCATTGTTTACATGCTTACCTGTTGAAGACTGCATCTCAATTGTAACTAGAAGGTTGGAAGAAAGCAATATGCCCGTAGAATATGCAGTATTACTCAGACACTGCCCTACATCTGGCTACCTATTGTGGAAGGAGGAGTTCTATAAGCAAGTAGATTGTGTGGCGATGGGCTCACCTGTATCTCCTATTGTCGCTGACATATTCATAGTAGACTTTGAGGAGAAAGCCCTCCTGACATCTCCCATAAATCCAAGATTCTACAAGCGGTACGTAGACGACACTTTCATAATTTTACCTTTAGATAAGGTAACTGCATTTTCAGACCATCTTAACTCTATAAATTCTAAAATTCAGTTTACAATGGGGTTAGAGGCAAACAATTCTTCAGCTTTTCTAGATGTGTTAGTAATTCGGAATCCTGATAACACCTTGAGCCATACTGTGTATAGAAAAAAGACCCATACAGATAGATATCTAAACGGTGATTCTCACCACCATCCTTCATAGTTAGCTACCGTGGGTAAATCTTTGTTTCAGAGAGCAATAGGGATCTGTGACAGTAAACACCTGGCTGCCGAGCTCTACCACGTCGAGCAAATTTTGCATGACAACAGGCTTCGGGTTCCGTGCCTACGTCACAGTGAACGAGTGAAGCTGGCCACAGTCGAGCATGTACCTGCTGTACTGCTATATGTTAGAGGAGTCACTGACGAGATTGGCTACATCTTGAAGCGCGCTTCCATCAAAACATACTTCAAGCCGCTGAAGAAGATTGGTCAGTTTTTACCATCAGTCAATTGTAACGTCCCTCTGCAAGATGCAGGTGTGTACAAGCGTGATTGTGAATGTGGTCTCTCCACCATTTTTCTTGGAATCACACTAGACGCAAAGCTTCAATGGCTCCCCCATATACCAAAACTAGCTAGCAGACTTAGTTCTGCAGCATACGTTGTAAAAAAGATTAGAACTCTTACCAGTATTGAAACAGCTAGAATAGTTTAGTTATTTCCATAGCATTATATCGTACGGTATTTTGCGATGGGGACACGCGACTGACACTGAAATTATATTTATTTTACAGAAGAGGGCTATTAGAGCAATATATAACTTAAAATCAAAAGAGTCAATGAGACAAAAATTTAAGGAAATTGATATATTAACTCTGGCCTCTCAATACATTTATGAAAGTGTAATGTAGGTACACAAAAATAAAAGTAGTTTTCCAAAAATAAGTGATATTCATTCTGTAAATACTAGGAACCTTCGATCAACAATGCCAACTGGATGTCGGGTCGGCGCAAGAAATCCATATCAGTAAATAAGAGCGCACATGTGACGTGAGCTCTTGCACGTGAGAGTGTAGCTCGCAAGGCAATAACGGGAAAAAGAACTTTATATGTTATAAGTTAAGGTTGATTTCACGCTAAATGTTACTTAATTTATGTCTTTTCATAGTTTGTATTCATGCGGACAGTATTTAGCTATGATTTTGTACGTGACCCGTTATCTAGTTGGTATTGTTGATCGAAGCTAGGAACAGAGACAAGCTAGTAGTACTGAAAATTTCGGGAATCAAGGAAGTGACACATTACTATTTAAAAACGTATTTATTGCTTTTCGAAGTATTCTCCGCGGAATTTGACACATTTTTCCATACGATGGAACCAATCATTGAAGCAACCATTCCATTCGGAAGTTGGGGTCTCCAAAATGACCGTTTTGTAGACGTCCACAGCTTCTTCAGGTGATAAAAATCTCTGTCCACGCAATTTATTCTTTATTTTAGGGAAAGTATAGAAATCATTAGGGCTTAGGTCGGGGCTGTACGGCGGATGGTCTAATAATTCTATTTTTTCTTGATCTAAAAACTCTTTTGTTTTGTGTGCTGTGTGAGAACTCGCATTGTCGTGACGGAGGATGATGCGGCGGTTGCAGTTCTCTTTACGGAGTTCAGAAACGACCTGTGGCAAACAAATGCTAGCATACCATTCTGAATTAACCGTTCTTTTTCCCTCAAGAGTAATAGTCGTAACATGGCCGGTTTTGGAGACAAACGTGGCCACCATTTTTTTGCAACACTCCGTGAACGAACAATTTTTGTTGGCTTTAACTCATTTTCGAACACCCAAACTCGTGACTTGTTTTTTGTTTCGGGTATTTACGCGTATATCCAGGATTCGTCACCAGATACAATGTTGTATACAGCATTTGAAGATCCTGCGTGGAATCCTTCGAGAGTCCTGACGCACCAAGTAACGCGAGCCGCTTTTTGATCTTCACAGAGCGAATGCGGTATCCATCGGAAACAACTTTTTTACACCTAATTGTTCATGCAAGATTATTTGTATTTGACTCATGCCAATGTCTAAAGTTGGTTGAATTTCGCGGTATGTCACATGTCGATCTTCCACAATCAGCTTACGCACAGCATCAACGTTTTCTTGGGTGACTGCAGTTTTTGGACGACCTTGACGGGGATCATCACTGAGCTTGACACGTCCACGTTGAAATTCAGCAAATCAGCAATAAATTGTGGTTTTGGATGGGGCTTCATCACCAAATGCAGAAATCATCCGGTAAACACACTGTTTTTGAGTTAAACCACTTCGAAAGTCATAATAAATCATCACTCTTGAATTTTCTCGAGTCAATTCCATTTTCTCAACGACTAAACAAGTTTGACAAAACCTTGTGACAAGACCGAGAATCTAAATAAATAAATGGTATTCGATTTTTAAAACCAAGGAGTTTTCAATTAAAAAGATTTTAATATGACAGGAACAGTGGAAATATTCCATTCCCGATACTTTTAGTGCAGCCTAGGTACCAGTTACTTGACTCCACCGAGTTAGTAATTCATTCTTGGGGCGATGTACATACGCTTTTACAACAAAATCCCAGAAAATATACAAAATTTGTCATACACAAAGTTCAAAAATGTTATTAAACTAAGTTTGTATAAAAAGGGTTATAATAATATTAAGGAATTTATGGATGATAATAACCCCTGGGAAGGGTGATCGCTACCAAGCTATTTCTAATTTGTCTTGTGTTGTTAATTGTAAACACGATTGTAAGCTGTTATTGAAAAAAAAAATCTCCCGCTAGGTTTCTTGCTGGTTTTTCCCAGGACAGAGGTTTTTTTTGCGAACCAGTTGTAAATGAAAAAAGTGACTTTCAATAAGTATTGTTATAATCTACATTGAATAAAAAAGTTTCTGTTTCTGTTTCTGTTTCAATAATAAATGATCGTCGAATTAACGACTTTGATGTATAGCGCTGCAACCTGGCGATAGTTATCAGGCAGTGAGAAAAAAACGGGTCGTCACACGATTATTATTTGTATCTTGCCATGCCAACACATCACGCGCAAAGTTTAAAACTTTGATGTTACCTATTCAGTCCGAGCTTGGTAGGAAAATATGAAATTGTCAAAGTAAAAGTATGTTACCTGGTAAAAACTATATTCAATTTTGCTGTCAAAATGATCGATCAAAATACAAACTAGGGAGGTTAGTGAAAATTCGGGACATTTGGCGACCTGATCGAGGATGAATGGGAAGGTGTCACCAGACCCTTGAAAATCGGGACATCCCGTACAAATCGGGACACTTGGCAACAATAGTTTACGCTATTGGTGTAAATTAACGGGAAAGAGAGTGATAGCGGGAAAAAGTGATACGTCCTATAGTTGGGAAGATTCGGAGCGTGCCGGATCGGACGGCATCTGCGCGTAACGATTTAAAATAATCATATAAAATAATTTACTAAATAAAACGAGCTATTTTTTTACAGATATTTACCTGTATTTGGATAAAATAATTAAAATAGATAAGTTTATATCCAAATACATGAAAAAAACTACATTGAAGTGTGTTTTGGTGAGTCAGTTTTGGTGATTTTATAGTATTGTTTTTTAATATTAAATCGAAATATTTCGTAATTTAGGCTTTATGTTGGACTGAAAGACTATATATTCCATCATAATAACGCTTGAAATAAAGTATTTTAGCTTATAATAATGGTTGTGTTCGACCTGAAAGATAACTCTGACGCATATATTCATAAAATATTGGAGGTATTGTCTTCACTCTAAAAACCGTCATTAAAACTATGATTTTGCGTGATAGTGCACTAAATAAAGACTTCATCTTTCTAAAGCCGTAATTTTCTGCAAGTAATCTGTTTACATCGTTACGATATCACCCTTGAAAAAACCTTAAAACACGAAGTTTTCGACGCGAATGGCATAAGCCCTTAAATATATATTAATATATTAATATCTCCGTAAGTCGAGGCTTTACAAGGTGTATGTATCTCTGTCCTATATTTTTGGGAAGCTCAATATTATGTGGAAGGGATTTTATTTCTTTGAAGAAGGCTTTGGCTTTATATTAAAAGTTTAATTTTTAATATTATAATAGCGAATGTATATAATATATTAATGTACCCTGCATTATAAAATAGTGACAGAATTTACTCACTTTTTTACGCGGTAGAGCAACGATGCTACGTACTAATATGACTGCAGCAGGAACAGGTAGTAAACATAATAAATCTTTATAACATTACTATTTTGGGGAATAGTTGTATCAAGGATAATATTAGGTTAAAATATTTTCGGCAGGGGTCTGCAAAACATTTTTTATACCTTATATAAACTCCGACCTCAGTCCTTAAAGCTTATTTGTAATGTTGGAAAAGGTCAAGTATCTATAAGAAAAGTTATTGCCGCAACTTATATGAAGTTATACGAAGCTTTAAAAAGAAGAGTAAAATAAGTGTTTGAAAATGAAAAGCGTCTAAAATTGTTAATACACCTATGAGTATCTCGTAAACATAACAGCATAAAAAAACTTAACCACATCAAAACAAAGTGGCCGTGTAATGTCCTGAAATGAGGAGTTCTCAAACTCATTAGACGACTCTCGGTCACAGCCTCGAGCCTCGGAACCACATAAACACCCTTTGAGTCATGCATCTTGTTTGACGAGTGTTTCAGTTAAATAAAACGTAATAGAGCGTAATATGGTACTGATGTCAAATGAAATAATAATTAAACTTTAAAAAATGACTCCCGACTTCAAGGAACTAAAAAGAACAAAATTGACTATTTTAAATTGATTTGACGTGTTAAAGAATTATTCGCCTATATTTCATGCCGATGCCTTTACAAAATGAAGAGTTAGATGATTTTTTCTTGGGTCATTTTTGAAAATTATATAGGAATTATTATTCACCCCTGAACGTGACTTGACTTTCTTAATGTACTGTTAGATAAAAATTTTGAATGGGTTAACTGGTATATCTATGCGAGTTGGTATATGGATAGATTTGTCAACACTACGTTTACAGTACACGTCTACAGTAGAGCCATGCTGCAGTTATATTAGTAGTATAGTTGTAGCACAAATGGTTCGGCTCGACCGGGGAAGGATTACAGAATACAAGCGTCAAATAGTAGCTTAATGCTGCAGTGTTTCGTATGGTGAGTGTAGGGAACCAGACACCCTTTTTACAGGAAACGAGGCATTCCATCTTAGTCCTCACGGGTGACAACGCATCTGCATTTTGATTCGTAATCGAGGATAGATGTAGATGTCTATGGGCCACAGCAACCACTTGCCATCAGGTGGTCTGTGTGCTCGTTTGTCACCCTATCCTATAAAAAAAAATTTAGCACTGATATCCTCGCACCAGTGAAACATCACGTCACCTGTCTGTGGATTTGCATTCTTGTACATATCCAAAACCTTGTTCATTAAGGGCTAAGGTAGTAGAGCAAAAATTGTTTCCACGGAGCAGGGAAACACCCGACTCGTCTGATAGAGTAGAATATATAGCATATATAAATGTGGATTTTGTATTTTAAAGGCATTGACTTTATAAGTATCAAAGCTTTATTTTTGCTTTCTAAAAGTCGCTATATTGACTACCTACCTAACGTCTATCGGTTAGCAATCAACCAAAATAATATACCTAATAATATTAATAATTTATTAACTCCTCCTTAAAGTGACTTCCTGCAAGTCTTACTTGGTCACTCCCTCTAGGTGGAAGTTCCACAGTCCGCTTACCGGTATAAGACTGCCACTTGAGAACCTTTCCCCCATCGGTTGTTGGTTCGTCGATCTATATTATGGGCGGCTCACAGCCATTTCAGCTGACGGATTGGATATTATCGTTACGGCTTCTATCATGCAGAGAAACTCCGGACATAGCATAGCCTGCAGAGCTGCAGAGCTTCCCCAGAGGGCCAGCTTGCTTAAAAGATCTGATCCATCGACAATCCAAACATGGAACTCTCACCTTAGCAACGAATGCTGTTTTAGGTACGTGTAGTAGTATGGTTGAGATCAACTGGAATGATCCTATGGCTAAACAGCAGCATAGTGAGGCCGATTATTAATTACGCCTCCATTGTTTGGTGTAACCAGGCCAACCAAAAGACGACTGCGGACAGGCTAAGTAGTCTACAAATAACTAACCGTTTAATGGCAACTGGAGCGATGCGACCGTCGCCTGAAGCGCCTGGATCTTAGATATTATACTATCATGTCCGCTATGCACTTTTATTAAAAAGTACGTGGTGGAACTACCCTCCAAAGAAGAATGGCTGAATGGACAGGTTGCCTGTGAGGTTGGTAGCCTTATATGTTGTACCGATGGGTCAAAAATGGACCTCGACGTAGGTTTTGGAATTTATGGGGAACCCCCCAAATTTAAACTTGGAATGAATTTGGGAAAATTCAACAATTCGGTGTGCGGAAATTAACCTACAAGAACACTGCGTCAACCATATTATCTATATAAACCTGATAGTCAAGCAGTACTGATAGCGCTGAGATCAAACTTTGTGACCTCAAAGTCAGTTGGAGACTGCGTAAACCTTCTAAACGCACTGGGGTGTGACAACAGGATCGTTTTGAAATGGGTTCCGGGTCATGCAGGTATTTGATGCAATGAACTTGCTGAAAAGCTCGCACGGGAGGGCTCAAATCAAAAAACCCGAGCGATTTTGTGGAATCTCAAAAAGCCTAGCCCGATTGACCCTTGAAACTGATTTTCATAATAAACCCTTAAAATCTGATCTGATATATCAGGCTTAAACCATTCTAAAACATTAATTCAGGCTTATGATCGTAAATTCGCTTCAGAAGCCATGGAATTAAGTAAGAATATACTGCGTATTCTGGTAAGAGCCCCGACCGGACACTGTTGTCTAAAAAAGCATATATATTCATCCTGGTATTAAGCAACTTAAGTATTTCTGTTTCTTACAGAAGAAACACCTCTGCATATTCTAACTGATTGTGGACCACTCGTGAAGGTGAACTACTCGTATGTACTTTGCCCAGAAGAAGTGAAATTAGTCATAGCTAAGCAACTCCTTCAATTCATGAAGACTTAGCAGAATTGTCATGTCATCTCGTGACCTGATAGAGATACAATTTTTTCTGTAGGTAATCAATGAAATATCGATATTGTTATCTTTACGCTACCTATTTAATGACATTAAATAATAATTCAGCGAGGTAACAAGCAGCTTACCTGATAGTAAGGGGCCATTGGGACCTACAGATTATGGATCCGCAATTCTGCAACCAATTTTAAAAGAAGAAGTCTATTAGCTACCTCTGAGAACTAAAATGGCAATGCCTCACAGCCATCAAAAAGAGGAAACTTCTAATAGCCATATCAGCGGTCATAGTAGATATTATAAGTCGCAGTGATACTGGTCTTTGTAGACCTGCATTGGTAAAAAAGTTCCCCTAGCGTTAGCGAGAATGACAAATCGAAAGTAAGTGGTGTATTTGCCTTTGATGCTGATACCGACCTACAGGTAGCTGGATTGGAAAGTATATATTCCAATCCAGCTAACGTCTTCCAAAGCAGAAGTTTCGGGGATATAATGACAACGGTGTAAGAATATACACCACCCGATTTCGTCTCGTGGGTATCGTAAGAGGTGACAGAGGGTAATTGAAACAGGCGATGGGCAGCAGCATCTTTCTGATAACAACTCAAAATTATAAAAAACTGCGGTAGACAACCCGCTCGCCAAGCGTGTCATTACAAAACCCTAAAGCCAAAAGAAAAGAGAACTTTTATAGGCTGTAATGGTCTGGTGGTTGTAGAAGTGTGACTGCTGATCATGAGGTCCTGGGTTCGAATCCAGGGTCGAGCCAAAAAGTTAATTATTGAGTTTTTCCATCAAGAAATTCTTAGTAGTTGCCCAGAGTCAGGAAGTTGGCGGTGTCGCACCCCCGTGCCTCGGAAAGCACGTAAAACCGTTGGTCCCACGCCTGATCTCTCTCCGGTCGTGTCGATTTACCGTCCCATCGGATTATGAGTGTGAGGGAATAGAGAGTGCACCTGTGCTTGCGCATACACTTGGGCACTATAATCCTGTGCTGCGCCGATGGCTAGTCTCCGGTGAGGCAGGCCGCCGTGGCCTAAATTCGATCTGGAGGACATTATTATTGTTATTATTAATGGATGGATGAACCTCACCCTGTCTTACACCTTTCCGCAGTTGGATTGGTTTTGTACTCTAGTCCTGTACTCAGGTAGCCATCGTAGTCTTACTACAAATACATCTGCCCTTCGATATACCCATAGGCAATCAAAGAATGAAAGGTTTGTTGATAGTCCACATATGCAAAAAAAGCCAGATTGTTACTCTCAATCTTCCGTATCAATCTGTAGTAATACTTCAAAATAGTGTTGCCCAAAATCGGTCTTGGTCTTGCAGTCTTGGTCTTGTTCTTTCATTTTTGCAAGACCAAGACCAAGAACAAGACCGCCTAATTTTAGCAAGACCAAGACCAAGACTGACCGTGCAAGATTTGAGCAAGAACAAGACTAAGCCTGCGAGATTCTTGCGTCTTGCAGTTAGGAATGAGTGTCGTTTCAGGGAGTATAGGAGTTCGGGTATACGCTTAGGGACTCTATGAGACGCAAAAAATATATAAAAAAAATTTGGAAAATTGGACTTATGCGCATTACGAATAATACCATAAACATACATAGCGGATGAAAATATCCATTAAAAGAAAAAACAGTGCATACCTAGTTTTGACCATCGGCACATTGATAGTGCGCGGCGTCTTGTTGTCGGCATCATCAAAGGTCGAATACTGACCTGTCAAAGAAATTTTGCAGCTATTCGGAAGTACAAAGTCAAGATACACGCGCCGGCGGCTTTCTATTGATATCGCATTCAATCGTCGCCGCCGCGCCGCACGCACTACATTTGACACTGTTTGAATGCCGCCACAGAGTACATGTTCCAAAGAATAAAATAAGTTTCCGGGTGCTCAGAATGGACACGAATACATTATGCTGATCTCGCAAGGAATATTGTAATTAGATAATGGTAAGGATAGGTAGATACCATAATAATTTATTCTAGTAAGTAATTATTATAATATTAACTATATGGGTTTATAATAATTACTTACTATTATTATTATTACCTAATAGATAAACATGTTCAATAAGTTCACTGCAAATCTCGATTTTTGGAAGTGTGTGTTTTTGAACACAAAGTGTTCGAATATGTCGTCACCCACTTGATAAATATTATAGACACTTTTAACACACTTGAAACGTGTAAACATTTTGTACAATGCTAAACGAATAATATAAAAAGTGTGCATATTAAATAAAAGGCGTAAAATAAGATCTATGTACTTTTTAGGAGCCCGAGTATATCTTAGAGAACCGTTTAAAGAAATTAATTGCATCGAATTGATGTAAATAATAGTGATTTGCACAATTTTAATAGTAGAAATAAAAATAAATTCACAATACCTGCTTTCCGGTTACACAAAGTATATAATGCGTTCTTGGGTAGCGATAGCGATATACGCTTTTATAATAAGATTCCAAAAGAAATGTTAGATCTTTCACCTTTTCAGTTTAAGTCAGACAAAAATGCTTGGAACTGACCTCTCGTACTACACAGGACTAACTAGAAATTTCTAAACCGATTTGGTATCTACATATACATTTGACATTTTATATTTGACTTATCGCTTTACATAATTATAGAACTATTGTAAAAATATTTTGAAAAGAGCAACTACTGAGTTTCTTACTTTCTTCCATGATTCTTCTCAGTAGAATCAGAACCCCTGGACATGGAAAAGAAAAAATTGGGGAAAACAGTGATTATATGACTATTCAAAAGTGTATTTTTAATGCCTACTTGAATAAAACATATTCAAATTTTGAATTTCAAACGAGTGAAGGCAAATTTAATTTAACTAAATTAGATTAATTCAATCACAAGAAGAACATAATATACACAATTTTATTTACATATTTACATTTCATTTTTACGTAGGCACACTATACCTATCTGGCAACGCATCTACTTTATTAATCTTCTGAAGAATCATTAATTTTATCAAAGGATGCCGAACTTTCCTTTGTCGGTCTTTCGGCGTGTACTTACAAATAGTAGTATTTATTTTAATTCCAGTCATTCCCAATTGAGCTTTGCTTCGAGTCTAATGTATTAATTGTTTTTACTCCAATCCTTGTTGTTCTCGGAGTGATAAGTTTACAATTTGACATGAGTGACGAAGAGTCGAATAGTTCTAGTCGAAGTAGTAAGAGTTGGAGTTATAGATCTAAAAGACCTAAAAGTAAATTTGATGATTTTTTTCGTCATAATTCATGCATCCCAAATTGCTTTGTGTAAATTATGCCAACATAAAAAGTTGAAATAAAAATGAAAAAACAGAAACACTTCAGGCTTAACGAAGCATCTAATATCTTTCCACAAAAAGGAATCACAAATATTTCTTCCTGAAAAACCAAAATTAAGTGGAGATATCACAAGTTTTTTAATAACCACCGGAAAAAGTGGACAGGTAAGAAAAAATATACTTATCACACAATTACATAACACATATATTATGTAACCAGCGACCGCCTGCGACTTCGTCCGCGTACAATATCTGATTTCCTATGAGATTTTGAAATTTTCTCGCTGCAAAAGTCTTACCTAAGTATAAAGAGGCTATATAGGTAAAGCTTAACTATGCAAGTATTTATTATTTAAAACTAATAAAGTAAATGTCGATCTTCATATCAATACTTTAAAAATATAGGACTTGCATGTAACCAACCCTATTTTCGATCAATTTGCCCAAATATGGCGATTCCTAAAAGGTCCACACTTAGAAGGAAGGTCAAAGAACGGTTTGAAGAGCTTCAATTGAATCTTAAGAAACGACTACAACAATTTTCATCCAAAATGTCATTTACCATTGATGGACGGACGTCAATTGCTGGTACGAGTTACTACGGGGTCACTATTCATTATATAGACAACGAATGGAAGTATCAATCTGTAGTCCTTGATTTTATACCATCACGCAGTCGACATACTGGGGAAGATATTGCAACGATTTTCCACGAATGTTTATTGGAATATTACATAATTGATAAAATACAAGGTATCACGGTCGACAACGCAACTGCAAATACCAAATTTATGTATGAATTGGACAAACAGCTGCCACACTTTGATTCAGACAATCAACATTTCCGGTGCTTTGCTCACATTTTGAACCTTGGTGTACAAGATTTATTAAAGACCTTAGCATTACACAGTGAAACTGACAATAAGGGACAAGAACAGCAGTATGAAGATAATGAAGACGAAACTGAGGAAGATGAAGAATATGCGCTAAATATTGCTGACTCACGTACAGGTATAACAAAATTACGCAGTATTTCCAGTAAAATAAAAAGAAATGAGATATTGAGGAAGTTTCAGTCTGTGAAGCAGCTGGCGTGCCATCAAATCTGAACCCCATACTCGACTGTCCAACGAGATGGAATTCCACACATGATATGATTGGATATGGTTTAAAAGTGAGAACTGGCATTAACATATTGTGCACTTCTCTCACCGAATTGAATGATTTTCAAATCACAGATAGTGAATGGTAAATACTCGAAAAAATACAAAAGTTTCTAATAAACTTTAAACTTCTATCAACGAAACTTGGTGTAGAAAAATATGTTACATTACCGCTAGTCATTGTATCATTCAATCTCTTGCTCGACAAAATTGAATCTATAGTAAAACAATTAGATGAGAAACCTAATCGATCCAAAGTGGATGAAAGGCTCATTCTGGGTTTTCAAGCAGCTCGAGACAAAATGCTTAAAGATTAAAATAAAAAGAGCAACTGGATTTATTGTACCTCTTTAATTTTAGACCCAAGGCATAAGACTTTTGACATGACATTATGGGGGAGGCAAATTAAAACAGAAAGCCTGCGCAAATTTAATGAAGCAGTCCGCAGTGAATACATCTCTAGAATCATCAAGAAATGAAAAGAAAGTATGTGAATATGATGAAGATGAAGACGTAATAGACTTTGAGAAATTGTATGTATGTCCCTCGACGTCATCTGGATCTGGATCTTTTCATCAAGGCTTAGTTATAGACGAGTTAGAGGAGTACCTAAGTAAACCCAGAGCCGCTAGTTCGGAAGATATTTTAGAGCGGTGGAGGACGCATGAGACAGAATATCCGACTTTATCGAAGATGGCCCGTGATTTTCTTTCAATACCTGCAACTTCAGTAACTGCTGAGAGATTATTTTCTAAAGCATCGTTAGTAATTAGAAAACATAGAAATAGGTTAAGTGATGAGTCAGCCAGATGGTTACTCTGTATTAATTCTTGGTCAAAAGAAGTAATATAAAGTAACAGTAATGTCAAAGCCGTTTATGTACTGTTATGTAATTTAATTTGTATTGTATTGTATTTTTTTATTTAAATAAATGGTAAATTGTATAACTCTTTTATTCCATTTCATATAAGGGTCTATCAATCTCTTTCTGGACAGATAATATTCTTTATAATACAGTCAAATTAATGTCATTGATTTGTTTTTTATATGTTTTGACTAAGTTTTAGCACATGTAAGCTTATTAAATGTAAACGTTTATTAAGAAACAGACTAACTCCCGTGGCCGTGAGACTTGGTAGACAGCTCAGTTGGTTAGAGCATCGGCACGGATCGCTTAGGTCGTGGGTTCAAACCCCACCCGGTATTAGTTGATTTTTCGAATTTCTCATTAAATGTTTAGACATTTATTAATTTGGTTGGTCTTTCTATTGCTATGTTAATTCAAGCTCAAAATGTGCCTACTCTATTAAGTTGTTCTAAGATCTAAAGTAACGTTTAATAAATAACAATAGGCTAATAGGTAATTGCGAGACTTGCGAGACTCTTGCTGCAAGACCAAGACCAAGAACATGACTGAGAGCGCAATACCAAGACAAAGAACAAGACCAGGTGTATTGGCGCAAGACCAAGACCAAGACTGCCTACGTCTCGTCTTGTTCTTGCATTTGGGCAACACTACTTCAAAAGGACGTCGTCGCTATTTTAAGAGAACAAGACCACCACATTTCTGCTTCGTTTATACATCTGTACCACTATGGAGGACGGAATGACAGAGCTTCTGAAGGGCTGTTTTCTAGCTGCTTTCAGAAGCTACGCTGTAATTCACTCATCGCCCGCGGCCATGTCATTTATAAGGTTCTAAATTCGAATTCTAACGTCAAGCCGTTCTAAATTCCCTCAGATTGACGTCCGGGATATCATGGAAATAGTGTCCATTGATAGTGGGGAAATTTTGCCATGCTTAAAAGGCAGATTGGCAACCGCAGTTTTTATTGGTTAAGTAATTATCAGGAATATCTGTCTATCTCCTAGCCTAGTTTCCCTCTATTCTTGTTACGACAGCTATGGACGACATTTGGTAATTATTCTCTTAAGCCACCCCTACCTACCTGACAATGTTTTGTAGACACTTCATCTAAGTTCAGCAGTGGAATTAAGATAGGCTATTTTTTTTATTTTATAGGATAGGGTGACAAACGAGCACACAGTCCACCTGATGGTAATTGGTTGCTGCGGTCCTTAGACATCCACACCTATCCTCGATTACAAATCAAAATGCAGATGCGTTGTCACCCGTGAGAACTAAGATGGAATGCCTCGTTTCAGTAGCGGCGCAAGACCTAAATTTTATGTGGGCAAGATACATTTTGCGAGGCCCTCTGCCCTCGCAAGAGGACGATTTTTATTTTTACAAAATCATTAAGTACTAACACCAACCAATTTCAAAGAAAAATGAAGACATAGATATTCTGCTTTTTATCCTGATGAATTTTTTAATTATAGCCCCCATAATACAGCTTATATGCTATATCTATATCTATGGGATGATATATCTGCCTCGATAGATAAAACTTTCAACGCTGAAAGTCTTTTCTATGACATTGCATTCCTGAAATAATTTTCAATGAGTACTAATTTTAAGAAGTTCCTTCAGCGGAGGCTGTACTGATCGGTATTGTTAAATGACGATCTAAATAATTGGGTATATTCTTTTAAATTATTTTCTGTAGCTTATTAGATGCTGTGGCTACACTAACGAGCAACGTCATTGCCCAAAACGCAACAATTATTGCCTTAAATTTAACGCGATAAAATGAGTGGCTACACTTGAACGGTCAACGTCGTTTCCCGTTGAACGGCATTAAATTTGCCGTTGAACGGCGTTAAATTTTTTTATTAAATGTTCCTTGAATTTCAAGCAAGATGGACATTGAAGCAGCTACTCCATATTTGATGAGTTTAAATTTTTATTAACTATATGAATGTAAATTATCATTGCCAAACATTTCGCGGCAGAGCCATGCTGCAGTTATATTAGTAGTATAGTTGTAGCACGAATGGGTCGGCTCGACCGGGGAAGGGCCACGCTCTCGCAGAATACCAGCGTAAAATAGTAGCTTAATGCTGCTATGTTTCGTATGGTGAGTGTAGAGAACCGGAGACTCTTTTTACTGGAAACGAGGCATTCCATCCTAGTCATCACGGGTGACAACGCATCTGCATTTTGATTCGTAATCGAGGATAGATGTAGATGTCTATGGGTCACAGCATCCACATACCACCAGGTGGACTGTGTGCTCGTTTGTCACCCTATCCTATAAAATAAAAAAAATATGCGAAGAAAAAAAGAAAAAAAGAATACAAAGAAAAAGAAGATGGTGTATGCTACAAATGCACAGGAAACGTACACTGTAAATCTATTTATGTTTTATTTTGTTTTCCCACACCCAAATTGCACTAGAAAGACGACCAATGGTTTAAGCTAAATAATAATACATACGTAAATATATTTTAATTAAATAATAACTAATAAGCCAATCATAAATACTGGTCAAGTGCGAATTAGATACACGTACCCAGGGTTTCTTACCATTACACATTCGCACTTAACCAGTATTTATGATTGGCTTATTAGTTATTATTTCATTAAAATATATTTACGTTTGTCTTACTATTTAGCTTAAACCATTGGACGTCTTTCTAGTGCAATTTGGGTGCGGGAAAACAAAATAAAACATAAATAGATTTACAGTGTACAGTTTCCTGTGCATTTGTAGCATCCAACATCTTGTTTTTCTTTGTATTCTTTTTTTCTTTATTTTTTATTTTAAAGGATAGGGTGACAAATGATGGTATGTGGATGCTGTAGCCCATTGACATCTACATCTATCCTCGATTACGAATAAAAATGCAGATGCGTTGTCACCCGTGAGGACTAGGATGGAATGCCTCGTTTCCAGTAAAAAGAGTCTCCGGTTCTCTACACTCACCATATGAAACACAGCAGCATTAAGCCACTATTTTACGCTGGTATTCTATAAAGAGCGTGGTCCTTCCCCGGTTGAAACATTTAACAGAGTTCAACGGCAAATTTAACGCCGTTCAACGGCAAATTTAATGCCGTTCAACGGGAAACGACGTTGACCGTTCAAGTGTAGCCACTCATTTTATCGCGTTAAATTTAAGGCAATAATTGTTGCGTTTATGGGCATTGACGTTGCTCGTTAGTGTAGCCGCAGCATTAGTGTGGCCGGGCCATGAGACAAACGTAGTGTGGCCGCTTCAACGCGATAATTCGCGCGTTAATCCTTTGATGTACCGCCACTCGAGTTATCGGCAAACGGGAAACGGCATTGTTAATGCCGTTGTCAAATCATCGCGTTAATTCGTGGCCACACCTACATTCAACGTCCATCAACGCGATAATTAACGGCATTTCTCCTTAGTGTAGCCGCAGCAGGAGAAGCAGTTTCATATCTGTTACGAAGTTAGGTGAATTATATAGGGACCATTAATTGTAATTCTTCACATAATTTGTAAGGTTGAAAGTCACTGCTTTCACCCACTCGCAGGCTGTGTGTAAATTTTGATAGTTATTTTAATATTAGATGGTTTGGAATATTTTTAACTCGTTTAAACCATAAAGGAAACCAAAATTTTCATAATGTGGGTTTAACCATAGAACCAAAAGTTTAGCCATATAGCCATAAACCTCAAATCTATATATGTTATAATTAAACAAGCATGGTGTTGAAAAAATCTGTTTAATACCGACTTTTAGACTTTTATTTTTTCAATATACCTACTGTTAAATGCCAGACAAGCATTTTCCGAAACAAGTTTGTCGATATTCTTTAATCCAATCACAAAATGTACGTAAACGTTCTAGAGCTTTAATTTGTTTTCACCTATAGTGAACCCTACCAAAATAGGTAACAATTTTGCAAGTTCTTAAGAAGCTTTGTGTGTTTATCTACTCATGTGCGTACAGCGCAAAAATATACGAACAGTAACCACGTGGGCTGTTGTGCCGCACTCTTTACTCGATTGTCACGTGTCCACGATTAAATAAAGTCAGTAATCTATGTCTAATGCCCCGGCTACACGCTCCGTCTTGCCTGCGCAGTCCAGACCTGTGCAGTCATGACTGTACAGTGGCTCGTGCAGGTAAGTTTGTGCAAACTGGACTGTGCAAACCTCAAAGTGTTTTGGGAGCTAGTCACGTCACGATGTGGCCAGAAGAGGTTTTTTTTTAAACGGAGCTTTATATTATTGTTTACTTGTAAAAAAGCAACAAATAAGAAAGTTAGTTTTTCAATTAATAAATGATAAGTTTCATTTTTTATTGTTCCTGTCGGAATATTCCTTACTTTTAATTTTCCACAACGCCGGCAACGATTTGTACAATTCTACGAATTCAGTTAAAAAATCCCTGGAATAATTGCGTACATTTCTCATTTTTAAGATTTTATAACATAGCATGTGTCGTCAACAAGAATTTAGACGGACTGAAGCGTGAATTGAATAACCGGCCACACGCTCAAGTAAGCTCGCAGGCAAAACCGTGCAAACCAAACCCGCGCAGTCCAATCTTCAGCACGTCAACGATTACGCAGGTCGCCTGCGCGAGCCACCGTCTTACCGTCCACACGCACAAGCTTACCTGTGAAAACGGTTTGTGCAGGCATGCTCATAGGCAAGACGGAGCGTGTAGCCGGGGCATAACAAACAGAACGGGGAATCCTCAGCCTTTGTAGCCTATATAGATTACTGTATATATATACTAGTCTATACTAGTCGCCCCGCAGCGGGGATTCCCCGTCCAATGGCAACGCAAACTAATGTTGCTAGACTGAATAAAAACATACTTACCTAGTTATGTCAATAATATCGATTCATGACAATAAAATTTTTTCGGCGCGTTTACAGTTTTAAGTAATGCATAAACCTCCAGGGCGCGAGGCCCCCTGAATCGCGAGGCCGTAGGCGGAGGCCCACGTCGCCCACGCCTTACGCCGCCTCTGCCTCGTTTCCAGTAAAAAGGGTCTCCGGTTCTCTACACTCACCATACGAAACACAGCAGCATTAAGCTGCTATTTCACGGTGGTATTCTGTGAGAGCGTGGTCCCTCCCCAGTCGAGCCGACCCATTCGTGCTACAACTATACTACTAATATAACTGCAGCATGGCTCTACCACGTATAAAATCTACCACATATCTAAATCTATTATTAATTTTTGATCTAGAACGTATTTTTTTAAATAATAAAAAAGAACTAAAAAGGCTCCTCCTAATGATTATATAAAGACAAATTCGTTTTTGTAGCAAAGATTAATGACTTTAGATAAGTAAGTACATCAACGGTCCCCTTTTGGTCATTAAGACGATCATGTTTAATCGAGAACTACGTAAAAAGTCAAATGATGTAATAAAACCGCTGATCGATTTTGTGGATCATTTGAGTGGTTCAAGAATTCGTCGTCGTGACCTGATAGAGGTAGATACAATTTTTTTTCTGTAATCGATGAAAAATCGATGTTGTTATCTTTACGCTACCTATTTAATGACATTAAATAATAATACAGCGAGGTAACAACCAGTTCACCTGATAGTAAGGGGCCATTGGGACCTACAGCTTATGGACACCTGCAAGTCTGCAACCAACTTTAAAAGAAGAAGTCCATTAGTTACCTCTTAGGACTAAAATGGCAATGCCTATGCACACCCAATGCCACAGCCACCAGAAAGGAGAAAGTTCTGGGGCATATGGTTTTCGAAACAGAAAGGGAGTGTTACGAACTCGTCGTAGAAAACCTATGTAAATGTAATGTAAATTATATAAAATTAATAAGTAAATCCTTTTAAAATGGGTAATTATAAGGTTTAATAAACCATTTAGCGATTGAATTTAGCTTCGGAATTAAATTACTCAGTAGCTTAACGCTAGCTTAGCTTAGAGGCTAAGTGCTCGCCGTATATTTCACAGTACACAAGAAAGATTGGTTCGATTTCTGCTGGCATGAATAAAGGTTTTAATATCAATTTTAAATACTGATTTACCACGTGCTCTGCGGTGAAGGAAAATATCGTGAGGAAACTTGCATGATTAAGAATCAAAACATTTAAAGATTTTGTGGCGGCGCTGTCGTCGCTCCGCAAGAGAAACACACCGAAGCCTAAATCTCGCTATCGAAATTCCGAACCATAAACAGTATATATAGAACAACTCCGAACTATCACACGGAGTGCTCACTGGGAAGAACACCTTGCCCGGCGGGAGATCTCCCAACACTCCGTGTGATAGTTTTTTTTGCGCCCGAAGCAATTAAAGGGCTACCCTATACGTAGGGAGGCGGAAAATGCATTACGCATACCACGATAGCCGGTCTATCGTGGTTATGAGGGACTCACATCCTACCGGGGACCCTAAGTGATACCCTCTAAAAACCGCCTTTGGGGACAGGCAACCGGCTGATTAAGCTTTATTGTGCCTTATCATGAGCGACCCTCTTTTGGGAAAAGAGGGCGCAGGCAGCTACGAGCCGCTGAGGGAGTGCCTACGAAGGCAAATTAATTAGGAGTAATAGTTTAATTTAATTAGAGTTGGCCTGGGCCGCCAGGAGGCAGTTCAGGTCGTTTGTTAGTTTATTAGGCGGGTCCGAGAGAGAGTTTCTCGGCCTGCGGACTCGATAGCGAGAGGGGGTGGGGCTGCATAAGTAGCTGCCTCACGAATTAAATGGTTTGAGTGCGACTCTATAATTCAAAGTTCAAAGGTTTTGAACTATTTGGAGTTCATTAATAATTTTAGGGTCGGCGTGGGCAAAAACGGGACCCGCGTAGGACATAACTGGGTCGTATACAGACCTTATAAAAGGTACGCTTGTTTCTAAGGGACATTTTACTGTGTTGGCCCAACATGCTGTTGAGCCTACTCAGATAAAAACGTGCGTGACGGGTTACTCTTTTGACGTGGGGCCTGAAAGTGAGCCCTGTGTTTAGAGTGACACCTAAATATTTGGCAGTCGTATGCCAGGGGACAGGGGTCCCTAGCATACGTATTGGTGGAGTGTTTTTGAGACGGCGTCGTTTATAATCGAAGTGAACGGCGGAGCTCTTCTCCGGGTTCACATCGATGCGCCATTTTTTGAACCAAGCTCCTCCGTGTGATAGTTCGGATATATTCTATATATACTGTTTATGGTTCGGAATTTTGATAGCGAGATTTATGCTTCGGTGTGTTCAAGCGAAACACACCGAAGCCTACACAATTTAAAGTCCCCTATCACGCACGGAAGTAACTCGGCTGGCTATTTTTTTTTAATAAAAACTGATGTGCCAAACGAACTTAGAGTCCACTAATGCTAAGTGGTTATTTCAATCAATGGACACCTTAAATAAGAAGTACACAAACTAATAAGAGGTGCTAGCCCGTAGGTACATACTATATTTCATGTTGTCGTCTTTTAAATAATGCTATTAATCTATTCTTATAAATAAGGTTAAGGTGTCTGCCTGGATTATGGCTTCTATTAAGCTCAGAGATGATTGAGATTTGATGATAGTTAGGCGCATACTACATGTTTAATAATCTCATGGTGATGGAGAAGTGAAAACCTGACCAAGTAGTTTTACAACAGCGCAGCTGGCCTTTCCTTTATAATCCTTTCAGAAATTTGACAAGATTGTTACTTCATACGAAACCAAACACTATTCAGAGTCCATATATTTTACTTAGGCTATAAAACTGGCCAAAAGTGTGTGAGATACAAAGTAGGCTCTTACCGTGCCGACTATAACGATAGCTAACAATATTACTTAAAATTTGAATAAAAGAATATTTCAAAGTATTCAGTAAGTTATTTTTAAATTTATTCTAAACTAGCGACGCACCCCGGCTTCACCCGAATAGGATGTACAAATGAAGCGGTTTTTAGATTTAAAATAATCGAAGACCATTTATTTATCAATTTTTTGTTTTTCAAAAAAACTTATTTTTAAATTTATTCTAAACTAGCGACCCACCACGGCTTCACCCGGATAGGATGTATAAATGAAGCGTTATTGAGATTTAAAATAATCGCAGACCATTTATTTATCAATTTTTTGTTTTTCAAAAAGACTTTTTTGTTTTCAAAAAGACTTACTTATAAATTTATTCTAAACTAGCAACCCACCCCGGCTTCACCCGGATAGGATGTATAAATGAAGCGTTATTTAGATTTAAAATAATCGAAGACCATTTATTTATCAATTTTTTGTTTTTAAAAAAGATTTCTTTTTGGATAAATTATAGTCTACATCGCCTCCTGACAAGCTGGTTAAGTTTCGTCACAGTTTCATCACAGTCAATGCAACCATTCCGAAGATTAGCCCAGACAGACAGGCACCTCTGGGCGTGGGTTCCCCAGTTTCAGCTCTTTCCATTTGATTACATCCAGCGCAGAGCAGTTCGAATCGTCGGCGACCGAGCTCTTTCCGATCGGCTGACTCCCTGGCACTGCGAAGAGATGTTGCATCTCTGCGTATTTTATCGCATCTACCACGGGGAGTGCTCTGAGGAATTGTTCGGACTAATTCCAGCCGCACAATTTCACGTCGGAGCAGTTGCTTACTTTATATAATGCGCAAGTCCGGTCGTGCATGGAATATTGCTGCCTTATATGGGCTGGTGCTGCAAAATGCCACCTAGCTTTGGACTCAATGGAAAGGCGTACGGGTTATTGGTGACTCGAATTTGGTTAAAACCAATTTGGAGCAACACAAGTGCGACAACCATCTCTACAGCCAGGAACTTACTTGTGCAGGTGTGTTGAGTATAGGCATTTCCTCAGACCACCAAAGAAATACAGATGTAGCACTGTGTAAAATAAAGTGACGCTGAAACCATGCGCAATATGCATCTAAAATGAAACAAGGTTTTATATGTTTAACCAACTGTTCCCCGCGATTTTGTCCGCGTGGAATTTACTATGGTCAATGTGGGCAAATCCGTCATACTTTTTTGAAAGTTTAATTTGGTTAACTAAAACTGGTACACTTACTAATTTAAAATAAATTTGATGGTTGTAAGCGATACAAAATTTTGTTGTCTTGTATACCTACACATCTATTTTAAACAACAAAACAGCCCTCCACATGTAACTAACAAGGTTTTTTAAAAGTTGGTCGTTAGACGGATTTTCCCGAGGATTGGGGGCAAATCCGTCTAGTAGCAAATTTGCCTCGAGTTACGCCGTTTTATCAAGGTATGCAATTTATAAACAAGTAAATGCAGATGATGAAGAAAAATGTTTTGTAACATCATAAAAATAAGGTTTAATTTACGTTTTACTCCCTAAAATCTTTTTGGGAGCTAATCCGGCCTATTTTTATAACCAGGGACTTTTAAACCTTTCTAAAAAGTTTGAAAACTAAATATTTTTACTTATCAGTTTAATTTTTCAGGTACATTGAAACAATCCTATCTTATTATGACAATGGTATTTATGGTATTAACTTAAATAAACAGGGTTACTTTTAATTAATTCGGTTAGGTATAAGACCATTATAATTTTAAACAACGTTGCACTTCAATGTTGTATTAAAAATTGAATTAAGGTGATTGCACCTTAAAGGTGGCGGTTCGCGCCGCGACAGAGACAGGAGACCACGACCGGAGACCGCGACAGGAAATTGCGACTGTTACTATATGAGCGGCAGTTCGCTAGCGAGACACAGACAGGAGACAGATATGCGAGAGACGAGACAGCGACACAGTCGCTACCCCGGACGAATAGTGTCTCGTATCTCGTTCGAAAAACACATGACTTTAGTGTTTAAAAATACTTTTTCTGACGAAAACTGTGAAACGCCTTGATTTATAAGTATTATTAAATCATTAATTGGTAAATTCATAAAGGTAAGTTCTTTTTTTGTAACAATAATATAAGAGCAAATTATCGTCTTCTTCTTCCTCCAATAGAAGTTTTACAACTTGGTTTACCATCATGCATGCCACATAAAACACTACTGATTTCATCGACAGACTCTCGATATTGATGCGATCGCGATCGAAGTACTTAACGCGATCTCCGGTCTCGGTCTCGACCTACAGTTCATGCAGAAAAAACCGAGACTCTTGTCACGGTCCCCGGTCTCGGTCTCCTGTCTCGGTCTGCAGTCTCTGTCGCGGCGCGAACCGCCGCCTTAAGGCGCTACCTCCAGCGAACGACCTTGAGCGTTTGGTGTGTCGACGCTCGCTACAATATATCGCGTAAGAAATCGCCAAAAGACGCCACCTACTGCTACGAACGTAGTATTATTTTTTCAATGTCAATGAACTTTTCTATGTAAATAGACACGGCGTACAATGATAAATGTATTTTAATTTTCTTTATTCGGTATATTAGTTGCATTATATTAGAATTATGTATTCTAATATATTATCTAATTAATAAAAATGACTATTTTGATTATTTTTAACTATATACTATACTGCTAATATTGAATTAGCTTTTTATAGTGTAAATTATAATATTTGTCGAAATATTAATTATGGATTCGAACTTTACATGCTAATGGTGCTTCATTTTTGTTATTTTCATTTACTTACATATTGAAAATATACTTGAATAGTAGTTATTATTATTTTATTTAGCTACTAAATTTTAGGATATGTTTTACCTTGAGGTCAAATATAATTTTGAGGAGCAATAGTTATTACCTACTAATCTTTTATCTGCTATTCCTTATTTAGGAGCAATATTAGTAAATTGAGTTTGAGGGCGATTTACTGTTTATAATGCTACATTTATTATTTTAATATTTACCTACTGGGTAGGTAATTATTAAAATAATAAATATAGCATTAGTAACTAAATAGATATTTTTTTTAAATTTTTAAAATTAAAATTTTCGTATTTTTAAAAATTACTAAAAAAAGGGTTTGAAATAATAAATTTTCTCACAAAAAGAAGGGAACTTGAAAAAAAAGGAAAAAAAGCGGGACCAAAGCCAAGACGCGAACCACGGAACTCCGATATCACGCCCGACTGACATAACACCTGAGTTATAACGACCGTTAATGATTAGTCGAAATTTACCTTCTTATACTGTAGCAGTTTTTTATTGCCTGAAAACATGGACAAAAGGACATTTTCTAAAAATAAATCCAAGCGTTCGTCGCTAAAATCGTTGGAGCCGTATAATTTTCTCATCTGGTTCGGTTATATAAATATTTAAATATATAAAAATTATAAATTAAAATGAAAAGATAAATATACATTAATATCAATAAAATAAAATAAATACAAAATAATATTATATTATTATTGTTATTATTATTATTATAAGTTGTGGTTCGGTGAAGCTGCAACCTAATGGACCATGATATGAAAAGTGGTTGTTGACGTCAATTATTATTATTCTTATTATTTTTTCATTACTACCTTTTTTCAACCTCACAAGATATTTGTAACTGCAAAAAAAACTACGTATAAGTAAGTAAATCAGTAATATAGTGTTATGTATGATTCAGACTAAATAAAGGTTCCTAAAAATAGACGTAGATAAAGAAATTGCACAAAAAATTACTCAAATAAAAATGCAATAAACTTGTTAATTTTATAGGTACTTAGTAAAATATTAAAATAATAAGTTTTTTAGGATATTTATGTAAAATATAAAGGTTATATTATGTTCTAACTACGTTCACGCTTGCGCATATAAAACCGCGGAATTTCACTAGTTTTATTATCAAAATAATAATTGTCAACCCTACCCTAAGTTTGCCCTGATTTTACCAACTCAAACTCGTTTTAGGAGATCAAAACATAGAGAGAAAGATAGGAGACAATTTTTTACTTAATATGGTTGGATCTTTATTTATTTGTATATTTTTTGTATTTATTTTATTTTATTGATATTTATGTATATTTATCTTTTCATTTTAATTTATATTTATAAAAACCAACCAGATGAGAAAACTATACAGATACCCCAACAATAATAATATAATAATAATAATATTCCACAAATATCACACAACGCCATCTAGTCCCAAGCTAAGCAGAGCTTGTGTTATGGGTACTAGACAACTGATAAACATACTTATATATTTCTAAATACATAAATATTATAGATAAATCATCACACAAACATTTGTCCTGGGTGGGAATCGAACCCACGACCTACGGCATAGCAGTCAGGGTCACTAACCACTAGACCAACAGGCCTGACGATAAATAAAATAAAGTCTCTAGCTCGAGAGGAGAGGAGCCGTGGTAGCTCAGATGGTTAGCTCTTGCTAAAATTTTCACAGTGTGCGAGCAAACCGGGTTCGATCCCCGCCGGCACCAATAATATTGTAATTGCAATTTTAAGTGTTGATTTACCACGTGCTCAGTGGTGAAGGAAAACATTGTGAGGAAACCTGCATGTCTGAGAAATAAGAAAAATAATATTTCGAAGACATGCAAAGTTCGCCAACACGCAGTGGGGCAGCGCGGTGGATAAATCCTTTCCTAGGACCCTTTCAGAAAATAGAATAGAAATAAAAAAAATAATAAATCCAAACTTCATTTAAAACCAAACATATAAATTGTAAAATAGCTGCAGGTATCTATAACCAAGTAAAAGATATTCCTTTACTCCAACTTGTCCATGTTTCCCAAAACAATTTTTAATTAAGCTTTATATTATAATGCGGATTTTTTATATTTAAAATTTTAATAATAAAGCATTTCGTACGTCTCAGCCGAGGCGCAAATATTTTTCGGCCGCAAATTTATAAGACCGATTTGTTATTCAAACATAAACATGGTTTTTTAATTAAATCTACCAATCATAAAACGACACGCATTTTTATTGAACACTTCCTATTCAATTCACAAAGTACCTATTATATTTGTTTATATAAAAAAGTATATTTAAGTACAATCATAAAACTAAATGGAAACACAAATTAGGAAAATGCATTGAGTTATAAAACACATAAATCAATGGGCAAATGTAAAAATACTGGAGGCAGCAGCCCTATCCCATGTTTACGTACCGCACGGCTGTAATATTTATTTCTAAGATACGGCCGAGTTACAATATACCGTGACGTAAGCGCATCGGTTGGTAGGTACTCAAATAATAATATTATGTTTGCGGCGAAATGAGGACGCGCGGCAACCAGCGACGCGGCCACCTCGTATGAACGCATACAGCGTAATGCCGCCCGCACTCTGCGCACGCCCCTTTATCATAGAAGTCACACAATTTTCGGAATTATTTCAATTAAAAGAGAAAAAACGAACTTAAAAATTTAAATAAAACGTGGAGAATATAGATTTTTTCATTATCTATCCATTAGTGTTATCCTCAAATGATTAGAGCGTTGCGTTTAGCAACAGATGCATGTAATCAAGAATTTTAGTCATTTTTTAAAAGTTGATTTTAAATGTATTTATAGCACATAAAAATAAATTAGAACGTGGAATGCGATGATAAGATATCGAACATTAATAATGTACTTTTAGATGTAGTTTATTTTTCATAACTAATGAGATAATAGAGTCTGAAAAACGCACTTTTGCCAGGTTTTGGTCAGGGTAGCGTCTTAAGTGCTTAAATAAAAATCAGTTTCCGAAAATAAAATGCTTTTATTCATGATGACATAATATTATAGTAATGACATATTATTATTAGTGTTAAAAATGCAACATACTCAACAAAGCGTACTCAAAGTTGTCGGATTCTTTATTTTTATCCTTAGGTACTACGTCACACACTTAAGACTTTAAATTAATTACAAGATACAACATTAGAAATGAAATAGAATTATCTGATCTATCAGCAGTGATAGCATAAACAACACAGTCAAGAATTAACAAAATATCCTTACTTAACAAACATAAATCTTTAAGCTATCAAAATACAATATTAGAAATAAAATACCTCAAAAATGTGATCAATCATTGATCGCATAAACAAAAACAAAATAATCACAATATTTTTTTTTTAAATCTAGGAAAAGAACACTGTATCATCTTCATCATTTAAAAAGAAATCATTTCTTTTTTCCGGATCTTTTAACAGGTTAATTCTTTTTACTATAGAATTCTGTGGAACCTCATCTCGATCTATTATTCTTGTCATCTTAAATGTAAGTTTCGGTGTCTTTACTGTTTTGTAAAATTTTATTGAAAAGTACGGTTCATTCGTCTGTTATCTGGGTTATCTGTCGCTATAAAGTTCTGATTGAAAACATTCAAAGCTATGAAAAGCAATGTATGCGGTTCTGTTCTCTGGATCACATCATTGACTGGTAGGTCATTATCAGACAAAGCAGGATTATTAGTTCTTATGTGCTCATTCCAGCGGCTCAACTTCAGAGCATTGAATTTTGTTTCCTCAACTGCAGCGGGATTAAAAGGCCAAATGCCACCTTTTTTGAATCCGTTAGAAATATTTGCGGATCTATTTGAGCCCATACTGATCCAATCATTCGTGAAAACTCTTTTTTTGACAATGGTACACCATAATGAAGTCGCTGCCATTTGACGAGTTCAACATCCCATCTATCTTTAAATGATTCCATAACGGAAATGTCTAACGGCTGTAATATATGGCTTGTATGAGCAGGTAGTTTTAATATAGTTATATTTTCTTTTCGTGCTTCTTCAATTAAACTCAAACCCACATGGGTTGAGTGGCCGTTATAAATAAGTAAGACTGGACTTTGATCGCCAACCGTCGGCAAAAAAGATTTTTTGAAGAAGGCTTCAAATACGTATTCTGCATCCAGCCATTTTTTGTGGCGGCATATGTCGTATCTGGAAATGCATCAGGCGAAGTCCACTCGTCCCAAACATATTTTCCTTTTAAGACAATTAGGGGAGGTGTTTTTTCTCCAATTGCACTTGCACCTAGTAACACCGTCGTATTATCTCTCCCAGGTGTTGCTATAACTCTCGTTACTGCACGGCTTTTGAGACCTACAATTTTGGTTTTCGAAGGGTCCTTTGAAAAACTGGTATCGTCTAAGTTCCAGATTGCATTAGGCTTGTCTGCTAAACCTAATTCCATTATAGTTGTTTTGAGTAAATCAAAGTACTCATAAACCACAAATGGATCAACCGCTGTTTTCCGAGCGTATTCAACAGCTTGTGGTTTTTTAACCGAAAGGTTATGTCGATTTTGAAATGAGGCCAACCAGTTCTTTCCCAGTATTCCATTTTGATAGATTGTTCTGCTTTACATATTCTCCAACCATCTGGAAAACTTCTGCCCTACTAAGGCCAAAACCATATTTTTCCATTGTACGGAGGCAGGAAGCGAGATTTTGTTCAATCAACAAAGGCAGAGTGGTTTTTCTCCCTGGTGTACTTGAAGAACTTTTTTTGTGGACATGGTTCCATGATGATCATCCGTGGAATTTGGTAGAGTTGCGCTGCTTTATATCCAGTTAATGTACCATTTCGGACTGGCCAGTACAGCTGCATGCAACTTGTCCTTGCTATAGTTTGTTTGTAGTTTTTCTTTTATAATTTCTCACCATGATTACTATTATTTTAGTAATTTTGAAAAAACTGAAAACAAACAAAATAATAATATTAATAAACATTTTATCTGACCGTAGGCCTAATATTAGTTATAACTAAAGCAGGAACATAACTATCATATTCTGAGTTTAAGATATTTCGGCATTATGTTATACTTGTAAGCGCCATAGTCACGGATAAAATGGGCAACTAGTATCAATTGGGTATTTGAATAATAGAACATATTTTTAAAAATTAAAACTTAAAACACAATATTAATCACACTGATCATTATTCCTGAGACTTCTTAAATCCAATACTTCCCCGACTTACAAAAAAATCCTGAAGAAAAAGTCGTTTTGTCATGTATTTTCTGGAAAGCCTCTCTCACCGACACAATGCAGTCCATGAGATAGCCGCAACAATAAGAAAAAAAAACGCCTGCCGGAGTCACGGGACTGTCTAAACAGATAAGCGCGACCCGAAAACGCAAAGATCAACTATAAGAACGTTTTGAATTGTAGTCAGTACGAGTCGGACGGTCCCCGGCTCGGGTGAGTATTATGAATATCATATACTCACCCGAGCCAGGGCTCTGTAATATAGACTAACTTCTGTCTGAGCTAGTCTATACTACAGAAGTTTGCTACGGTGAGTAAAAATTGCCAAAGTGACGTCACACCCGATCGGATTTTGTTCGGGAACTGGCGTGTTTTTGGTTCGAGGTACAAATAATGATTTTGAATTTAACATAAATTCTTAATTAGACCGAAAAAAAAACTAAGAATAGTTTGTTATAAAATAATATACCTAATCTTCATACATATACATAATCTTCCTAATCAATTAAACACAAAAAAATAATGTTTCAAAGACCCAATTGTTAGTTACCAGTGGACTTTCAAAGTAGGTATAAAACTAAAAATAGGAAGGATGTAAAAGGTTGACTACATCTGCAATGCGGTAATTCCAGTATATGACGATTTAGCCCCTTCGAAATTAGACGGATTTTCCCACTTGAACATTTTGAGGTTACGTATTTTTTATAACAATTATTTCTGTATCTACTGGTTTATATTCAAAACAAATAGAAAAATCCGTTGAAACACTTATTAAACTACATGTTATGCGTAGTCAGAAAGTCGTAACTTGTAAAATTGAATATTTACCTTCGGCGGCACGCAACACTTGAGTTTCGAGTTCGTAGCACAACTAAACTTCGAATTCGAATTTTCGAATGCATTTTTTGACAATTGTAGACAACCTTGCTCCATCTATGAATCATAGTTAGAACTAAAAACTGATCCTGTTTTATCGACGGAACCAGTAACAGCTTAACTATTCTGGAATGAATAGTAAACGCATGTGTATGGAATAGCCCCGTAGACGGATTTGCCCACATTAACCTTACAATTGGAAATCATGGGTTTGAATTTTTGAGCAAAATACACAGTACGCGAGCTTCCCGTGTTCCATCCCACTCATTTAACCAATGAAATTAATTGCAATTTTAAATGCTGATTACCACGTACTTGGCGGTGAACGAAAACATCGTTAGGAAACCAGCATATCTAAGAAAAAAATATTTCGAAGACATGTGAAGTTCGCCAACACGCATTGGGGTAACACGGCGGACACTTCCTTGCCTTAAAACCCTCTTAGAAATAAGAGGAGGCCTATGCCCAGCAGTGGGACATATAAAGGCTGTAACGGTATAATTTGTAAACAGGAAATAAAACAAAATTGAAGAAATGTTCCATGTGTATTTTTGAAATAAAATAATATAGTTGTAAAAAAATTTATTAAAATCCGTTAACTTTGTCAGTACTTCATCACAAATAATATTTACACCTGTTTAAAATGCTAAGTACAATGGTTCAAATGTGGAATGTCATTTTTAAACTTTTCTTCTTTATTGCATATTGAAAGGCCATTGATCACAAGTTTTTAACTGTTTCAGATCGGAGACAGCCCTTTATGAAAAGACTTTCCAATAATATACAAATAAGTCACGATTAAAAAACGCATAACACTAGCTCATTCTAATTTGTAATAATAACACATTGTCGACTTATATCAATACAATTAAAAATAGAAATTCATGCTAACTTATTTATACAATCCCTACGTCGTAGTAATCTCTTGTGTCCTTCAATTTACCATTCCCAAACTTTAATTGAATATTTTGTTTGTAATTTTATCAAAATTCACTATTTTTCTTTTTTGAGTGGTTTACAGAAATGTCATAAAAGAGCGGTCATTTTATTGTATTGTCTTATTTATGTTAATCCTTTTGAAAGGATGAAACTTTAAAGATATTCAAATAAAAGAAGGGAATGTTGAATACAAAGTTTTGTCAAAACATTACTTTCATAATTCATCACAAGTACATCTCATTGCAACTTGGTATTTCAGTTCAACTTTCCGTCATAATGCGTATGTCATTGTAAACAATTCGAAATTTATTTTCGATGCACATTCATAAAAGTTACATGATAATAGTGATAGAAATCAACCATTAAATTCTTATTTTATCCTGCATCTATTCCAGCACGATATTTAAGGAATAAATTAAAATATTACATCCAGTTTATGTTAGTTACTGTATTACATACATTATATACATTTTGACCTCTGCATATTTTTCCACAGATTATAACTTAGGTTTACATACATATTCTTTCACTGTCCGATTTTCAGACATAATAGTAAGACAATAGCAATAAACTATATGTAGTACACGGGACAATGAAAGGGTTGACATTATTTTTATTAGAGATACAACAGTGTTAGTAATTAAGCAATACAAATGACAATAAATTAATATGGTGGGGTCATAAGAGGGCATGTAGATAAATGCCCAGATCTTGCGGCTTCAGAAAGAAATAACTATTGAGCATAAAAAACCTAGAACTCATACTGTAGTGTCAGACGTCTGGTGGAGATGGTCGCAGGCGGCTCACTTGTATTTTTGGTCAATTTGTCACAATTAATGTATCAAGTATGTTAAAATCTAAATTTTCTCGCTCTTTTCAAAATTATTGTGATATAGCAATTTTACCATATTTGACATGATAAATATGCTAAAATATTACAAAAAATCAGGGAAGACTTGTGCAGTTTTATATTTAGTGTATTTCTAGTGTAATTTTTGGTCTGTGTGGATTGTTAACAGACTGATGGAGTAAATAAATACATAAACACTCACACCTGTCACCCAGATGGGGAAGACAAAGACAGTGGACTTCCTTCTGGCACACTCCTGACACACCTCTCTAATCATCACTCAGGAGTAAATAAGGAAGCTTAGAGTTGCTTGCACAAGTTACAAAGTTGTCCCATAGCATAAGTTATTGACGAAACTTTTACATTTTATAAACAAGGTATCATCGTCATCATCATAACAGGTTATTGAAAAATCCTCTGCTGTCGCCTCTTACAACACCCACAGAAGGAAATGGGTAGTGGGTTCTCTTAAATTGCCACTAATGACTGCAATCAACATATGGCTATGAAATAATAACATTTTTATGGCAACTATGCATTTACATTAAACTTAATAATATTCCTTAGAAATGCATTCATAACACACTTATAATGCCTGGATATTTGTTGAACTTTAATAAGGCGTGAATTATAATTACGTGTTATGAAAATAATTTAAAAATAAAAATTATTTTGTGTTATTATTAAATGTTTGAAGTTTGCCTTGATATTAGCAGTTAAAAATTGTGGTAGTTGCACCTTTATTTAAATATAAGCGGATACCCGGCGTGTGTTGACACTAAAAAAAAAGGAAATATTTGTTTATTTGTTTAAAAAAAGGAAATTTTTATTTATTTATTATTTTTTGTATAGTTTTAGTTTTTTATGGTTTAAAACCATCTTTGCATTATTACCTTTCTAATGAAACATGTTAGGGGCACATCGGGTGGATGGTTTCAAAGTCTATAATGGATATAGGGAGGAAACATTTTGTGTTTTATATAGATTCATGAATTCATAATAATTATAGCACTAAATCTTACCCTGATTATTTAACTGTATTTTATGCTTTTAAAAAGACGCTGCTGTATGTTTCTAGTGGTTTCAATTTTATTTTTTAAATTCTACTTACTTTCTTTTTTTATCAACATTCATTTTTAATTTTGTGTTCAAATAATGTTGCAATGAGATATTATCTCAAAGGATTGAGAAGTCTGTAACTAAGATCGGTGCTTATTGCGATTAAGAGTCTGAACAAGCCGACGTCCCCACCATTCTTCAAGATTAAAGGGTCTGAAATTCGCCAACTGTCGTGGCGCCAAAACTTCTTGGTAATATTTGGCGTCGTCACTACCGCGTTCTAATTCTCGTGTGACCTGTAAATTTATAATAAATTGTTGAATAACCAGCAACTAAATTAAAAATTTTTTCAAAACCAAATTGTTTTGGTGTATACCAAAATATACAAATAAATTTGGTTTTAGTATTTATTCACTGGTAACAACGGAATAAGCATTTGTTTATCTTTTCTTATTTTTTCACACACATATAATGCCAATATGAATGCCCATAAATTAAATTTTACCAGTATCACATTATTCCTTCCATTCTAGTATTAATTGCAATTTCTAGTTCTGATTTAATATGTGCCGGTGAAAAAAAATATCGTGAGGAAACCTGCATGTCTAAGAAAACTAAGAAAAAAATTATATTGAAGATATGCTAAGTTCGATATCACACATTGGGGCAGCACGGCGGACATTTAGTTGCACTAAAACCCTCTCAGAGATGAGAGGAGGCCTGTGCCCAGCAGTGAGACATATATTGGTTTTAACCTTAACATTCAACCTCAAAATATTTCTCTACCTACTTGATTAACTTATTTGAAAACAAAAGGGACAGCATATTTCCCTCATTTGTTCATATCATCATCACCAGAAATTATTAACTAATCATTTCTGGTGGAAGATAATAAATGTTTATGTGTTTCTTTTGTTGAAGATTTGAAAGGCTTTCACATAAAAAACTTAATTTAAAAAATTGAGGTTTTATTTAATTTGTCTGTTGTTACTTTCATGACTGAATTGATTTTAAATGAATCTTTTTAGAAGCCATAAAGTAACGAAGAAGATATACCAAATGTAAAATACCAAGACAGGCGCCTGTAGAGCACCAATAAAAGTGTAATACATGTGGTATGGCAACTGTAACTATAGGAGAGCCCCATGTCTAGCTATGGATTCCCATAGTCTGAAGAAAAATGATAAAGGTGATGAACTTATCAGCCATGTAGTGACAGCATAACAGAATCCATTACCCTATATCATGCCTGGGTGATATAGAGTAATACAGAGATAAAATGAAACAGGAGATATTTTTATAGGATAGCGTGACAAACGAGCACACAGTCCACCTGATGGTAAGTGGTTACTGTGGCCCATAGACATCTACATTTATCTTCGATTACGAATAAAAATGCAGATGCGTTGTCACCCGTGAGGACTTAGATGGAATGCCTTGCTTCCAGTAAAAACAGTCTATGGTTCTCTACAATCACCATACGAAACACAGCAGCATTAAGTTACTATTTTACGCTTGTGTTCTGTGAGAGTGTGGTCCTTCCCTTGTCGAACCGACTCATTCGTGCGAAAAATTTACTACTAATGTGTTTGCAGCATAGCTCTACCACATATAAAAGAGATAGCAGCTGCATCCCAAAATAATAAAAAATTGCAGTTGCCAAATCGCCTGCCAAGCATGAGAACTATGGCAAGGGAATACTTAAGGAGACAATCTATGGGGGAGGTATATTTTTGCAGCTGTAATGATAATTATAAAAAACTTTTAGTTGCAGCAACCAAAAACTCACCTTATTCCAAGATTCATAAATATAATTAATGAGATCATCATGATTGTTGTTATTGTTGTGCAAAGGCCCAGTTGGGTGCTGAGCAGGTGGGCTTAGTCTCGCTCCATTGTGACCATTGGAATTTTGCCGTTTTCCACCACTCATGTGTGGCAAAGATCTAGTACCACTGCTTACATAACTTGATCTGTAATTTTATACCAATTCATTGTTAATTTTTAGTATTAATATTAGTTTTTATTTTATATTGGATATATGATTCCGATAAAATAAATAATATTACACTGATATCTAATCATGTTTGCATTCTGTAAGTCACACCTTAATAATACTATTTGCTTTCTAATGTTTACATTATTCTAAAGATTGTTTCTAAAATATATACCGTAAAATCCGTTCATGTAAAAACTATGACTTTTCGTGGAACCTGGTTCGTAGTGG
Organism: Parnassius apollo; assembly: GCA_907164705.1. Taxonomy (NCBI): domain Eukaryota; kingdom Metazoa; phylum Arthropoda; class Insecta; order Lepidoptera; family Papilionidae; genus Parnassius; species Parnassius apollo. The sequence continues at coordinate 2,039,945 of CAJQZP010000117.1, forward strand.
AAGTTAGCAAAATTGGTTCAATAACCTCATAGTATTATTTTAACAGATATATTTTAACTTATTAGTTTATAACTAGAGGTAAACAGGAGATGCAATACTTTTTGACTCACCACGTTGAATTCGATATTATTAGATAATCTTTCTTTTAAAGTACTCTCGAGTTCCTCCTATTCTTAGTTTTTTTTAAATATCAAGTTATAAAGTAACCATCACATTTATTTTTAAATTTATAAATGTTATTCTTACAGATAATCTGCACATTACTGAATAACAAAACCTTACATACTTACACTTATACATTTCAATATGATTTGTTTAAAACCATATTATATAAATGAACAAACTACAAACAGTGCAACAGAAATAGAACATATCTGCACTCACCCCTACCATTCCCCAGTACAATATCAATTTTGTATTTTCACTATTGTTCAAAATTAACTAATTTAAAAAATCAGTTACATTGCGGATGAAGTACAAGGTAATTTGCTTTGTTGACTTTATGTGAGACAATATATATATATATGTTTTATATTATGTATCAATATGTTACAACCATTAAGAGGGCATATGCGTTTCGCGTCGAAAACTACATGTTTTATGGTTTTTCCAAAGGCGATATTGTAACGACGTGAGGAGATTATTTGCTGCTGGGCTTTAGAAAGATGAAGTCTTTATTTAGTACATAGCAATGCAAAATCATAGTTTTTAATGACGAATGCCGAAGACAATCCCTTCAGAGCTTTTTATGAAAATATGCATCAGAGTTATCTTTCAAGTTGAATACAACCATTATTATAAGCTTAAATACTTTATTTTAAGCGTTATTATAATGGAATATATAGTCTTTTAGTGTATAGCAAAACCTAAATTACGAAAATATTTCGATTTAATATTATAAAATAATATTATAAAATCACCAAAACTGTCTACTTCAATATAATTTTTTCCATGTATTTGGTTATAAACATATCTATTTTAATTATTTTATCAAAATACATGTAATGTTAAATATCCAAAAAAAATTTTAGCTCGTTTTATTTTGTCAATTATTTTATATAATTATTTTAAAAATACTATAAAACATCATACGCAGACGCCGTTCGATTCAGTACGCTCCGGGTAATCCCAACGGCAGGATGTATTACTTTTTCTCACCGAAACCGCGCGATCGCGTTGATACACCGATAGGGCTATACTACACTATACTACAACTAGATACCTATAGCACCATCGAGCATTTTAACGATTGAGACTTTTATAAGCGATATTTTTGGTAGTTTTACTAACTATGAAATTTTGAAATATGTTCATGATTGTAATATTTAAATATTAAATGATGTAATGGTGGCAAATTTTCATTTCATTAATATTTTTTTAGAAATGGGAAATGAACGTAAGCAATTCGGATCAAGTAAAAATAGAAACTCTTTGGCTTTCACCTTTGGCTCCGTGGCAGAGACTTGGTAATGAGTTGTAGCGCTGAGCGCCGCGGGTTCGAATCCTACATGAAATCAAAATTTGTATTACCTACAAATAATTGTTCCAGGTCTGGATGTTTGTCCTTGTGAAATTAATGTATTTCAACTGCCCCCACGATGTACTTAGGAAAAATTCCTAGTGTGGAGATAACGTTATGATTAAACAAAGACATGCCATCAAAAACATAACTTGTAAAATAACCAAGTCTCGCAATGATGGTACGGCCGTGCCGCTGTTTTGCTCAACTTGGCGGGGGCACGGTAGTGCAGATATAAAACATATGAGCCGTGCTTGAGTTGAGTAGCTCAAGGGCGTAGTGCTCGCCGTAAACACGAACAATCCGAGCTCGATCCCCGCTAGTGTTGCCAGGTGTCCTGATTTGCTTTTGATAGTCATTGTAGTTGTCAGGATATGAAAACCAAATCCCCGATTATTTTTACCTTCCGTCCCGAAATTTTACGCTAGACCCCAATCCCACCATACTATAAGCCATTATATGGAAATTATTTTTTTATTATTTTATTTCCAATAGTATCAAAGACAGGTATATAATCAAAGATCAAAGTGATTCGTAGTCGTCGTTAAGCAACTATTATAGTCTCACGCTCGCCCTGACACGCACACAGAGATAACATTGTAGTGTGCGTCAATATTACGCTGTTCCAAAGCGATCGCGTAGATTTCGACTTGGACATATTTGAATATGCGCTCTTAACAAGAGCTTGCAAAACTTTGTTAGGCTGTAATTAACTAACGCTCATTATCGTGTTAATAAATGTAACAAGTATAAAAAAGAGATAACTAATAACTAAGTAATTTTATTACAAAAAAATTATAATATTCGGATAAAAGCATCATACTATTACTATCTACATATTCTGTAAATAATTAATTGAAAAGGGTCGACATCGGTAGCGAAAGGACAATACACCTCACCTCATATTTCTATCCATATTAAAATTGTAAAGACGACGCCGCAACGTTACCTTCACACCTTATACTTTAACAGTTACTATTGGATCAGTTACAACTAACATGTATACACTTATCAGTTAATAAACTAAAAGAGAAAGTAAACTATATTATAATTTATAGAAAAATAAATAATAGACGCTACACACAACACAATAGACACGACAACAACATGTCACACATGCATCAAAGAGTTTTTTTATTTAACTGGCTTTACGGCACTGGGTTCTAGCCTTTCTGATTCTATCATTTCTTTCGTAAGGTTTGTTTTTAAGTATATATTTATTCTTCACAATATGCTGATGCGTCACATTGCAAAATTTTTGGGAGATTTTGACGACAGCTCAACCCAGCGGATAGTTGATGACGACAGCCACTCAAGTTCATAAGGCGCCCAAACGACCAAAATAACTTGAGGTTTATATCAACATCATAGCACTAGTTTCATCGTTTTCTCTAATAGTTCACACGTGGAGACACTTAATTCAAAAAACCGCATCACTTTTAGGAATCGAAATTCACTTCAAACCATTATTCAAGCTACAAAACAGGTGCGACAATCCGCGGACGGCCGATTTCCCGTCAAAAACCCCCATCAAAGAGTATACTGTACAGTAAACAAAACGTAAAGTAAGTATAAACCTGTACGGGATACGGGAAATAAACATTAAACATACACGTAGACAAAAAGACATTCGACATAAAATAGATTAGGCTTGGGTAAAAATATCGATATATAGAGATATCGATATTTACTCATAAAAATATATATCTTGGAGTATCAAACCAACTGGAGAGGCCATGCGCGTTAATTCCTAACAAAAAGGTCTGTCATTCTCAGGGGAAGGCGAAGAAAACACTACTGTATACATCACTACAAATGTAAAATTAAATCGCGTCACTATACACGCAGACTATAGCATTAGTGTTTGTGTTCATTGCATTTAAGCATACCGTCAAATTGTACACGTGTAGATACACTGGTAACAAATAATTTTTTTAAATATGTAGTTAATTTTTGAATTTATATACTATGATGGCAACAATTGGTATTTGACGAAAATATTCATAAAAAAACGAGTTTTAAAAGTCTCACTATCGTAATTAATATTAAGTAAATCAAGGGACCATTTTCGTTGATAAAAATTTATTATTTGAGTCTTTTTTTAGGTTTATTATTAAATTATTTGACTTAAGCCAGCTAATTATACTCTTGAGGGTGTTATTTATTTCATTTTCATAATTATTTATGTCTGTACATGTAAACACCATAGAGCTATCATCTGCAAATAGAGACATAGGAAATCTTACGCTGTTAGGTAAATCATTAATATCTACTAATTAAGAACCAAGTACGTTTCCTTGAGGAACACCAAAATTCTGAGATCGAGGATAGGACCAATAAATATATTAATTTTTAGTCTTTGAACAAACCCGTGATACTCGAGTAATTTGAATCCTGTTTATCAAGTAGGATTTTATGAGATCAAGTGTCTTGCCTCTTACACCGTATTTATTTTATTTTATAATTAACAAATCATGCCTGACAAAATCGAAAGCCTTCGAAATTTCCATATATGTATATGGCTGTCACTGGTAGTTTTCTGTCAACGTTTGTAAATACTTGGTATAAAAATTCATAAATTGCTTCATTAATAGATTTGTTTCTACGAAAGCCTTTTTATTATTTTGCAAAAATATTGAATTTATCAAGGTAGTTATAGAAGTTCTTATAAATTACTTTTTCTATAATTTTTGAAAAATATACAAGTCATAGCAATCGGACAACTGTCAACGGTAACAGGATAAGTCTTCCCTGTCATCTTTTTTAAATAGTGGTTTAATAATGGACGTTTTAAGAACTTCTGGAAATACACCATCTTCAATACACAGGTTTATAATATGACTCATTACTGGGGCAATTGTGTTTCCTACGTGTTTTATTACTTTCGTTGAAATGTTATCAAAACCAGTACAATTTGTGTGTTTTAATAATTTTATAGTTAATTTTATGTCATTAGGTGTAACAAAATTAAAGAAAAATGAATTGTGTCAAATTTTTAGAATATGTCATATCTGGAGGCACGGCAGTGCCCCCGCCAAGTCGAGCAAAAAAAGCGGCACGGCCGTACCTTACATTTCTCGATGCAGTTCAGGCCATTTTCGACCCCCTATAACTTCGTAGTGGATAAAACTAGAAGCCTGAATTTTCAGTAACTGAGTTGTATTAATATCTTATATTTCAAATTTAATTCAATTTGAACTAGTGATTTAAGAATTATAACTAGATTCTTAATTATGTCACTCACTGACTGACCGATCATCAAAACTGTAAGGCACATCTAGCAGACATAGAAGCTTCAAATTTAAAATACAATTAGTGTTTAGTGTATAAATAAAGGAAAAACTAAAATATTTTTTTATTTCGGTCCAGTTTTCTAGATACATCAACTGCATAAATAACTTTATAGCCCCATATAAATATATAGAATTACAAAGTCACAATTGCAGTGACCGAATCAGTGTACTTGTATATGTCTAATAGGTGAAGATAGGTACGTTGTTGGTATTCAAGAAGTAGAAGGTACTGGAAAGGTAAAAAAGTAAGACTATCTTATCTACAAAAAGAAATGAGATGCCATCAAAAATATACCTAGTAAAAAAACCGACCAAGAGCGTGTCGGGACACGCTCAGTGTAGGGTTCCGTAGTTTCCCGTCTGTCACATAAAGTGTTCCCACTTATGAGTTTAAAGGCGGGTATCCATTATGTTCGCGCTCCAGCAGCGCTCCGCGCTCCTGCAACTGCTCCCGGTAGTGGATACTGTTGTTTCCATCCAAGTTCAAAATGATTTTCCTAGAAAGTCCTTATAAAGTTCTACTTTTCAGATTTTTTTCATATTTTCTAAACTTATGGTTCAAAAGTTAGAGGGGGGGGGGAACAATTTTTTTTTAATTTTAGAGCGATTATTTCCGAAATTATTGACATTATCAAAAAATGATTTTAGTAAACCCCTATTCATTTTTAAATACCTTTCCAACAATATATCACACGTTAGGGCTGACATTAAAAAAAATCACTTCCCACTTTACATATAGGGGGGCTACCCTAATAAAACATTTTTTTTCCAATTTTTATTTTACCACTTTGTCGGCGTGATTGATACACATATTGGTACCAAATTTCAGCTCTCTAGTGCTAACGGTCACAGAGATTAAGCGAGGACGGACAGACGGACAGACAGACATGGCGAAACTATAAGGGTTCCTCGTTGACAACGGAACCCTAAAAACCAAGTCTCGCAATTCAGTTCTTCTACCGTAAAAAGTTGTGAGATCCATAAAATACCAAGTTAGTTAATTTATTCAGTTCCTACTTACGGGTCCTTCTGTTTTAAGTTATTACGTAATTAGCTAACCTAACAACATTTTATAGTGACCATATTAATGTTAAAAATCTTTTAATTTACAAATCAAAAAGTGTCCGTAGAAAAGCGTTAAATAAAGCTGGCACCACTGTAACCAGAGGGTAAATTTTAAAGAAATTTTTATAACATTTTATTGCATAGACTTTCACCATAATTCTTTTTATAATAATTATTTAATTGTTTTCAAAATTGTTATTTTCAAAATCAATATCAACGTGTTTTACGGCAACTTTTTCTAGGTAGTAGTTACTAAATTATTTTAGACAACCTAAGTAGTTGAGGTTTTAAATACTGCAGTTTCATCAACTACCTTGGTCTCCACAAATATTAAATTCCTCAACTCAGAACGTTTCACGTTTCACTCCGTTGACAACTGCTAAGTTCATATTTTCATACCCTCTAGCTACTCCAGCGCATTTGTGGAGAGTTTTTGAACTGTTAGTTACTGCTTACAGGCGGATACTTTTTCAACTATTCTCCTATGTGAGTTGGTTATCCTTACCTCTACGCTCCATGCTATCTTTATTTTGCAAAAGACCCATAGACTCAGAATATTAGTAGACGAACATAGTGAGCAAGTGAGAAGAAAATTCCTAACGGCAATATAGCAAAAAAGAAAAGGATAGCAAATATCATAACTTCGTAACCGATTTTGAATGACAGATCGGCACAAGTCGGCACACAATAAATGAGCTCCTAGATATTTTATAATTTTTTAGAGTATAATAGCTATCATTATCAGTAAGCAGAGTACATTCAGTAAGTAATGGTTTTCCAAAATGGTTACTTGTTCTGTAAGTGACTGTGATGTTAATAATAGAAATAATCCTGATAATTGCACATTCTCAGGTAAATTCTTAAGTATATAGTCGTAATTAATAAGACGTATCTATTTTTGGTCGAAATTTATGCCATATGCTGTTTAAAACGTATAATATTTGCAATTATTTTATTAATTTTGATATTTTGATGGTTGAGATTAAGTGGGTTGGTTATTTGGTACCCAAAAAGAACTCAAAAGTTAGCAGCAAACATTTTCTTGAGAAATATAAAAGAAAAAGTTGAATAAAACCAATTTTATTAAAAGGAGCCATTTCTACATCATTTGTACAAGTAATTCTATTAAGATTTCAAAAAATTTAACATTAAAAAACTTTTGGTAAAGATTAAGTATATTTTTATAAATTTTAAAACTGTAGTACATTAAAGATGAATCCATTTATCGACCGAAAAAATATATAACCTACTGAAGCACCGCTAGACGCCCGCGCACTTCGACCAATAATATACTAAATTCCCGATGAGCGCTTCAAAAACGGCCAGAAAAATAAGACCACAAACACTTCTGTGGTCTTATTTAAAATTAGTATAGTCCAATCATAGCCAACGTTAAAACGTCGAAATTCCGCAGTGCGCGCGTTCAAAAACTGTACAAATAACCACCGTAACACTAAGAATTTGGAAGGGATATCTTTTTTTCGGTAAGTTTATATCATTAAGTGTTTCTCATAAAATAAAAACAGAATTAAATAGCAAAAATTACTCAATTAGCTAATATTATGATTGTTTTGACAATATTATTTAATATATATTGTTTGCTACAACGCAACAACTATTGTAACAAACATCGACTGTTCTTGAACAAACATGTATGGAGTAGTATTATTATTTAATATATATTTTTTGTTTGTAAATTTCCTAGGGACCCATTTCGCTATGCAAAATGAGTATCTATTGTCGCGAAAGAAAGAGGAGAAGAACTATATATATATATGCACAACCCATCCAAATATTTGAGAATATGTTCGATTCATTTTGATAGATTGGACATAACTGGAAACACGCAAAGGCGTAGATTACTAAAAACAGCGGTTCCCAAATTACTGGTAATTATCATAAAGTAGTAAAATTGAAAGTGTAAGATTGTGAAGGTAGTGTATAGTTCGGACGCGATCTTTAAGTATCTACCTAGTTAAATTTGAATAAAATTATGTAGATACATAAGTTTCGAAAAAAAGTATCCAATGGAAATATTTTTTATAAAGGTCCAAATTACAATTTTTCGATCTGATACTATGGGAAAACTGCAGAGATTATTGGGATTTTGAATTAAAATCCAAATAAAAGGCAGGTGGGTGCTACTTATTCTCGAAAACATTGAGTTACATGAATATTTTTAATTATTTTAGAATATCATGTTCAAAATTCAGTTAATTTTTAAAGTTATTCAGTTTCGTTCATTAACTAGTTTTTTAATTTTTTTACCGTTTTCTTAACAGACATTTTTCGATAATTCTTGTTGGTAAAATGTATATCCCTAGCTAACGCACACAATGATAAATCGTTGATGAAAAAAGGTTTTCGGGCAGTCAGGTCGTCAGTACGCCAGTGTATTCTAAGTCTATGCATAAGAACAATTTGTAACCTAGGTCCTAAGGAATCCCTTAGAGAAATATTTATAGAAATAAATATATTAACTATGGTTTCTCAATGGTATGTACAAAAAAATAAAAATATTTTTATTAATAATAGTGATGTACATTCTGTAAATACCAAGAACAAGCACAAGTTAGTTACACTAGTTACTCGACTCCAAAAAGTTAGTAAATTTTTCAAGGGGCAGTCTATACACTGTCTACAACAAAATCCCAGAAAATGTACAAACCCTACTTTATACGAGTATCAAATAGTTTAAAATATTTATTTATTTCCGAACCAGTGGTGAAATTTAAAATGACTTTTAATAAGAATTACGTGTAATCAATATTCAATAAAAATGATTATTTTCTATTCGATTCAATTCAATTTACTACTAACCACTTGCAAATAACCAAATCTTACATAATATATTTATAAATACGCGCCGCTGGTTTGTATCCCGCACGGAACAAGAATTTATACGGCTTATAAATAATTGTTCAGGGTCAGTTAGTAGTACGTAGTTATATCGCTTCCAAATTAGGATTTACTCTTTTATCATTCTATACACAAGTATTAGATAAATGATCATTATGCTATATTACTTAGCAATCTTCACAATTAATATTAATATGAATCCATTTCAAACTACCTACATTAATTCTAGAATTGAGTCACAATATAAAAGCGCGTACAATTGACGCTCACGGCAGTTGATTACTAACAGTGGCGCTGAGAAGGTTATAATAGTCAAGTTTATTGTGAAATAAGGTGATTCTAAAGGTTGTGAATAAAGTTAAATTAATATATAGTCTTCTTTGTGAAAGTAAAGTATAGTGTGTTATAAAGTATTATATACAATTTAAGAATGAAATTAAACAGCGAACATAGTGGTTAAACAGTTAACTAAGTGAGTTGTCGTGGTTTTATTGGAGAAAAGCTTACAGATTCAGAAGTGGGATGAAATAACCCACACGTAATCGCAAGACATCCTGTCTTAAAATCGATTTGGAGTATACGCAAAGAAGACTTCTAAAGTGAGTTTACTATGAACCAAGGTCAGTGACTTTTATTCCTCTTTAATAATTCGTAATAAATTTGTATGTGAATAGACACAGGGTCTGTGTTAATCTCGTAAGTGGCAATCTGTTTTTTAAAAAATTAAAAGTAAAAGTTTGTCATAGTTATTTAAACAACCAGTGTTAGACTTTGTAGTATAACTGTTCCCCAATAATAAACTTTTTCGGTCAATTTACCAATATAAGCTCATTATATTCAATTATTAGGATATTATATTTTTATTGAAATTCATCTATTTATGTACCTACCTGATATACTAATTTTACATACATATTTTTTATTTCTCCTTACAAAAATTATCTATTATACAATAATCAAACCAAAATTCGAATCTAATACATTAAAAAATTTCATCAGGTGTCTGTGTACCTCCGTTTTGTTTTGTTCAGAAACTCTTGTATCTCATGACTGTGATGAGGAAACACGTAGTTTCAGATTATGTTAGTAATATTTGACTTCTTCGTGTTATACTGGACTCTTTAAATGTACTTAAAAATGCTAATATGTTTTCTATTATTAAATAAAAAAGAAATCACGAGTTCGGTTAATCGGTTAGGCATTTTCGAAATGTATATAATATGCTTTGTCATACTGCAATCCACTGGAAAACTCCTATTTATAATAAAAAGCGATTTTGAACGAATACCTCATTAAAATATAACGTCCTATATTTAAGTTGTAAATATTTTACACTGTATTTGTAATTTTTCGATTTATTTATTGCTATTAACTCTTAAGGTTCATAACTCATTTTAGTGGGTAAAATCCTGTTGAAGAGACTTGCAATTTTTATACATATCTATTAGGATAAGGTATTTACTATGCAAAACGTAAAACAAAATATTATGCACTTTTTGAAGCCAGCATGTTGTTGATATTAGGAATAATTTTACATTAAAAAATGGCAAGCTTTATAGAATCGTCAAAAATAACGATACCGTAACGTTACTCTGGGTGGTTCCTAAGTCTGTAAGATGGCAAATACTAAAAATAAATCATTCCCTGTTGGACCTTCTGCTGACCTCTCACCCGGACGGATATCAGATTTCCGTTGATGCCCCTTTAGGCTCCTCGGACCATTGTCTTGTTCGGAGTGTGGTGTCACTCACGCTGAAATCGCAGTTGCAATCTGCAGGCTGCCGCCGTGTTTGGCACTATAGGTCAGCCGATTGGGATGGGATGCGGTCTTTCTTTGCATCCTACCCTTGGGGGCGAGTTTGCTTCTCGCCGGACGATCCCAACGTTGTTGCGGATTCTGTCACTGATGTGGTACTTCAGGGTATGGAACTTTTTATTCCTTCCTCTGTGGTGCCCATTGGAGGCAAATCTCGGCCATGGTTTGGTCGCTCCTGTAAAATAGCATCATGCTATAAGCAGGAGTGCTACCAAGCCTGGGCTAACGCATCAGCGTCCCGGGATGTAAACACCAGCGCTCTAAAAAAGAAGTATATTTCCGCCTCTAGGTCCTTCAAAAGAGTCATTGCCAAGGCAAAGTCAGAGCACATAGGCAGAATTGGCGAGAAACTAGTCCGCCTTCTTTCTGGAACCCGTGAATTCTGGTCTCTCGCCAAGGCTGTCCAGGGGAATTTCTGTCGGCCATCTCTTCCATCTCTGCACAGGGAGAACGACTCACTGGCCCATACCGCAAAGGAGAAAGCCGATCTTCTAGGCTCTTTCTTTGCGTCCAACTCGACTCTCGATGACTGGGGGAGTACGCCGCCGACCATCCCGCGGTGTGAGTGCTCCATGCCGGAAGTGCAGTTCACACAGCGCTCGGTTCGCAAAGCACTCCTCTCCTTGGACATCCACAAGTCGAGTGGGCCTGACGGAATCCCCCCAATTGTGCTGAGGACGTGTGCTCCAGAGTTGGCACCGGTTTTAACGCGTCTTTTCAGGTACTCCTACTCCCTAGGTGTAGTCCCAAAATCATGGAAGACGGCTTTCGTCCACCCGATCCCTTAAAAAAGGCGACCGCTCAGACCCGTCCAACTACCGGCCTATCGCCATCACCTCCTTGTTCTCCAAAACAATGGAGTCCATTGTAAACTGCCGGCTCATGAGGTACCTTGAAGGATCACCAGCTGATTAGTGCCCGCCAATACGGTTTTCGCTGGTCGGTCAGCTGGTGATCTTCTGGTCTACCTAACTCACAGATGGGCGGAGGCAGTAGAGTCCAAGGGGGAGGCATTGGCCGTTAGTTTGGACATTGCGGAAGGCCTTCGATCGGGTTTGGCACAAAGCGCTTCTTTCGAAGCTCCCTTCCTATGGGCTTCCCGAGAAATTGTGCGATTGGATCACCAGCTTTCTTGCAGATCGGGGCATCAAGGTCGTTGTAGACGGTGCAAGCTCCGATTGCAAGCCTATTAATGCTGGTGTTCCACAAGGCTGCGTGCTATCGCCAACGCTGTTTCTTCTGCATATCAATGATATGTTGCAAACCTGTAACATTCATTGCTATGCAGATGACAGCACTGGTGATGCTCTTTACACGGGCCGAGCCAATATTTCTCGGGAAAACGTCTCTGAGTGCCGGGACAAACTTGTGTCTGAAGTAGAGTCTTTGCTGAACAGAGTCTCGAATTGGGGGCGACTAAATCTAGTCCAGTTTAACCCCCAGAAGTTTGCGCGTTAACCGCTAAAAAGAACCCCTTTGTCGTATCTCCTCAGTTTCAAGGCACTCCCCTTGTTGCCTCAGCCAGTATCGGAATCCTCGGCGTCGACATATCGAGTGACGTGCAGTTTCGTGGTACTTTGAAGAGTTTTATGGCCAAATTGGCCTCCAAAAAGCTTCGCGTGCTCAGCAGAGCGGGACAGTATTTCATGCCGGCACACCGCCTGCAACTTTACAAGGCGCAGGTTCGGCCGCACATGGAATACTGTTCCCATCTCTGGGCTGGGGCTCCCCAGTACCAGCTCCTTCCACTTGACCGCATCCAGGCGCAGAGCGGCTCGGATCGTCGACGACAGAGTGTTTTCCGATCGGCTCCATTCACTGGCACTGCGAAGAGATGTTGCATCTCTTTGCATTTTCTTTCGCATATACCATTGAGAGTGCTCTTAGGAATTGTTCGGATTAATCCCAGCCGCCAAATTTCGTGAACGCACTACGCGGCAAACGTCGCGATACCATCAACATCATCTGGATGCTTGGCGGTCCACCACTGTACGTTTCAAGAGGAATCAACCATAAGTACAACTTACTTTTTAGGATTCCGTACCCGAAGGGTAACCAGCAGGGCCCTATTACGAAGCCTCCGCTGTCCGTGTGTCTGTCACCACCGTAATAGGTAGATGGTTGTAATTTTCACAGAACGTGTATTTCTGTTGCCGCTATAACAGTAAATAGTAAAAATAAATTTGAAATTAAAGGGTTTCCTACTAGAAAAAGAAACGTGTATTTTTGGCTTTTTTTGATCGATAGTAATATGTAGCATATTTAAATCTTGTAAGATGGTACGGAAGCTCTGAAGTCGGATTCACACTTGGCAAATATTTGTTTATATTTAACCTTACCTTAGACATCTAACACATATTTTTTATATATAGTTTACTATACTACTATATAAGCTACTACTAAATAAAATTGTAGTAGCTTTGCTATGGTATTATAGTATATATTTTGGTTTAGATTTAAATTACCTATTACAGATTAATACGAACTATATAAAAATTAAGGAGCGCATCAACCTACCTCAGATATTGGGTTATGAATACAGATAAGTACACATAAGATTTAGTTTCTAATTTTTACATATTTTATAGCCTTAGTTATCAATAGCATAAACAGGCCAAGCCCCATAGCCTACAAACGTTTCGTAACGAATCTTTCTACAATCGCGCCTTTTATTTGTTTGGACTGACCACCTGACTCGTTCAGTGATGTCATTCCCATACAGTGTTTAGTTTTCAACTAGCGTTATCTATCATAAAATAAATCAAAATTTTGTTTATATTACGCTAATTGTGTCTGTACTGTGAATTTGATTTACAATAGATCTCTAAATTGTAGTTTTCTACTAATTACTTACCTTGTCTACACGTGTTCTTTGGACTTCTGTAAGGAAGTCTGTGATGTTAGTTCTATTCCGTTTAGGTACGTTACTATTTTGATAGACGTTTGTGCTTGTCCCTGCAGTGACACAATTCCTATTGTTGATAACTTTCTAAGTACTAAGAGAATATTGCAAACCGCTATTGAACACAAACAATCAATAAACAATTTACAAACTAACATTTTTAAGCTATTGCGTAGCTTCTATCGCGGGCCTTGAGAACGGGGACCGAATCCAGAAATTCCGTAATGAAAGAAAACCTCGCGCTCTCCACTCCGACGGGCACGGAGGTGTGGCGTTGAAAGCCGTGCTCGTCATCGTCTAACGTCGTTTCAGTTCGGCAGACTTCGGCACTCGGCAGACTTCGGTGTTTGTGTGCGTGCGACTAGACGTATGCGTGTACACTAGCTGCTAACTCAATGATAAAAATTTCTGAATAACCTACATGTATTGTAAGATATTTAAAATATTTTAAACAATATTAACTTCTCATTTATTCAATAAGAGAAAAAATTGTTTTCTTATCGGTCAGCACGCTCAAAAAGTGTAACTTGATTTAATATCAAAGACTTAACTGCATAAATAAAATAAATAAATAATTATAATTGCATAAGTTGATAAAAAATGCTATGCAATAGCTTTACCGCGGCAGTCACCGAGTGCCACACGTATTTTTTTTATTTATTTAATTAACCTACATAAAAGCCCCACTCACATCAGTCGCGCTGTTGAAAAAGCAGTTATCCTGACACTGGCTGGCATGTACTTCGGGGAGTTGCCTGTGGGCTATTATAGCTTACTAGCTATGGTAAGTAAATACCTATTTAGAACACATAGTACCTACAGTAATGTTTGCATAACCTACAATAAAATACAAAATCATAAAAAAACCTTAATTATTTTACACTTTTTCTGTTTTAGAGTCTGTTATATTTTTTTCAAATTTTTTTTTAATTTAATTATTTTTAGTTGAGAGTTATGTCCCTTTAGTGGATACAGGCGTGATATTATACTGTGTGGTTACGTAAAGAATGCGTAGATATGCGATAGCGGCAATCGCGGTTGATTTGCTGTCTTTTATTTAAGAGTTCCCTCGATTTCTCCACGATCCCATCATCATATCTTGATCAGACCATCATCGATTACCATGGGATCATCTAGAAAGTATATTCTTTCAAACCAAAAAATAATTTTCCAAATCGGTTCAGGCATCTTCGAGAGATCGGGGATCATACATAACCAAAAAAACAACGAATTGAGAAACGCCTCCTTTTTTCGAAGTCTGTTAAAAAGTAGGTAAAAACAAATCAATGAAATTATTATATAATAATAACATTACACACATTCACATAAGTACTTTCATAATACTAAACACTAAATTGGGTTCATAGTGCGACGGCCCATTATTATTATTAATAATTAAATTCAATGTAAAGGGGCGTCAAAAATAGTCTTAAAAGATATAATAAACAATAAAATTACATTAATAACCATAAAGTTAATATAAATACATTTCAGACAGTAGACCAATAACATAGTAAATTAAAGGCAAAATATTGTCTTCCATAATAAATAAATTTATTAAAAACTTGAAAAAAATATTTAAAATAAGATAAATAATAGGAATGCAAGTCAAAAATATTATAAAAATAAAGATAAATAACATTTATATGATAATTAGAAAATTTGTTAAAAATTGTCTAAGTCTTGGAAGGAGTTCATGTATAAAAGAAAATTTTCCTGTTGTTGAAGGAGTTCATGTATAAAAGAAATTTCCTAAGTTGTGGAAGGAGTTCACGTATAAAAGAAAAGTTTCCTAAGTTATGGAAGGTGTTCATGTATAGATGTCTTGTATAGAGGAGCTGCCGGAGATACATACCTGCAGTTGTACATATATATGGGGTGTCGGGAGCCCGACTGCCTGAAGTACTGTAGCACAATGACTAGTCCTATATTAGGGACTTATGATATTAAACTCAATGATACAAAAGCAATACCATAGAAGGTCTCTATGATTAATATGCATTACAATAGTAGGGTCGTGGGTTCGAATCCTATATATTATTGACTTATTAAAGTAAGGTCTATGATACAAAATCAATATTATAGTAGGTCTCCTTGATGCATAAGCATTGTATGGAGTGGTCGGGTGACCGACTGCTCCTAGTACTGTAGCAAAATGACTAGTCCTTATTAGGGACTTGAAACGGAGTATTATGGTGGCGTGTATGCTGCTTTACGAGCAATTGGTCCGAGGTAAACTTGGACTCGCTTACCGATGTGTCCTAGACATATCAACTTAGTGCTGGTGGTAAGCGGGTTGTAGCAAAACTGCTTTCCCATGGACATCGCACACCCATACCGTTTGTGGGCAGCGTAGTAGCGCATAGCGATGCGTCGTCTATATTTCGGATTGGGATGATGAGTGTATTTGGTAGCACTTTTAAGTGTAACAGGCATACTCAACTTCATGTCTTAGTGCATTAGCGCTATGATACGTGGAGTTTTGTTCATTGGCGTCTTAGTAGCGTCACAGCGGTGACACTCCCTGTACGTGAGAGCTTAAGCGCCGGTGACCTTGCGTCGAAGCGTGTAACGCTAGGGTTGATATCGAACCGAAATGAAATATTATAGACTTGTACCAAAGAAGATACATAGTTGGTATGTGTTATATATTATGTAAAATTATGTATTTAGATAGTGAAAGATACGTTCAATTTTAAATCAACTTTTATTAAATGAGGAATATTAAAACTTCCGACAAAACCAAATATGCACGACAGTTAATGGTAATCTTAAAGAATTAACCAACATTTAGTATTTCAGTACGCAATAATCAGTATTACCTACTATCCTTTAAAAATAATTTACTCTTATATATTTTTGAATTTTTCGATTAATTTTTTAATTTTCATTATTATTTCTAACAATTGCAAAAACTCGTAGCATGTATATGTTTTTTTAGAAAATTCAAAGGTATGCAGGTTTCCTGGGACATAGCGGCCAACAAATTGTTCCCTATGTGTTAAGGAGATAAGTCATTTCTATTTGTAATGAAATAATCCATAAATACAACAATGGACAAATACAAAAACTCTTTTTAGATATCTAAAATTTCTTGACTCTCTAGTGGTATTTTTAATAGTGTATATTTCAGTTAATGTAATATAATAAAATTATTGGCGATATATTAGTTTTATTGCCATGGTATTTCCCCATAATTCTTGTTAAGATCATATCGACTTTCATTAAAATGAGTTCACATATTTTTAGGTATCATAAAACATTATTAAAAATTAAACTAACAAAACAAGGGCCCTTATTTTGTGCAGTGGAATTTATTTTAATTGTAATCACTTAAAATCACTTTCAGTAATACTTATACATATACTATAATATCATTTATTTAATAAAAACAAAAATATTTATCAAAGCATATAAACCTAGCATACACGGCTATAAAAACTAATAACGTTACTTGGTAACATAAACTTAATACCTACATGAATAGAATAGTAATATGTACATTAAGATATCGGTAATATCCATATATTAATTGAAATATTATATCACTTGACGAATATATTCATATTAAATAATACTGACAAATATCGGTATTACTCACGGAGCAAATTACTACTAGCCCTCGGCCAGGGCAGTCAGCGACTGCCCGTTCCACGCCCCGCGCGCCTCTCAAGGCCCCCACACACATCCAGACACCCACACATAGCCGCAAGCGATTTTACATGCACACATGCTTAAGTGTCGTTTCTTTTCGCGTAGTGTATATATTCTTTGGTAGCGTGCAAGGTGAATTTTTATATAACAACAATAAAAACTTTGTTACCAAAATCGATAGGGGTCATGTGGGTGTGTTGTGAGGGGGCGCCACCCGTATGACAGTTGCATTGATGCTTACTGCTACTTGGGGTATTGCGTCTTGTGATGGATCTGCGGGTGTGCTGCGCCTGATTCGACGCATTCTTGTGGTTCTGGTCGATGGAGGTATACAATTAACATCCTAGTGCGGGTGGTAAACGGGTTTGTTGTAGCAATAAGGCTTTCCCGTGGACATCGCACACCCATACCGTTTGTGGGCGACGTCGTAGCGCATAGCGATGCGTCGTCTATCTGTCGGATTGGGATGATGAGTGTGTTTGGTAGCACTTTTAAGAAGTAACAGCATACCAACCTATATTACGCTATGTAGAGGTGGCGGTAATCTGGGTAAAAAAAATAAACCAGATTCGACGCACTCTTGTGGTTCTGGTCGATGGAGGTATGCAGGTGGTGATGTCTGCTGGGATGTATGGGGGACCTTGGGATGGTGTAAGCCCGACGATAGTCGTATTGATGCTTGTTGCGTTCTGCAGCGTTGCGTCTTTGCGATGGTTGTTTGTTGGGACGCTATTCTCAATGGCGCTCTCTGCGTCTTGGTTTGACTCACACACCTAAGTAGCTTTGCCCAAGTCGGGTCCCTTCATTACGGGGCTGCAGACTGTCTGCCTTCCACGATGTTTTATATAACAACATAATATTATATCTCTGTAACTTTCCCACCTTTGAATGATTGAAGGCAACTTGTTGGTGGGTGAGACAAACATGATCGAAAATGCATTTACTCAAAGTCAGTGACACAAACCCTTTCTGATGGCGAATTATTACTCTTATCTTATAACTGCCGTTTGGCTATATCTGCCGTTGTATTGGTTGGTGGAGCATATGTGTCGATCTTATGCGGGTGGTAGCTAGCGAGAGGATCTGAGGAGACTCTCAAGGCTGCGGCCGAAAGCCGCACAACGTGGGACCCCATTCCCTTAAGGTGAGCGGTAGACTCATGACACGCTCTGCGGCTAGTAGCCGTGCTGATAATGCAATTGGTGGTGATGCCATACACTTACATCACGTCTGCAGGAGCGGCGGTCTGGCAGATGGTGGCGCTCACGGAGGGTTTATGGCCAGTGTGCCTATTTGCCTAAATCGTGTGACGTACATTCACTGTGGCTGGATTCGTTCGTATTCTGTATGGCGTTTACACGCATTGACATGCGCTTACGCACTAACAAGGGGCCAAGCCTCTTTTACTGGTTCGCCAGTTATTTTGCTGTGGACTACGGTCCAGTTCCCGAATTAGCGTTCCCTTCGGGGGGGAGTGCATCAAAATGGTTGGCGCTCACCGTGCACGGCGTGTGTGGGGCCGTGTGCCTCCCCTACATTTTTTAAATAAATGTAGGAGAGCGAAGCCCTTGTATCGGGTATTTTGTATAAATATATTTTGAGCCTTTTCCGAGCGGGAAGGGATAAATAATTATAAATTAATAATGTAAACCTGATACAAGTGGAATAGGGAAGTTTTATGTTCTTAACCTTTCTCGAGCCCTGTCTTCGTGAACGGGGTTCACTTAGCTTATAAGGCACTACCAACAGCTTTCAATTGCTCTAGTGAATATTCATTCTTCCAAAACACACCTAAAAGAACTAAGTTAATGCACGTTTTAAAAGACATTTTGGTTATGAAAATTATGGATTTGAGTTCATTTCTGATAATCCGGAGAACGCTACTGATGCTTTAGCATTTTTATTAATGGGCGTTAATACTTCTTGTAAAGTACCCATTAGGTACTTCTTAGTAAAGGGTACAACTGCTGACCTAAAAGCAGCCCAACTCTTCCGCCATGGTGAGGTTGATTTTTGTACCATCACATGTCAACGCCTTTATTTACATGCCAGTTTCGTGAACAAGAAAGCTTGTGTTACTAGCCGTGCTTTTAATTCAGCGCTCGTAACCTTGTACCTGTACCCGACCAATAAAACGTTAGCAAATGTTTCCCGTCCTCAGTCATAATTATAAATTTACTTACTCGTAAACCTCTTATCATTAAACATTACTTGATTAAATAAATTTAACTTAATCAAAATTACTTGATTAAATAAATGCATTATTATTTGATTTATAGTATATTAAATATTTAAGTACGATAAAAGTTTGTAATTACAGTATAGAATAAGATTCCGGATGTAATAAATAATGTAGGTGATTTTAAACTATTTCCGTTTATGAATAATTGTGAACCGCCGCATAACACGTGTATAAAAACAAAAGCAGGACGCCGACTAGATCACATTGTAAGTTACATAATTGCCTTAAGCAGAGACTCTGTTAATTATATATTAGATCTAAAGTTTTATTTGAAAATCGTCAACCACACTCTGTCACAAAAAACACTAATGCGTCAGAAGCTTCATCGGAATTATCGGATATAAACGAACCTACGAACTGGTAATCGACGTAGCCATAATGCCTTTAGCTGCTAGCATGGTATTCCGTCAATAGCTTAATTTTAATTTCATCCATGACCAAGGTACAATAAATTTTTTATCAGGGTTACTCTCCACTCTCGATTTTAATGCCGTCAGCGCTTTTTAAGTAAACCTTGTTCGGCCATCGATGGTACTGTACCACTTATTCAATGTAATTGTCAAAGTAATTGTCTCTTTAAGAGTTCGCTTTCTTCAATTCATATCTTTTCTGTCCTGTTTGTTTTATTTATTTATCAAAGATGTCTCTTGTCGGAGAATCTAGTATTTCTTGCAAACTTGTAACTTTTTTCTTTAAATACCGTTTTGCGTTTTTTATGTCATGGCATTTTTTAGTTTGATTTTCCTTGGCATATCTTCTAAGTGTTGGCTCGTACTTGCAGTGGGAGTGGGACTAGTTGGGGCTAATATATATATATATATATATATATATATATATATATATATATATATATATATATATTATATATTGATAGATTAATGTGCTTTTATAAATTTATCGAAATTTTAAAATATTTTCAAGTGAAATAATATTGTTGTGAAAGTTAATAATAAAATATTTAATCTAAATATAATTACAGCCAAACATTACCTCTCACAAGTTCAAGGTTGGTACTGCAGTGTTGGCTAACCTTCTATTATTGTTAGCGTGGGGTATGAAATATGATTTTTTCCCCATGTTAAAAAAAATATCCAAGATTAACGGTTTCTACAAGCTGCAATCCATGTTTGCTGCCTACGAGGATCTCTTGGAAGTCTGTAAAAACAAACCAATAATAGAAAAATTTACTACTTTTGGTAATACTTTATTATAAAAACTAAAAACCGGTTCGTCAGACAAACCCGCGGTGTTAACTTATCGATAGCTAAAGTTGTGGCGCACATCACTATAGTGCAATACTTTCGGTTACAGTGATGCCAGTTTATTTTTATAAAAATTGCACGCTTTTGCTGCGAGGTAGCAAGTTTCGGTTTGACTTATTTGGCCTTTATTTTGTATAATATTTTGATAAATAATAGTTATCGATTATATTAATTATATAATATTCAGAATCATGTAAAAATTGAGATGAATATATCTCATTTAACAAAATCCACTACACATGTATATGTAATGATTATTATTCATCACAAACTGATAAGTTGTTAGGAAATACATTTTCGTTAATATAATTAACTTGTGTAGTAAATTATATTTATTTAAAAATAGATTATTTTTCACTTTATGATTTATGATGGCCACACTTGGTATTTGACAAAAATATTCAGAAAGTATGAGTTTTAATGATAATATTACTTGAATATTATGTTAAAAATACTCACTGATGAAAAGTCACGTTGTTCTTTTATAGATTTGACGTTTTGATTGTTTTTTGCATGTAAATACACTACAAGTCGGCATTTTGTCGGAGCTCAATTTACTGGCACGATCACTTCGGAATGGCGCACGACGCGGAACAACTGGTTTTATATAACGGGTATGAGTCGGACTCAAGGCCTACTATACACAGTAATCTATGGACCTACGCTAATTCAATGTGGCAACATTGATTGAGCAATGGACAACAATATTCACAGGGTGCGTTTGGCAGAAAAACGCGCTAGCAAGCGCTTGTAAGCAAAATGGCGAAACTAAACAGTTTTCGGCCAGGACAGGTTTGCTAACTTCAGTAGCGCTGACACATTCCGCCATTTTGCTTATTTACTTTGTTTGTTTTGAAGTAGAGTTTATAAGCTGTTTTGTGCAATATTAGTTTTAAGTAATATGACATGAATAAACATATACATGTTATTAAAAATTCATGATTGGTAAGTTTTTAATATGAATACTTTACAAATATATATTTAAATTAAGTGAGGTTCCCCGGTTAAAACTAACTTCGTGTCCTAGAGGAAAATAGCTACTTACGATTTGACAGCGTTTACCGCTTACTATCGCCATTTTGCTTACAAGCGCTTGCTAGTGCTTTTTTCTGCCAAACGCAGCCAAAGATTACTGTGTATCTAAGTACTATGTGGTGTATCCCCTTTAGAGTAAAGTTGTTCAAAATGACTATAAATCAATAGCACGCTACAGACTATAAACTAGAAATTTCTAGCGCGCTATTAAATACGCTATGTTATAGCGCGCTATTTATAAAAAAGTAGGAGGCCGGCAAGCGCGTTAAGTTTAGCAGCACGCTATATCTCGGAGCACGCTACATTACATGTCGTTCATTGGATAGACCGTGTGCTTTATAAGAATATTCTTTCGTAATAAGTCGCATTTTAGATTAAAATAAAATTAAGTGGTAAAGAAAAATCAATTAACGCTCTTTCATACTTTTCAGACTTCCTACAACCCTAAAAATATTTTTTAAGCGTGTACTTTCTAAAACAAAATGAAATTAATCATTTTTTATTATAATCGATGTAAATGTTATTTTAACCTTAATATAAATTATAAATCAATTAAAGGTGTATTTAAAAGTTATTGATTGTATATACAAAAATCAACTATTTACAAATACTATTATATACAATTTTGTATCTATATTTTATTTACATTTTAAAACATTAGTTAGGCTTCTTTTGTAGCAGACAACCGAGTCCTTCGATCACTTATAAATATATAGTATACACTAACTAAATAACGTCTATAATCGAATAGCGTGCTGCTAGATTAAATTTGCGTCACACGTCTACTCCCAACAGCGCTGCTGCTAGAACTAACTGCCGCTTGATATTAAAGTTGTTCAAAACGACTATAAATCAATAGCATACTACAGACTATAAACTAGAAATTTCTAGCGCGCTATTAAATACGCTATATTATAGCGCGCTATTTATAAGAAAGCGTGGAGGATGCCGGTAATCGCGTTAATTTTTTCAGCACGGTATATCTCTTAGCACGTTACATTACATGTTGTTCATTGGATAAATCGCGTGCTATATAAGAACATTATTTCGTAATAAGTCGCATTTTAGACTAAAATTATTAAATAAAGTGGTAAGGAAAAACTAATGCACGCTTTTTCATACTTTTCAGGTTTACTACTTTCTATAATCCTAAAAATATTTTTAAGTCGTGCACTTTTTAAAATAGGATTAATTTTATTTTTAGAATCGAAATAATATTAATTATTTTTATTATAATTGATGTAAACATTATTATAACCATAATATAAATAATAAATCAAATAAAGGTGTATTTAAAAGTTTATTTATTGTATTTATAAAAATCAATTATTTACGTACACTATTATATACACTTTTGTATCTATATTTTATTTGCATTTAAAAACATTAGTTAGGCTTCTTTTATCACAAATGTGTCCTTTGATCATTTATAAATATACAGTATACACTGACTAAACAACGTCTAACATTAAATTAGGTCGCGCGCGATGAATAGCGCGCTACGAGATCAAATTTGCATCACACGTCCTCTCTCAACAGCGCTGCTGCTAGAACTAAAACTAATTGCAGCTAGATATAAATACTTATTAGCACCAAAGCGCCATAGCGCATTAGCGCCATGGCGACTACTTACACAACACGCGCTATGTGTTAAGAGATAGCGCGCTATAATATGGCGCTATGCGCTATATTAACCACCATTACTTGATATGAATAGCGTCAAAGCGTCATAGCGTCATATCGCCATGGCGACTACTTACATAACATGCGCTATGCGTTATGAAGAGATAGCGCGCTATAATATTAGGTATATTGTTTCTGTGGTGAATAATGTACAGTGTTGCCATATATACAGATTTCTCCGTATTTATACAGATTTTCGTTGTGTAATACAGATTAACACTGGATACAGATTTTCATACAGAGTTTTTAACTCTATTGATTGAATTATCATAATATACAACTTAAAACAGAACGAAGCAAAATATATGACCAGATTACCGCGTTAAACACATCATTGCATGATTCTATTCTTTATGGTTAATTTATTTTTTCACAACCTAATTATTTAGTATGGGAGCATTACAAGTGTATTATAAAATACATTGATATTGATAAAATATGTATACTGGATAATCTTTTTTACCGTCTGGAAAAACATTGGATGTTGACACCTATGGCACTGATATTTTACGAAAAAAAAATGAATTAAAAAAATAAATTAATGAATTCTATCGAAATCCAAATAATGTCCCTTCTAGCCTGTGATCCTGCGAAGTGACAAGGTCAAAGATGACAAATAAATTTATTGTTTTATTGCCGTTGGTAAAGTAGAGTGGATATGATTTAAATTTCGATAGATTTTAATTAATTTATTTATTTAATTCAAAATTTTCATTTTTATTTTTATTATTTGTAAAATATCAGTGCCACAGGCTTCTACTCAAGGTAATAAATACAGATTTTAGCTGTTTCTACTACAGATAAAAGGTTCAAGGCATCTGGCAACACTGAATGTACACAGTATAATGTATATACAATAATCAACCAGTAATCTAGCTTGCTACATATTTATTTATCTGTGCAGTAATCTATGATAATCAACTGTGTATGGTGTATATGATTATCCTATTATATAAAAGTTAGCTATTACTATTAATTATATTTTTTATTAAGCCTTTTTATTACTTATAATGAAAAAGTGCTAAAAATAATTACCCAAATAATATTATAATCACTTAAAACATGTCAGAAAAATTAGGTTTCGAGGAGCTCCGGTTGAAGTATAAGGTATTTGTCTAACCTCTTTCAATTTGTTTAATATTTTTATGCTACAGCCGACTCTTGTTAATTCGAAACTCAAGGGACTCTTAAAATATTACGAATTATTGAGTGTTTGAAATATCAAATAGTTCGAAATTTTTGAGAGAAAAGAAAGCTTAAATTATTGAAGGTTTGAATTAGGTAACGAGAGTTGCCTGTATTTATTACATGAAACTTTTATTTTTCAGGATGTATTGTCTAAAGCATTCACTACAAACAACATTGATCTCTTAGATTCTTTCTCAAGAAATACTAATGAAGTTGATCGCAAAGCTGCTATGGATCAAGCATTTCGAGATAAACTTTTGGAGCTTCTTGTTGAGAATCCAGACATCTTAGAAAACTATGTTTGTTTTTGCATTGAATCGTGTAGAAGGCATATGGTGACACCCACCATGCCAGTCGTACTTCTAGGGGATATATTCGATGCCTTAACGTTAAATAAATGCGAAAAAATGTTTGCGTATGTAGAGAATGGGGTGAACATATGGAAAGAAGAGTTATTTTTCGTTGCTTGCAAAAACAACTTGCTTAGAATGTGCAACGATTTGTTACGACGTTTATCGCGTTCGCAAAATACCGTATTTTGTGGAAGAATTCTTTTATTTTTAGCAAAGTTTTTCCCATTCTCTGAGAGATCGGGGCTAAATATTGTTTCTGAATTTAACTTAGAAAATATCACAGAATTTGGAGGAGATAATTCAAGTACTTTGAAAGACTCCCTAGATGAAGAAATGGTAGTTGATGGTGAAAAAACTAAATTGTCTATAGATTATAACTTGTATTGCCGTTTTTGGAGTCTACAAGACTTCTTCAGAAACCCAAACACATGTTACAATAAAATTCAGTGGAAGACTTTTGTAGCTGTAAGTAAATTTTTTAGGACAATGCTAGTCATATGCTAATCATACAACTAAATTATTTTATTCATCTGCTTATGGAGACCACAGTTCAAATAATGTTTTCAACAACTGTGAGATGGTGCCAGTATTAATTTAAAATCAATTCTTTCAATATTATCTATTAATTAATTTATGGTTAACGATTATATCAATCTAATATATACCTAAGGGCCACCCTAGCCGCACCTCAACATACTGTTACTGATATTGCACGATTGGAATGAATAAAAAGTCACCTGATTCACAGGTGATTAGACACTCCATTTTTTAATTTAAACTTTGACTTGTTAAAAGAGCCAACAATAACAAATAAATATGCCAATTATAGGCACAATTATTTTCTTTTTGTGGGACCTTTGAGGCATAAATAAAGTTATTATATTAGATATTCAACTCATTTAGCCACAACTGTATCAAGTTGATTATCTTTAATGAGGCTTAAATCATCTGTTATCAGTAAAAAGGAACAAGTCTGCAGTGGTGCCATAATGCATGTAAGCAGATTACACAAGTCCTTGAAATGGTTTCTGATTTTACAGATATGCAGGTTTCCTTAAAGTTTTCCTTCACCATTAAGCATGTGATAAACTAGCACCAATTTAAATTTCAGCTAAAACTCAGTGGTACGTGAAGGTATTAAATTGGTGCGTTCATATTTCAAATTTTGAGGCAATCACTTATCCTGAAGCTACCATGGCTCACACCCCTTTATATGAAAGACATATGAGAAATATTACGCTCATTTTTCACTAATACAAATTAAGAATATATCATATCATCATCATCATTACAGCCCTTCACAAGTCCACTGCTGAACATAGGCCTCCCCCAAGTAACGCCACAAAGCACGGTCCTAAGCCACCTGCATCCATCGACTTCCTGCATGTCTTAACAGGTCGTCACTCCATCTAGTGGGGGGTCGCCCACACTACGCCTACCGGTACGAGGCTACCACTCGAGAACCTTTCTTCCCCATCAGGTTATCGGTTCTTCGAGCTATATGGCCGGCCCATTGCCACTTTAGCTTACTAATCCGTTGGGCTATGTCGGTCACTCTGGTTTTACTGCGGATATCCTCATTTCTGAGCCTATCACGCAGAGAAACTCCGAGCATATCCCTCTCCATAGCTCGCTGAGCGACCTTGAGCGTCCTCATACGGCCAGCAGTGAAGGACCACGTCTCAGATCCGTAAGTCATCACTGGCAACACGCACTGGTTATACACTTTAGTTTTCAGAGATTGAGGTATACCTGACGAGAAGATGTCTCGTAATTTCCCGAACGCTGCCCAGCCGAGTTGAATCCGTCGATTGACCTCTCGGTCGAAGTTGGACTTA
Source organism: Parnassius apollo (assembly GCA_907164705.1). NCBI lineage: Eukaryota > Metazoa > Arthropoda > Insecta > Lepidoptera > Papilionidae > Parnassius > Parnassius apollo. The sequence continues at coordinate 2,066,654 of CAJQZP010000117.1, forward strand.
CCTAGTTGGACTATTTGTCCCAGGTAAACGTACTCATCAACAACTTCAAGCATAGTGCTCCCAACAACTACCGGTATAGGTGTGACATGGACATTAAAACATGATCTTTGTTTTGTCCATGTTCATCTTAAGACCTATGCGTTGGGAGACACCATTGAGGTTAAGAATATATACTACATACAAAATTATTATCATCATTACAGCCCAACAAAAGTCCAAAGCTGAACTGATTCATAGAATAGGCCTCATAGATTGCCATGCTGCTGCAGATTAGCAACTATAGTTTATATTTTGAGTTTTGCATTGTTAAGAAGCTGCTGCCCATCTCCCTTCGTCCCTCTTAGGACATCCACAGGATATGGTGAAAAGGCTCTCTTATGATGCCACTTCACAGCGAAATACAAAAATACCAACAAATATTTTTAGGTTAGCGGAGTTTGAAACTGTAACTGTAAAGAAATTTAACTTAATTGCTACATCAATCCTCTGAAATACTGTTTTGTTTCATTCAGTGTTTGATATGTCTATTCAATTCTCAGATTACCGTTTAATATTCCTAACAAAAAAGCTTATTACTATAATATCCATCATAGGTATCATGAATTCTCTTACAACTCTTACATATATCTACAAACTCATATTCTGAATTTTATTAATATTTTAGCATTCAGGTAGTGTACTCTCGGCATTCTCGTCTTACAAATTAGAAGCTGTGGAACTACAAAAGTCTAACCTAAATAGGCTGAAGCCTGTCAATTCTGATGTTGATATGCAAGGATCTAATAAGGAACAGCACTACTTTGCCAAGTTCTTAACCAATCAGAAACTCCTTGAATTGCAATTATCAGATTCTAACTTCAGAAGATGTGTCCTCATACAGTTTTTGATATTGTTTCAATATTTAACATCAGCTGTTAAATTTAAAATGTGAGTATTTGTATCAACTATAAAGTTTTATTTTACTATGGGCAACTTTACCTAGGATATATTAATATAATATTATTTTGATTTAGATAATCATCAAAGCAGTTTACTTTGAAATAAATTGATAGAATCTTAAGATTACAATTTCAAATTATAAGATTACAATCTTAGCTAATATATCTTAGCGGTCAGCTGCCGTAGAGTCTACATTACCTGAAGATGCCTCATGTAGAGGCGAAACACGTGTCGTATTATCGTTGATGGTGTGTCTTACCTGGAATAGTGGTGTTGGGAGTAGTGGTGCTCTGACTAGTGGTGACAGAGTTAGTGCATGAAATTGAGGGAGAGCGGGAGGTGCTCTTCAATCCAGGTAAGACACATCATTGTATTTATTTAAAAAAAAAATGATTTCTCCAAACAAAATTCAAGTTTTTTTTGGACAAAATATAGCCTAGATCACTCCTGGCACCGCAGACATATAGAACAGACGCAGCAAACAAAATCTGTGCGGTAGTATGGGACGTGTGATCAGAGGCACAGTGTAACTTCTTAAGGCACAAACTAAGTTTGAACCCATTGGCTCTAATAGGTGTTGCAAATAACCAAGTCTGCACACCTCTTCTAGTATGTCGTACATATTACTTCAATTACCATACCACTTATCAAGAAAATGTCTTTTATATGTTTCTTGGCCTGTAAAAAGTTCACTGTTAAAAAAGGGCCCCTCCTATTGCAGGGAGGTTTTGCCTTAATTGTGAAGCTTGGCAGGTGGACTGCCAACCACAGTGCCAGATGTTTCAGACATCTGTTGTTGCTGTCCATTGCTGGTCTGGGCAGGTTGCCCAGACCTTTGAGTTACTAAAAAATATTTTAGATGTCATAATAATATTGGGGATTGAATGAGTTTGTCAAGTGAATGGAAATAGCAAGCTTCTATTAATGTCACTGAACAAAGTTAAGGATATGTTTTGATATCTTATGTATTATTTATAGATAAAAGGTAAAATTTTTTTGTTACAGGGAGACCCAAGAACTTAAATCAGATCAAACTGAGTGGGTTAAAGAGACAACAGCATTAGTTTACCGTTTGTTGGCTGAAACACCTCCAGATGGAAAACGTTTCGCGGAATGCGTCAAAAGCATATTACGCAGGGAAGAACATTGGAATAGCTGGAAAAATGATGGGTGTCCTGGTAAAGATAAAGTCAATCTATGCCTCTTCTTTTTTAAAAAAAATCTTTACAAAATTATCAAAAGAAATTCTTTTAAATTGGTGTGAACATCTTATCCATTTCTGTCATCAAGCAGTAGTAGCAGGATGTACTTTTCTCTTAACTATGTATTACTCTTTGCGAGTCATTGGTTTTGTCTAGGCTCAACTATGGGGATGTTGTTTATGGACCCTGGATTTTCAGCAAAACAAAACGACTAATACAACGCGTGCAAAATGCATGTTGTTGGTTCTGTTTTGATGTACCTCCCAGAAATCACATTACACCCTTTCTGAACAATGCTTCCATGCTCAATATGGACTCACGTAGAGAGATACATTTAGAGGGACTAGTCTTTAGTATTATTAAGAAACTAGAGTACTTGCATGCAAAGATAAAGTTTGCTAAGCAAGCAAATTCTGGAAAACAATTGAGATCCATAAGATCAGCACTCCTATATTACAGCCATAAAATAGCGGCATTTACTGGCAGTTTCCGATATATGGCAAACGAAGTGTTGGAATAACATCCCACCACCAATAAGAAATCTTAACACCAACTACAAGTTTAAAAATAAATTCAAAACATATCTTCTAGATAAACAAAAACAAGCTATTCCCAAACACTTCGTTTGCCAGCTATAAACTATGGCATATTCTTTTTCTTTTTACTTTTACTAACTCATGGTTGGCTAAGTCATTTAGGTACTAGCCTTAATTGGGTACGCAGTCTTACACATCTTTTCTGTAATTTTTTACTAAATTAAACCCAACATATAAATCATAGAGCTGATAGGACACATCTTTCAGACATAATTACACTACAATAATATTAACGTGCAAAAAAATTAGTTTTTTCCTTATTTCTTTCTGATTGTACTATTGTGCTCATTTTCTTCTCGCCACCTAGAGGGTAATAGCTGAAAATCAGTGTTTGCTCTCTGAGCAATATTAATCGCTGAGCTATGGACCCATTTGTTTAACTGTTACACACATGTATATTTAGATCATAAGTTTATGTATATTTTTTTCCATAATACTTTGATTGTATATCTAGTTTAATCACTGAATTTACGTGTGTGATTGGAGATACAAATAAACGTTTTATCTATCTATCTATCTATCTTTTGTATTGTATTATTATATATAGTCTTTAATTTGCGAAAACCATATCGTCGGTTTTTCAGGCCAAAACAGTGGTATTCTCATGCCAACACGAAATACGTCGGATGAATTATCGTGCGAGCCAATGGACACACACTCTCGTTTTGCGATTTTTTTTTGCGTGAATGCGTTGTGTCACTACCGTCACTACTCATCTTTCTTAAGTGTTCTACTCAGGGTCACCAGTTATGGAAGGAGATCTCCCCTTTTCTTTCAACACCCACAGTGGTGACCACCCGACGTGATATGGACACACAACCAACAACCTTCTGATACTACAACTTCAAACCTTCGTCATTATCCTCAAGAACCCCTACCATTCGCTCCTGAGAATAGTCTTCTGTAGTCTTCAGTTCCTGCAAGCCAGTCCTACTTGTCTTCATCTCGACTCACCGCGGATTTATAAGACAGACTTCTGGCACTTGCTCCGGCACATCGTACTTACCGGCATCACTTGCAAGTGCGTAGTACGGCATGCAATACACATCGGCATATCTTGCCCTTATGCACACAGCAAATATTCCCTACCGGCATTAAGGACGCACCGGCAATCGGACTGCAATATCGTATGAGCATCGAAGCCTAAATTGCACTGTCAAAGTTCCGAAGTAAAACAGTATATATAGAATAGCTCCAAACTATCACACGTAGCGTTGGCCGCTCCCTGGGCAGAACACCTTGCCCGGCGGGAGATCCCTCTTTTCTTTCCACGGCCACAAATATAATTTACATCAAATCATTCACATGCCAAGTTATTACAAAGATGATCATAGTGGACTATCTATCTATATATTCCTGGCAGTGCGACCCTAAGATATACATATATGATCGTAACTAATTCATGTACCCGTCCGGTCGCCCGCGTAAACCAAGAGTGTGATGAATGAAAATGTATAAGGCTATATGATTGTATGAATGCCTACTTTGAATGAGGTCTACAAAAACTACCAACTAAAAAATAAGTAAGAAAGATCTGGCCTGCCTATCCCGCAAATGAAAAAGTAAAGCTATAGTAGTAATGCATACAGTCACTTCATAACAACTCTGCCTTAATCAATTATATAATGTTCTAGAATTTAAGAAACCCAAACCACCAGTGGCAGTGGATTCCACAGAAGAAGTAAAGAAGTCAAGGAAGCGAAGGAAACCTGTGGGCGACATAATTAAAGAATATGAAGCTCAAGACAAATTCTACATGGGCAAGTATGTAAATATTTTACTTTACATAAACTCTCATGCCTTACACCAATGATATTATAAGAAAAAGAGGTAGAAGGTTATACGCGTACCGCAATTGGAACGTTAAAACTATGCTAATTAGCAAACCTGAGTTCAGTTGTCGCGCTATCATCGCGTCATTGACAACGGCGTTGAAAATAATTTGGGTTTTGTTTTTGCACCGAAAATGCCGTCGTGTGTGATGAGATTTTGCAGAAATTTCATTCGTTTACTATTTCCTTAATTAATTTTCGTATTTGTTACGAATTCAAAAATTAGGTATTTTAAAATATATTGTCAGAAAAAATCGAGAGGGATAAAAATACGCAAATGAGTGAGTGAAAGAGAAGTGATATTGTTTCTGATCAAAGAATATAAAAAACAGATAGATCTCTTGTGAGTATCGTCAATTCAAATGTTATACATATAATTTCTTGTTTTAAGGAAGGGTAAATTAACTATGTCATTAATTGTAAATTCAATTTATTTGTTTTGTGGCGTAACGAAGTGGTGTATACGTACGTATATAATTGTTACAGCACTATTTCATATAAAATTTTTAATAAAATCAATTATATTTTTTTTTATTTTCCTCCTTTTAATGCATTTTTATTACTTTTACTACGTGAACTCATGAGTGAATCGCATTTGTAGGCATAAATCAGTGTACGGTATAATGTCATATCTGATTAATTATTCTACATCGTTCCTACTACATAAGACCACGCACTGTCGCAAATTACATTTGTCTTTTTTACACTTGCAATCACTGACCTCTATTACAATTACGCTGGACTGGCTATACACCGTGACATGACGAAGCGATTTGATTTCCGCCATTTTGGCGCTGATAGCAGAAGTGCACGTCCACGGAACTAATAATAGTGATAACACAGTGTACCAAATTATATCGATAAAAATTCTATACCCTACCTATACCTAAATAAATAGAATGGACTCTATGGATAGATGGACTCTACCCGTAACGTCCATACTATTTATCATATCATATTAATATAATGCAATTATCATTCATCATCATTAAAACCCTTCACAAGTCCACTGCTGAACATAGGCCTCCCCCAAGGAATGCCACAAAGCACGGTCCTGAGCTACCTGCATCCATCAACTTCCTGCATGTCTTACCGAGTTTTGACTCCATCTAGTGGGGGAACGTCCTACACTTCACCTGCCGGTACGAGGCTGCCACTCGAGAACCTTTTTTGCCCCATCGGTATTCGGTTCTTCGAGCTATATGGCCGGTCAATTGCCACTTCAGCTTACTAATCCATTGGTCGATGTCGATCACTCTGGTTCTGCTGCAGATATCCTCATTCCTAAGTTTGAACCCCTGAGCATAGCCCTCTTCATAGCTCGCTGAATGACTTCAAGCTTCCTCATACAGCCAGCAGTCAAAGACCTCGTCTCAGATCCATAAGTCATCACAGGCAACACGGACTTGTTGTACAATCTAGTTTTGAGGTATTCCTGACGAGAAGATGTGTTGTAATCTCCCGAACGCTGCCCAGCCGAGTTGAATCCGTCGATTGACCTATCGGTCGAAGTTGAACTTACCTAGTCGGACTATTTGTCCCGAAAAAAATACTCGTCAACAACTTCAGCTAAGTGCTCCCAAAAACCACCGGCAAAGGTGTGACATGGATATTACACATGACTTTTGTTTTGTCCATGTTCATCTTAAGACCTATTCATTGGGAGACACTATTGAGGTCATTGAATATAGTGCTTAGGTCCTCCAGCGATTCTGCCATAATGACTATATTGTCGACAAATCGAAGGTGAGTGACGTACACGCCATTGACGTTAATACCGTATCCTTTCCAGTCCAGTAGCTTGAAGACGTCTTCCAATACAGCAGTAAAATATTTCAGGGATATCACGTCACCATGTCTTACACATCTCTACAGTTGGATTAGTTTTATACTTTGGTTCTGTACTCGGATAGCCATCGTAGCCCTTAGACCATTCAACAAAAAATTATTAAGATTAAACTAAGTACACAAAATAAAAAAACATAGTTTCTAAAATAATTTGTTGTCAAGCGTTAGTTCTAGTATTATAAAGAAAAACAAATCAGCTGCTATAATTACGCTTATTCTAATTAACTACAAGTCTGTATATAGACAGTAAAATATTTTCTACTATATAAAAATTTAGGTTTGTTCATACTTTCTAGGATGCAATACCGTTCATCAGATTGCGGTAAAACTTAGTCAACCTATTGGTTGCACTTGTGCGAAGGTTATACGCATGGTGCATTTAATTGACACTAGGTGGCGTGCGTATTACACTGACTATTTATTTGAAAGTTATATATAATTCTATTTCAATGATTTTATTATCATTCCTAATTATACAATACAACTTTCCACATTTTTAACAATATTTTCACAATTATTTCTTCTGCGGCAGCAATGCGCCGGGTACGAGCTAGATAATATTAAAATATATATATATATATAAACTTTGAATTGCATAGTTCTCAGTTATTTACAGCGTTATTTTCAAAATTAAATTACAATATTAAAAAAAATAACTGAAATTATTATACAGTCCTACTTTCCGTGGTATCGTCTCAAGAATGCTGGCTACGTGTCATCTCTGAATGGTATAGCCATTCAGAGATGACACGTAGCCAGCATTCTTGAGACATTTAGCTTAGCCTTCAAGCAAGGAAGTAACAAACTAAACTACTTCTTATTACAAGTAGCGATGATCAGTCGCAGATACATTTTTTTAGGAACTACACAGCACGTGCACCCTACGGACCAATAGTCTCTACAGCAAATAGCACAAATATGTACTCATACTATTACATGCCTGCAATTGAGAGAGAATTAAATCTCTAGATCGCACTTACTAAAACCCCATGGTGTTCTGCCTCCGCCGCAAATGAGCAGGGCTACGGAAATGCTTTCATGCACATCCGCGGCCCCTCTGGCACCAGCTGCCCAATGGCATCCCCTCCTTAGTTGCTGACTTCTCCTCCCCGATTTCATTCTCAGATAAGGCGCACCAGAAACACAAGCCACACTGCCCTTCGCGGCCTCTAACTCCACCTTCACTACGGACTCCCCGAGCCCGATATGTGAATGGAGCCAGGGAAAAACGAGCACTTGGAAGCATCAAGTGGTGCAGTCTCACCAAAGTCGCGAAAGATAGTCGAGTGGCGTATCGCCAATTGCCTTACCAACATTCCTCTTCCCTTACTACTCCACCTCGACTACAGCGGTACAGGGAGAGGAATCTCCTCTAGCCGCAGCCCACTAACACACATCCAACGTGGCTCGACATCATCAGGCGACCTTTCGACACTTGGCTATGGCCCTTGAATTTGGTGGAAGAAATAAAAATATTCTAAATAATAATCTAATACTTTTATACTTGAAATAATACTAGTTTTTACGGAATTTATCGCGTATATACTTACTGGTACTGGTACTTTTATACTTACTGGTACCGGTACTTTTATACTTACTGGTACTGGTACTACCACAAAATATTGTCGGTATACTGCACTTTTTTAAAGTGGAGCAGTTCTCATGCCTAATAAAACAATCGTCTGTGAAATGTTTGGAACAAATATGATCATTTTGTTTTGTACCCCAATTCACAATATTTATGCTTTTAAGCCATAATTTGAGTCTAGGTTCATTTGGAAACCTGTTAATTAATAAAAATTTGATAATCATCTATTGTTGGCGACTTTATTTGTTAACAGATATGGGTAGGAAAGAACATCGTTAAGTATTATAGACAATGAATCGAGAACACTATTGAATTTTATTGTTTATCAAAACTCAGTAATATACAGCCAAACATGTTGGTATAAATGATATTAAGATTAGTAACAAATTTTTAAGTACTTATATTATCAAATAGTTTTTATTTATTTAATATTGGCTGCAAATTCACTTACTTGTGAAATGTTACACCACTTCACTTTTGGTAACGAGTTTTACAGATTACGCACACTCTCATTATTAATAAAAATAATTCTTATTATGTAACTATTATTATACACAATCAAACAACATAAAATACTTTAGTTTTTTAGTTTAAAAGTTCAAAGTACAGATTTTTTTAAATATGACAATATAAATAAGACAACAGACTTTGGCATATTATGTCAATTTTATTTTTCAAGACATCCTTTAGCGGCGCTTCAAATTGGCACAGTCATTTTGTATGGTATAGCCAGTCCAGCGTACTTGTATATATAGAGGTCAGTGACTTGCAATAGTTTAATCATGCTATCCTACTTTGACGTCTAATGGTAATGTATTGTGCTATTGCAATATTTAGTTATTTATGTGTTAGTGTGCCGTTTTTGAAGATCGAATGTTGTGTAGGTAACCTATCTACACCTTTTTACTTATAATTTCCTTACACCCAAAGGGGTAGGCTGAGATTATGGACTTTCACTTGTCACAATCCTGGCACACCTCATTATTTATTTCATATACATAAATCAGTCTAGTAATTATGTATAAATGAAGTAATTAGTTTGTTAAAAAATTAATGTAAACATTTATAAATATCCTAATACTGAGCACAAGCCTTTTTTTAGCTAGTTTTGTGCCAAGCCCCCCAGTGCGGTGCACTCTCATTAAATTTTCAGTAATCCTCATTGTATTTTCCTCTACACTGAGCAACATTGACTATAATTCATTATTTAATTTCATTACAGCCTATCAAAAGTTTAATGTTGAACACAGACTGTCCCAGTAGATTGTCTCATAAGGAGGATATTTATGATAAAACTGCTAAGACACCTAATCCATTCGATCCATACATCAATCTCCTCCATAGATTGCCTCATAGCGAGGATATTTATGTTAAAACTGCTAAGACACCTAATCCATTCCAACCATACATCAATCTCCTCCAGATTGCCTCAAAGGGAGGATTTTGCCATAGTTGACACACTATGCAGGCAGGTTAGCAACCATAGTTCTTTATTACTTTGAGCTCTTATGAGGAAGATGCGGCTGCCCATCTCCCATCCTCTTACCACAATTATATGAGGCAGTAGTTGACTACTCTTGGATATATATAAAACTTTTCTTTTTAATCTTGTACATTTTAATTCTTACAGTAATGAGTTGACCAAATTATGGAATCTGTGCCCTGATAACCTAGTAGCATGTCGCACCAAGGAGAGAGATTTCATGCCATCATTAGGTATGTAGTGTTACTTTATTACATCCGACGGTGTTGATATTAGGAAAATATAATAATAATATCCTAATTTAATTCTTTTAAAACATACTGTAAAAACACTTTAAGTGGTGTTGGCAAAGAGAATCTGTCCTTCCCCTCCCCCTACTCATGTGGTGTCGTAAGAGCCTACTGAGGATTTGAAAAGTCATAAAGATTATGTACTCTCTGACAGATGCTGGATAGATCTTGTAGCCTCTGATGGATGGTCGTGTAAGATCGAAGATGTGTAGCGGTGTCAAAGGTCCATTTCAATGAAGCATGGCCATTACAGTAAATGTTCTCTGCGAGAGTTGAAGCTGCATGCCTAGCCGTAGACTGACAGACTATTAATGAAGATGATCTGTCATTTATAATTACTGAAGTAGTTCACTTCATCATCTTTATCATCATCATCAGTTTTAAGTTCACTGCTTGACATGGGCCTATCCCATTATTATTATTGTTTGCGGTATTTATAAAGTATTCTCATCTGGTTGGGCTCAATAAATATATAAAAGAATATAATAAATAAATATACATAAATATATATTAAACATACTCGCATAAATAAATAAAAGTCCAACCAGATGGAAGTCCTTGTCAATGGAGACCAAACGGCCGATGGTTAGGGGGAAAGGGAATGAAACCAGCGGACAATGCGGGCGGTATCGAGGAGCACCGCCTTCTGCATTTGAGCCCGGAGCGATCGGTCATGGAGTCCCAGTCGCCTCAGATTACCCGAGAGGCTGACCGGGATTAGTCCGTTCGCGGTGACGACTACAGGACTAATTTCGGTCGGCAGACCACCCCACGTGTCGGTCACCTCGTGAGCCAGGCCAAATATTTTGTTTTCTTATCTTTTTCGGATTATTATTATCATTATTATTGTAGCAAATTTACAAAAACAAAAGCGAACACTACACATTGAACTAATACTAGTTATTACGGAATTTATCGCGTATATTTACCTTTTTAATTACCCGACGTGTCGAGAGCTTTACAGCACCCATGGTCACGGGAAGGACGAGATGTTCAACGTCCAGCTGTCATAGTTAACCGCGGTTACCATAGATTAAAATTTAACTTTTGTTCCGATCTACACAGTATGAACTTATGGTATCATGGAGTCTTGCAGTTGTATGCTTGGGTTGGGATTTAATTTTATTTATTATAGGATCCCAAGCAGATGGTAGCACCCAGCCATCTTCTCTATTGAAATTAGGATGTTTTTTGATTTCAATAGCCTCGCGAATCATCCTTGGAAGGAATCGGTGTTCTTTAGCGAGGATTTGTGGTCTATCAAATCTGATGTAGTGACGGGGGCGATCCTGTACATGTTCACAGACTGCAGACTTCCCGGAGCGTCGATTCTTCACATCAGCTATATGTTCTTTGACGCGGGTTTTAATGGATCTTTTAGTTTGTCCTATGTAGGAGAGACCACATTCACAATCAAGCTTGTACACCCCTGCATCTTGCAGAGGGACGTTACACTTGACTGATGGTAAAAACTGACCAATCTTCTTCGGCGGCTTGAAGTATGTTTTGATGGAAGCGCGCTTCAAGATGTAGCCAATCTTGTCAGTGACTCCTCTAACATATGGCAGTACAGCAGGTACACGCTCGACTGTGGCCGGCTTCACTCGTTCTCTGTGACGTAGGCGCGGGACCCGAAGCTTGTTGTCATGCAAAACTTGCTTGACATGTTGGAGCTCGGCAGCCAGGTGTTTACTGTCACAGATCCCTCGTGCTCTCTGAAACAAAGATTTACCCACGGTAGCTAACTGTGAAGGATGGTGGTGAGAATCACCGTTTAAATATCTATCTGTATGGGTCTTTTTTCTATACACAGTATGGCTCAAGGTGTTATCAGGATTCCGAATTACTAACACATCTAGAAAAGCTAAGGAATTGTTTGCCTCTAACTCCATTGTGAACTGAATTTTAGAATTTATAGAGTTAAGATGGTCTAAAAATGCAGTTACTTTATCTAAAGGTAGAATTGTGAAAGTGTCGTCTACGTACCGCTTGTAGAAACTTGGATTTATGGGAGAAGTAAGCAGGGCTTTCTCCTCAAAGTCTTCCATGAATATGTCGGCGACAATGGGAGATACAGGTGAGCCCATCGCCACACCATCTACTTGCTTGTAGAACTCCTTCCACAATAGGTAGCCAGATGTAAGGCAGTGTCTGAGTAATACTGCATATTCTACGGGCATGTTGTTTTCTTCCAGCCTTCTAGTTACAATTGAGATGCAGTCTTCAACAGGTAAGCATGTAAACAATGACTGCACATCAAAACTGACCATAGTTTCATTGTCTGCCAGACGTAGGTCTTTAATCTCGCTGACAAAATGGTAGGAATCCTTTATGTGTGCTCTTGTATGTCCCCTGAGCGGTGAGAGTATTTTCGCTAAGTGTTGAGCCAATCTGTAAGTTGGTGAATCGATTTGGCTCACTATGGGGCGTAATGGAGCATTGGGCTTGTGTATTTTTGGTAACCCATACAACTTTGGTGATTTGGCGCACGTAGGTATTATCCATTTTACGTCCAGATTTAATTTTTCGGAGTGTTTCTTTATGAGGTCACTAGTTGTTTTTAGTGTGCTATTTGTTGGGTCGTTTTTAACCTTTTTATAAGTACTTACATCCGACAAAAGTTCTTGTATTTTAGAATTATAATCTGACGTATCCATGACTACCGTGGCGTTTCTAGGGATGTGTAAATGCCCGGATCAAAATCCATCGCTGGATTAAAACCCATTTCAGTGCAATAAACGCCGGGCGTTTTTAATAAATGCCGGGCAGAAATTAAATTAATTTGTTCTCTACACTCAGTGCTGTTTAATCGATGACAAAAGAAGCTACAGCAAGGTGAAATACGAACTTAATTTAAATGTTTGTACATAAAAAATCACGTAGAGATTACTAAACAATAAAAAAAAGGGAAAAAATTACTTCGTCACCGAAAACTGGTTGTGTGCGGCATGGCAGCTTTTAATATTGTGTGTGCGAACGCGGGGCAAGGGGTGTGGGGCGACATTCGTTATCACACCACGGTTCTCTACCCGTTCACTTGAGTACTCTGTTTCTCTGTCAATTTGTTTTTATTGTGAAGTGAGTTAACAAACGACCTGGCATTGTTTATTGTGATGTGATCCCGCATACCTCGGTTTTAACTAGTTTTGTCTTCGTAATAAAAGTTGTAAATATAAAATGTTCTATAATTTATAATACTGACGATTTTTGTTTTCAACTAAATAAAATAAAGTATGATTCAAATTCAGAATCGAACACTTACCAGTAAAAGCATTGACGATAATTTTATACTCAGCATTAAGTATCTTAAATTTGTTTTAGATAATCATGGTGGGGAGACCAAAAACTACCCAAGTCTAGATGGACCTATTGCAAATGTTGCGAGAAGCATTATCGTAGAGCGCATTTGGCAAAAATGCATCAACTGTCCTGAGGAGTGCAATAGGCAGATAAGAGCCACTGGATCTGAACTGAGAATGCTCAGAACTCTACAGAGTTGCCACAAACACCGCTGTCAGATGGAATTAAGGAAAACCTGCATACATTACTAGCTAAAACTGTATATGTTACCGAAACACCACTTTCAATGGTCGAGCATCGTCTTTGGATAAATTTCTTCGAAAATCTTCAGCCATAGTACAAGTTGCCGTCAAGAAAAACAATTTCTACGACCATTTTAGAAAAAACGTATAACAGCGTGCACCGTGAACTGAAGGAAGACTTGATGACCCAAAAGTGTTTGCATTTGCTTCTGGATGGCTGGTCAAATTGCAGGAATGAAGGTGTTATTAATATCTTAATATCAAAGTCGGAACCCATATTTATTAAGAGTATAGCCTCAGAGGATCATCGGCACACAGGCGAATATATTTACAATATAATTTCGGACGTCCTAAATGGTTCACACAAATTTGCCGCCCTAATTGGTGACAACGCGAGTAATGTGCTGAGGACATTCCGTCTTGTCGAAGAAAATCATCCTCACATAGTAGGACTCAACTGCAGTGCTCACACGCTTCATTTGCTATGTAAAAATATTATGAAAATCAATATGTTAAATGCTTTCAATGATACGGCTACAAACATAATAAAAACTATTTGACAAAGTCAAGTCCTAACATCTTTACTGGCAAAAATCGTGAAAGAAAAAAAAGTTGGCGAAAGTTTAAAATAAACCCGCGATACCCGTTGGGGAAGTCATTGTTTATGTAATGATTTCTTATATTTACGCGAACACTACACATTGAAATAATACTAGTTTTTACGGAATTTATCGCGTATATTTTAACTTTTTAAATACCCGACGTTTCGAATGCTTTACAGCACTCATGGTCACGGGCAGGACTGAGATGTTCAACGTCCATATGTCATAGTTAATCGCGGTTACCATAGATTAAAAAAAAAGTTAAATTTTAACCTATGATAACCGCGGTTAACTATGACATATGGACGTTGAACATCTCAGTCCTGCCCGTGACCATGAGTGCTGTAAAGCATTCGAAACGTCGGGTATTTAAAAAGTTAAAATATACGCGATAAATTCCGTAAAAACTAGTATTATTTCATTGTTTATGTTTTAAAAGCATGGACAAACACTAAAGTGGCCCTTCAAATATTGGGTGTCCACGAAAAAGCCACAAACTTACCTCCGGAAGATAAATCAACAGTATTAGATGAAGATTTTTGGACAATGTTGAAGCAATGCCGCCAGATACTGGAACCCATTACAGAGGCTATAATACGTCTAGAATCCAATGACAATAACTTGCACAAAGTTGTTTTAACTTTAAAAAACATGAAATCTAAGTTACTTTTCTGTTTGCCAGAAGTAATAATAGTTGAAAATGACGTTAAAGATAAGATTCCAGAGAATGTTGATCAGAGAATTCAAATGTGCCTCAAGCCCATACATTATGCGGCATACTTATTAGACCCTGCTGAACAAGGAGCAGAGCTTTATCAGAATCAAAATTTAGAAGCTATGGGATTCATTTCCGAGGTAGAACAAAGCATTGGATTAACCGTGACTCCAAATTTAGCGTCCTACAGACCAAGATCGGACTTTTGGAGCCGAAGATTTTTATGGGTAAATGTAAAGGAAATAAAACCAACAACTTGGTGGAGCGGCTTATGCGCGTCTACTGCGTTATGCAAAGTGGCTGTGCGAATCCTCATAGCACCTTGCACTTCTGCAGTTGAACGGCCATTTTCTACACACAGCCACATTCACAATAAAAAAGAAACCGGCTGACGAGTGAGAGAGCAGCCAAAATTGCCTTCATATCCTACAATTGGAATTTGCTCAATAAGAGCGATTTGAAAAAAGATGATGAGAGGAATGCATGTTGTTACACCTCCGACTATAGGCACACATGTACATCGAACGGATAGTTCAATGGACACTTTTGACTCGCCTCAAACATCGACCTCAGGCACTGCCACCATCGAATTTTTAGATTGTGGTCAAATTTCAGATTCGAGTAACAGCGATGACTGAGTCTATTTCTTTTCTTTTGACTTACACGTAAATTATATTAAGTTATTATGATTATTTTTTAAGTTTGATACTGTAAAGAAATGTGTTCTTATCTAATTTTTGCAACATAAATGAACAGTAATAATAATAAATATTCATTAATCAATACTACGTTTTGTTTTTTATTTAATATCAACAAAATTTTACCCAACCATCTACTTATTTTCTTCAAATACAAAATATCACAGTCTTTCGTCTAAAGTACTTCCTTTTATGTATGTTTATCTTTGCATGGTGACTCCTTTCAAGCGAAGCGATAGAAAAAGAAAGATATTCCAGTAAGTCGCGATCGCGAGGCGAAAAGGCGCGCGCGCGCAGCTCGCCTCGCGTACTCATGCATGCCAAAAATCCCTGCTTCGGAGGCGACCACGCGAGCTGCGAATGTAGCTGAACTATTAGGTATTCAATTTAGGTATCCGTACACTGACATTATCTACAGACTGTAGGTAAATTGGTTACTCACATAATAAAACAATCTCAGCATTTTCGTTTCTGCCTTTTTGCAATTCATAATTAAGCAAAGAAAGTTTAAAGTACTAAAAGCGAGAATTGAAGTCGAACCCGACTTAAGTATGCATGTGTATTTTTTATCGTGTTCTACTCATTTAATATTTTCCAAATAAGGTTTTGCAAATAAAAAAATAATTTCTAGTAATTTTCATTTATGCCCGCCAAAATGGGCAGAAATCCATTTCTGCCTGATTTAAATCCTTCCTGCCCGATTAAAACCCATTGGGCAGAAAAGACAAAAACCCACCGCCCAACTTTAGGCGTTTCCCTTATCTGCGCGGAGAATCGTAAGTTCTGGTTTATTGCGTAGATTCTTTAACGCTATAAATTCGTCTCTGGGAAGATTCGGTTTAGGCACTGAACATCGACGTAACATAGACGAAATGGGTGCGTTCGGCAGAAAAAAGCGCTAGCAAGCGCTTGTAAGCAAAATGGCGATCGTAAGCGGTAAGCGCTGTCAAATCGTAAGTAGCTATTTTCCTCCAGGACACGATGTTAGTTTTAACCGGGGAATCTAACCTAATTTAAATATATGTTTGTAAAGTATTCATATTAAAAACTTACCAATCATGAGTTTTTAATAGCATGTATATGTTTATTCATGTCATTATATTACTTAAAACTAATATTGCACAAAACAACTTATAAACTCTACTTCAAAACAAACAAATTAAATAAGCAAAATGGCGGATTGTGTCAGCGCTACTGAAGTAGCAATTGTGTCCTGGAAGAAAACTATTTTAGCGCTTATAAGCGCTTGCTAGCGCTTTTTTCTGCTAAACGCACCCATTGTCTTGACGTATCGCCTCCAAATCTTCTTTCCGCATATTGTTTTTAAATAAACAGTCCTCGACACTACAGATAATTTCTTCGTACGGTAATCTGCGTGGAGTTATAGCGTAATTTAGTCCTTTGGATAAAACCTTTATTGTTGCATCATCCAGTGTTTGTTTTGACAGATTATAGAACGCGATTAATCTATGATCTGTGTTTGTCAATGGTTGCTTTTGGTTCTGGCATTGATTCGGATGTTTGACATTTGATTTGGCCGTTAATTTTTGATATTTTTCTATATGTTTGTTTTTGCATTCGTTATATTTACGATTCTCCGCGCAGATAAGGGAAACGCCACGGTAGTCATGGATACGTCAGATTATAATTCTAAAATACAAGAACTTTTGTCGGATGTAAGTACTTATAAAAAGGTTAAAAACGACCCAACAAATAGCACACTAAAAACAACTAGTGACCTCATAAAGAAACACTCCGAAAAATTAAATCTGGACGTAAAATGGATAATACCTACGTGCGCCAAATCACCAAAGTTGTATGGGTTACCAAAAATACACAAGCCCAATGCTCCATTACGCCCCATAGTGAGCCAAATCGATTCACCAACTTACAGATTGGCTCAACACTTAGCGAAAATACTCTCACCGCTCAGGGGACATACAAGAGCACACATAAAGGATTCCTACCATTTTGTCAGCGAGATTAAAGACCTACGTCTGGCAGACAATGAAACTATGGTCAGTTTTGATGTGCAGTCATTGTTTACATGCTTACCTGTTGAAGACTGCATCTCAATTGTAACTAGAAGGCTGGAAGAAAACAACATGCCCGTAGAATATGCAGTATTACTCAGACACTGCCTTACATCTGGCTACCTATTGTGGAAGGAGTTCTACATAGCAAGTAGATGGTGTGGCGATGGGCTCACCTGTATCTCCCATTGTCGCCGACATATTCATGGAAGACTTTGAGGAGAAAGCCCTGCTTACTTCTCCCATAAATCCAAGTTTCTACAAGCGGTACGTAGACGACACTTTCACAATTCTACCTTTAGATAAAGTAACTGCATTTTTAGACCATCTTAACTCTATAAATTCTAAAATTCAGTTCACAATGGAGTTAGAGGCAAACAATTCCTTAGCTTTTCTAGATGTGTTAGTAATTCGGAATCCTGATAACACCTTGAGCCATACTGTGTATAGAAAAAAGACCCATACAGATAGATATTTAAACGGTGATTCTCACCACCATCCTTCACAGTTAGCTACCGTGGGTAAATCTTTGTTTCAGAGAGCACGAGGGATCTGTGACAGTAAACACCTGGCTGCCGAGCTCCAACATGTCAAGCAAGTTTTGCATGACAACAAGCTTCGGGTCCCGCGCCTACGTCACAGAGAACGAGTGAAGCCGGCCACAGTCGAGCGTGTACCTGCTGTACTGCCATATGTTAGAGGAGTCACTGACAAGATTGGCTACATCTTGAAGCGCGCTTCCATCAAAACATACTTCAAGCCGCTAAAGAAGATTGGTCAGTTTTTACCATCGGTCAAGTGTAATGTCCCTCTGCAAGATGCAGGAGTATACAAGCTTGATTGTGAATGTGGTCTCTCCTACATAGGACAAACTAAAAGATCCATTAAAACCCGCGTCAAAGAACATATAGCTGATGTGAAGAATCGACGCTCCGGGAAGTCTGCAGTCTGTGAACATGTACAGGATCGCCCCCCGTCACTACATCAGATTTGATAGACCACAAATCCTCGCTAAAGAACACCGATTCCTTCCAAGGATGATTCGCGAGGCTATTGAAATCAAAAAACATCCTAATTTCAATAGAGAAGATGGCTGGGTGCTACCATCTGCTTGGGATCCTATAATAAATAAAATTAAATCCCAACCCAAGCATACAACTGCAAGACTCCATGATACCATAAGTTCATACTGTGTAGATCGGAACAAAAGTTAAATTTTAATCTATGGTAACCGCGGTTAACTATGACAGCTGGACGTTGAACATCTCAGTCCTTCCCGTGACCATGGGTGCTGTAAAGCTCTCGAAACGTCGGGTAATTAAAAAGTTAAATATACGCGATAAATTCCGTAATAACTATTATTATTTCAAAAACAAAAGCCTCACATTTACTTTTTAAATATTAAAGTACTTAAAGTTTAATTTAAGAGTATGTGAAGTAGTATAATAGCTATAAATTTCATTTAGTACAACACCCTATGCTTACGTAATTTAGAATTGTATTCTGTACTTAAGACTTCAAAATTCTTTATTCATTCTTGCAATTTTTGAGTGTTGTTTAATTTATTTTATATATAGAAGCATATTCCTACACTTTATGCATAGACGTAGATTTTCTCTTTCATGCATAGTTCAACACTTTGTGCAGTGGGATATATTTGATGTATTAAAGTATTCTATATGTATGTATTGTCCCCTGCCAGCGCTAATGAAATTTGAAGTGCTGATTTATCACGTGTTCGACGATGAAGTTTAACGTCGTGAGGAAACTTGTATCTCTGAGAAATAAGAAAAAAAACAATATTTCGAAGACATGTGAATATGTTATTTATTTATGAAAACCAGAAATATGTACATTACATTAATTATATCAAAAAATATTAAAGTAGTTAGTAGTGTAACTATTAGTGTAATAATTAATGGTTATCAGAATAAATTTAAACAAAGTAAGTATACAAAAAAATCGAAAAAGTATCAAAGAAAGAGAAAGGCAGCAGCAAAACAAATCAAAATTTAAAAAAATACTTGCGGTTGTCAGCCTGGTAACTATGGCAAAATCCTCCCTATGAGGCAATTATTAGGGGAGGTCTACATTAATCAGTAGAGTTTTATAGAAAATATATCTATCTTCGATGAAGAAAAAAAAATGCCGATGCTTAGTCACCCCTGAGGACTGAGATGGAATGCCTCGTTTCCAGTTAAAAGGGTCTCCGGTTTTCTACGCTCACCATACGAAACATAACAGCATTAAGCTGTTATTTTTATTCTGTGAAAGCGTACTTCCCCGGTCGAGTCGACTAGTACGTGCAACAATCATAATGTAAGTGTAGCATGGCTACCACATGAGTAACAAGAATGGTGTGGTGTCGCAGAGGAGTACATGGTGGGGGGCGGTGGTACGGGTGGGGGGGGCGCGGCGGGCGGGCGGCTGGGGCTGGCGCGCGTTGCGGCTGCTGGCGCGCCGCTCGCCGCACTTCTTCGTGCACACCAACAACCCCATCGGCCGCCTGCCGGACTACCTCGACGATATGGTAATACTGTACTCATAGAAGCAGCTCGGTAGTCGTGCTCCCTAAGTAATATTTTGTTTCGAAAGTTTTTAATCACTTTTAAAGTTAGTATGCATAAGATCTCGTAATTATAGTGCGTAAAGGTTGTGTTGTGATATAAAATTCTCAAGAAAACCTAGTCTTAAAGTATATTTAAACAAAGAAAAGTTGAAATCGTTTGTTTTTGTTTACATTGAGCGGTAGAGGAATAATTGTGAGTGCCGGTGCGCTGAGCTCCCTGATACGCAAACTGCGATCTTACTCGGACTGTAGACTGTTAATAGTCGCATACGCCCGGCTAGTTTGTAATGCATCGCCCGACCGAGTACTGATAAGGTAATACTGATAGTAGAGCGATAATTCCGTGCAATAACAAAAAATATTATAATAAATAATTTGCATCCACGAGTACAAGATCGTATGGCTTTTGATCGTAACCTAATTATATTTGAGTGGATTTATGATGTCTAATGCAAATTGGGGCTGTTGCTTTTCCGAAAATGATAACTGTGACGAATTTATTGTTTCCGTTAAATGTGAAAGAAAATATCATTATGCATGTATGATAATTGATCGTAAAATTATTACCTCTGAATGTAACTAAAAACGGCAAATAAAGATAATACACCTGTGAGAAATGTCAGTACCGTAAGAGGAAACAAAAGAATAGCCATTGGATCGCCACAGTCTGATCTCGAAAAAGTGAACATTTCTATGGAAGACATCCGTCAAGTGGTAGAAGGTGTGATGGATGATAAAATGAACGATCTATTTAAAAGATTTAATGAAAACTTGGTTGGATTCTTCGCGAAGGAAATTAAACCAATGAGAGATGAATTGTCGAGTATTAAGGATTCTTTAACATTCATTAATGATCAGTATGAAGGCATAAAGAAAGAAAATGAAGCCTCTAAACTAAAAGTAACAACTTTGGAGAAAGAGAATGCAGAACTGAAAGGAACTGTACATGCATTAGCTCAGAGAGTAAATCAAATAGAACAACACTCCCGTCAATGTAATTTAGAACTCCAGAACGTTCCTGAGTCAAGAAATAAAAATCTTAAAACAATAATAACAAAGTTGAGTGAAGTCATTGGTAGCTCTCTAAATAAAAAGGACATTCTAAATTGTACACGCACTGCCAAAATGAATCGCGAATCCAAGCGTCCAAGATCTATAATAGTGCATCTAGCTTCACCTAGGATTCGCGATGAAATGCTGGCGATGGCCTCAAAATACAACAAGGTGAACTCACAAAACAGACTTAATGCTACACATCTTGGATTAATAGGACACACCACTCCTGTTTTTGTAACTGAACATCTATCCCCAGTGAATAAGGCTATTCATGCGGCGGCTAGACTCAAAGCAAAGGAGAGCGGATATAAATATGTGTGGGTGCGTAATGGCAGAATATTTATGAGGAAGACCGATGAGAGTGACTATATTCTGGTAAAAAAGTTTAGAAACTCTAAAAAAAACTTATTTAAGTAATTCTTTTTGTTCCTTTCTTTCTTATTGTCTGTTATATGGTAAGGTTTTTAATAAAATACGATACGCTAAAATTGTACTATCAAAATTGTAGTGGTCTTAAGACCAAAACACATGGTTTCTATAATCAAATACTATGTAACAACTATGAAATAATAATAATCACTGAGACCTGGCTAAATGATTCTGTTTCGAGTAGTGAACTTTTTGACCCTAGATATGTAGTATATAGAAGAGATAGATCTTCTGCCAGTAGTACTAAGAAAGAGGGAGGGGGGGTTTTAATAGCAGTATCTAGGAAATTAAAATCAAAGCATTTAAAAGCTTGGGAGTCGGATCTGGAGGATTTATGGGTTTTAGTCGAAGCGCCAGTTTCACACTCAATTTATCAAATTGCTTTCTGTGCCATTTATTTACCATCTCCTGTAAAAAGTGTAACTTATGATAAATTTTATGACACATGTACTAGCGCCCTGGAAGAGAAGTGTCTACATTGTATAGTGGGTGATTTTAATCTATTTTCCATAAATTGGAGCTTGTTAGATGAGGATTCTGCGAAATTCGAGCTTTCCACTGTTAGTCAGTCATTTATTGATTTTTTAAACGTCAATGATTTGAAGCAGTACAGTCGTATAAAGAATCAGAGTTTAAATAGAACACTTGATTTGGTTATTGCAAATTTACCAAACTGCACAGTAGAACAGGCACTTTGCCCCCTCAGTAAAGTTGACAGGCACTATCCTCCTCTTGACATAAGTATTAAGCTATTAAATGAAATAAGATTACCTTATAACACTGAAAACGTACAATTAAATTTTTATAGAGCTGACTATGATAGTATTTGTAAAGAATTAGCGAGTTGTGATTGGGTCAAGCTACTTGATGGGTTGACAGATGTAAATAATATGCTACAAATTTTCTACCAGAAAATTCGGGATATTATCAAAAAATTTGTCCCCAACAAATCGTCAAAGAACAACAACTACCCACCTTGGTTTGATCGGAATCTAATTAGAACTCTAAAAGAAAGGTATAAAGTTAGGTGTCGTCACAAGAAATATAAAAATCCTAGAGATGAGCTTGAACTGCAATTGCTAAGTAAAAGATGTACGCAAATGGCCACAAATTGCTACAACAAATATATAAAACTAATAGAGTGTGACATAGCAAAAAACCCAAAACTGTTTTGGTCCTTTGTCAAGGCGAAACGTGGTGGTTCAGGCGCCTATCCCCTATCAATGACTGACGGTACGACGGTAACTTCTGATGGAGTGGAAACTTGCGAACTTTTTTCTTCACACTTTTCATCCGTGTACTCTGAAAATACTAAATGTACAGAGCAGGATTATGTTTATGACCATTCAGAGTCCTTGAAATTAATTGTAAATTAATAGCCTTCACCTAGCACAGCTGAAAATTGATCATGATACCCTATTAAATAAATTAAAAAGCATTAAATGTAATAAAGGTGCAGGTCCTGATGGAATCCCTCCAGTGTTTGTAGTCAGATGTGCTGATCACCTTGTTAATCCACTATTAATTATATTCAATTTTTCTCTTTGTACTGGGCAATTTCCTACTCTATGGAAAATAGCTAAAATCGTTCCGGTTCATAAAACGGGCAGTGAGGATTATGAAGAAATTACAGGCCGATCTCTATATTATCAGTCTTTGCTAAATTATTAGAGTCAATTATTTGTCCTTATATTCAGAGACATATCAATCTTTACTTAACCACTAGCCAACATGGGTTCGTTAAATCTAGGTCTACGAGCACTAATTTGGTACATATTACGGAAATACTAATTGAAGCACTTGATGCGGGGAAACAAGTCGACGTAATATATACTGATCTTAGCAAAGCATTTGATCGGGTCCCACATGACATATTGGTTCGTAAATTAGCAGCCTACGGCATTACTGGTAGTATGTTAAAATGGTTAAAATCGTATTTAAAGGACCGAGCGTTTTTTGTGGTGGTGAATGGATATCAGTCAGGCTTAAAAAATATTAATTCTGGTGTGCCCCAAGGGTCTCACCTTGGACCGATTCTGTTTGGGGTGTTCGTAAATGAAATTCCAGAATTGATGAAATGGTCTCGTGTGTACTTGTATGCGGATGACTTAAAAATTTGCAAGACGATTGTGGAAGAGAACGATTCAATAAAGCTACAGAACGATTTTGATCAACTGATTAAATGGTGCAAAGTAAATCGTATGGACTTAAACATTAGTAAATGTTTCTATGTGCAATATGCGAGAAAAAGTAACACTATCGACTATAGCTATCACATTGGATGTAATAAAATACAGTAGTTAGACGAAATTAGGGACCTCGGGGTCATATTTGATAAAAAATTAACTTTCGTACCGCACATTGAAAACATTACTAAACGTGCATCTAGAATGTTGGGTTTTGTCATAAGATATATCAAAGTCTTTCGAAATGCTAAAATTAAAATTCTTTTATTTAACAGTTTGGTAAGAAGTATATTAGAGTACAGTGCTGTAGTCTGGAAACCTCATTACGCAACACATTCACTGAGAATCGAGGGGATCCAAAAAAGATTTATAAGACATTTGTCATACGCAAGCGGATTTAGAAGTAATAAGAAGCGTGTATCATATGAAAATAATTTGATCAATTTCAAAATGATTTCTCTTGAAAACCGCGGGGATATTATTGATTTGATTTTTGCTTCTAAAATTATTAGTGGTGTTATTGACTGTCCTGAAATTTTAAGTAAATTTAATATATGCGTTCC
Organism: Parnassius apollo; assembly: GCA_907164705.1. Classification (NCBI taxonomy): domain Eukaryota; kingdom Metazoa; phylum Arthropoda; class Insecta; order Lepidoptera; family Papilionidae; genus Parnassius; species Parnassius apollo. The sequence continues at coordinate 2,090,825 of CAJQZP010000117.1, forward strand.
CTTTCGTTACCCGCGCTACGCTCGTAAGATTACACCATTGACTAGACCATGTAGAAGAACAGTGTTTGGCTCCAATTCCCCAATTGCTAGATTGAGTAAACTTGTTAACAAATTTAGACATAAAATTGATATATTTTTCGACCCACCTAACAAGCTCCGTCGCACCTTAAGATACCATCTTTTGTAACATTCTATAAAATATGTTCTTTCCTTTTCGCTTCTATATATTTTTATTTGTATTTAGTTATAATTTCTTAATTTTTAATTCTTTCTTTTTCTCAGTAATAGAGGTACACAGTGCTGAGAAAGTTATTTGCATGTTGTATCCGCCTGTAATTATTTGTACATTTTAGTCCTTATCGCGTCATTGTATTTAAATAGCATGTAAGGAATGATGCAAATGTTGGTGGATCAATAAAAAAAAATGACTGTTACGCGTTCAAGTCGACGGCACTAGCGCCATCTAGTCTCAAACCGAAGAACTAAGTTTTCTAGAAAATCTACACTCGAACACTCGTCGCTTTGCGCGCATTTACTTGAATATTCCGGATGCTTCATTGCTAATTTGTATATATAGGCGCTGCAAGATGCGATCGGGGCAGTATTGGATTTGGCGAGACAAGCGGAGCTTCGGAGCGGAATAAAGTGAATTAGTGTGTTTAATTATTGGTGTTTTAAGATTTAATTTGTGTAAAGTAAATTAAAGTGTTAATTTAGGTAATTTTATCGGCAATTTTTATTGTCACGAACCTCAAGCTCGTAACAACTTGGTGTCAGAAGTGGGATAAAATCATGCCGATTTTACCAAAGGAGGAATCGGAGGGTGTCCGTACCCGAAGTCAACGCCAGCAGGAGACGGACCAGAGGAGATTTGGTGGTGCAACGCCGCAGACGTCGGAGGGCCAACGGCCAGCCACGGAGGCTGCGGGCCCGTCAGTAGCTCCTACACCTGCAGCACCTGACTTAGGTGCTCTGATGGCGATGCTACAGGAGCAGCTGCAGCGCTGACGAGAGGAACAGGCCCGTCTGTTGAAAGAGAAGCTGGAAGAACAGGCTCGCCGACAGGAGGAACAGGTCCGTCAGTTGAAAGAGCAGCTGCAGAGCGGACAGGATGAACAGGCCCGTCGGTTAGTAGATCAGCAGGCGGAACAGGCTCGCCGACAGGAGGAACAGGTCCGTCGGTTGGAAGAGCAGCTGCGGGGCGGACAGGCAGAACAGGCCCGCCGACAGGAGGAACAGATGCTTCTCATGAAGGACCTTCACGCTACCTTCGGGAAAGAGATAAGGGAGGTGAAGGATAAGGTTGCTCAACATGAAAACCGCCTGTCGGAAGCTGAAACCCGAATTGACCAAGTGAACAATCGGGTTGACAACGTAATGGCTGACATGAGGAAATCACTTGACGAACTCAAACTTGGGGAGGGAACTACAGCTCCCGTAGTAGCTACTACACCTTCGCTACGTGGGTTCAAGGTGCCACCATTCGACGGGACTTCTTCCTGGTCAGCCTACAAAATCCAGTTCGAAGCTGTTATGAAGGCGAACGGCTGGAATAAAAATCGGGCCATGACTGCTCTCACACTAGGCCTGCGTGACCAGGCCTTAACAGTTCTGGAAGCTCTCGGTGAGGAAGTGACTTATGAGCAACTCCTTGAGGCATTGGAGGCGAGATATGGCGACGCTCACCTGGAACACGTCTTTCGTGCGCAGCTTAAAGATCGTGTGCAGCGCATCAACGAAAACCTGCAGCAGTGGGCTCTAGAAGTGGAGAAGCTGGTGCGAAAAGCATACCGGTCTGTACCTGCGCTCATTGAAGGGAACCTGGTGCAGACATTCATCGACGGCATCCGCGACCTGGAAGTCAGAGCTGCTGTGAGGCTCGGGCACCACGAGACGCTTAAGGACGCCTTGGCCCATGCACTGGAAGTGGAAGCCGTGCGGCAGGATCATCGTTCCCATCGCGTCAGGGAGGTTGCGGCAGCTACAGTTCGCGACCGCAACAAAGGATACAGCCCAAGGTGCTATGGCTGTGGGGAAAGGGGCCATCTTCGATCCAGGTGCCCTAAGTGAACCGCAGAAAGGGAAAGTGAACGATATCAGGAGGGTAGTGCAGCTAACGGCACTGGCACTGCCTGGCGGCGACAGGATCATCGTTCACCTCACGCTAGGGAGGTTGCAGCAGTTACGGTTCGCGACCACAATAAAGGATACAGCCTAGGTAACGCTATGGCTGTGAGGAAAGGGGCCATCTTCGGTCCAGCTGCCCTAAGCATACCCTAGGAAGGGAAGGTGAACGGTCTCAGAAAGGAAGTGCGGCTAACAGCACCGCCCAGCAGCAGCAGAAATACGACTTTACTATCAGACACTGCAGCGGGAAAGCTCACGGCAACGCAGATGCATTGTCAAGAAGACCTTGTCCTGAAGATTGCAACCATTGTAGTAGGCAAGAGAGTAAGGAAGTGGTATCCGTGAGGATGCTCAGGACAGACCACCTCAGCAACGGGTGGAAGGACAGTCTACGACATGCACAGCAGGAAGATCCGGACATCAAGCCGATTCTGGGATGGATGAAGGCCCGTGCTACCAAGCCTAAGTGGAGGGACGTCTCAGCGATGAGTTCAACCACGAAAAGCTATTGGGCCCAATGGGGCAGCTTGCTGATTCTGGATGGAGTCCTGTGCCGTAAATGGGACAATGGTCGAGGAGACAGCTGTCGTTTGCAAATGGTTGTCCCTAAAGCTAAAGTGCCGAATGTTCTACAGCTGTGCCATAATGGTCGCTCAAGAGTCCATCTGGGAGTTAAACGAACTCTGCTGAAGGTCCGAGAACAGTTTTACTGGGTCCATTATCGTGACGATGTCGAGGGTTGGTGTCGTACATGTACAAGTTGAGCGGCCGTGCAGGGACCTCAGACACGTAGTAGAGGAGCACCGAAATTGTACAATGTTGGTGCACCACGGGATAGGACAGCCCTTGACATTGCGGAGCCGTTACAGAAAGGCGCAAGAGAGACTCCTAAGATCGTCCATGTGGATCGCTTGGCGCGTTATTATGGGGCCGATAATACTCGGGACGAGCATGTCTTAGGAGGGGGCAGTGTTACGCGCTCAAGTCGACGGCACTAGCGCCATCTAGTCTCAAACCGAAGAACTAAGTTTCTAGAAAATCTACACTCGAACACTCGTCGCTTTGCGCGCATTTACTTGAATATTCCGGATGCTTCATTGCTAATTTGTATATATAGGCGCTGCAAGATGCGATCGGGGCAGTATTGGATTTGGCGAGACAAACGAAGCTTCGGAGCGGAATAAAGTGAATTAGTGTGTTTAATTATTAGTGTTTTAAGTTTTAATTTGTGTAAAGTAAATTAAAGTGTTAATTTAGGTAATTTTATCGGCAATTTTTATTGTCACGAACCTCAAGCTCGTAACAATACTATACCTTTTTAGGGTTCCGTAGTCAACTAGGAACCCTTATAGTTTCGCCATGTCTGTCTGTCCGTCTGTCCGTCCTCGCTTAATCTCTGTGACCGTTAGCACTAGAAAGCTGAAATTTGGTACCTATATGTGTATCAATCACGCCGACAAAGTGGTAAAATAAAAATTGGAAAAAAATGTTTTATTAGGGTAGCCCCCCCATATGTAAAGTGGGAAGAGATTTTTTTTTTTAATTTAAACCCTAACGTGTGATATATTGTTGGAAAGGTATTTAAAAATGAATAGGGGTTTACTAAGATCATTTTTTGATAGTGTCAATAATTTCGTAAATAATCGCTCCAAAAGTAAAAAACAATGTGTCCCCCCCCCCTCTAACTTTTGAACCATAAGTTTAGAAAATATGAAAAAAATCTGAAAAGTAGAACTTTATAAGGACTTTCTAGGAAAATCATTTTGAACTTGGATGGAAAGTCGGAGCGCCTGCCGCGGAGCGTGCAATGATGCACGCTCCATGTTCGCGCACGTACCCACTACCGGGAGCAGTTGCAGGAGCGCGGAGCGCTCCTGGAGCGCGAACATAATGGATACCCACCTTTAAACTCATAAGTGGGAACACTTATTGTGACGGACGGGAAACTACGGAACCCTACACTGAGCGTGGCCCGACACGCTCTTGGCCGGTTTTATTTAAATAAAACTAGATGTTACGAATTTTATCAAGTCATCATTGTCATCATCATTATTACATACCTTCACATGTCCACTGCTGAACATAGGCCTCCCCTAAAGTAAAGTTACAGCCTATATACGTCCCACTGCTGGGCACAGGCCTCCCCTCATTTCTGAGAGGGTCTTAGGGCAAGGAAGTGTCCGCCGCGCTGCCCCAATGCGTGTTGGCGAACTTCACATGTCTTCGAAATATTTTTTTTCTCTCATTCCTCAGACATGCAGGTTTCCTCACGATGTTTTCCTTCACCGCCGAGCACGTGGTAAATCAGCACTTAAAATTGCAATTAACAATTTCATTGGTGCCGGCGGGGATCGAACCCGGGTTACTCGCGTTCTGTTACATTTACAGAGAGCGTTAACCATCTAAGCTACCACGGCTCACTCACGGCAGCAGGATCGTGCTTTGTGAATTCCCCTAGGAATGCCACAAAGCACGGTCCTGAGCTACCTGCATCCATCAACTTGCTGCTTGTCTTGCATCTAATGGGGAGCCGCCCTAAATTTCGCCTACCAGTATGATGTAGTAATTAGTAATTTGAATAAAAAAATACTACCTATGGTTAGTGGTAGTATTTTTTAATGATGTTACCCAATTCAATACTTACACAAGTAACAAGCAAAAATCTATTTTTACAGTACAGCAGCAATTCACGAACATTTAAAATCTACGATCACACTTTTATGGTGTATGTGTAACTATGCAAGTATGTAATGCAATGCAATGCAAGATTAAATGCTGCTGAGGAGTACCACTCAAATACTGATATTGTAGGATGCAAAATGAAACACTGTTTATCGTGAGGCCGTGCTAATGGTACTGAATTTATTATAAGAACAATAAGTATACAATGCATTGAAATGACGTCAAACACGAGCACGCGCTCCAATTACGCTAACATATAAAAATGTACGGGTTTAGTCGTACAAGTGGTAAGATCCCTGGGGGGATATAAACTTTACAACATTTTTAAAAAAAGTAAAACTATTATGCTTTCACCCAACCCCCACTCTTCCTCTTTTTCCTTCCGAGCACAGCAGTGCACGCATTGCTGCTTGCTTTAAGAGGATAGTTCTTACTCAGGTTGACACCTAGGTAGAAAAGGTGACTTACTCCCTAATAAAGGTATGTGAGGCGAATCCTACCATTTGATAGACGAGGTTCGAGAGCCAATTATAGCGAAAAGTTCATCCAAAAATACTTAACTCAAATCTCACAAATTAAAAATAATTAAAAGTAGCATTTTTCACTTTTTTACGTTTTGCAATATTAGGGCTCCTTTTTTGTTAGGAATTCATCTGGATAAGTAACACCCACTTTTCTGTTTGAATAATATATTTGATGGAGTTGCAGGTGTCCATAAGCTGCATTACTATTTATTATCGGTTGGATTTTTAAATAAAATGTTGAAAATTTAATATATTATAAAATTTACTGAAACAACAAATTTAAGATAAAAGATGTAAACCGACATAAACACCCATGTGGTAGTCTACAAAATTATTAATAAATTAATGCATCTTATAATTAGAATTTGCTACTTTCACTAGTAGTTCGCGACACTTGTTCACTTTTCCTTTTCAATTAAAAGAAATACGGCGTTACCTACATATAATCGTTGATCATAACTTACTTTAAAATTAATATTTTTTGTCTCTATACCTGTTTCTTTCTATTTTCATTTAGTGAAGAAAGAGATAGAGAAAGATTTTCTTAAATGATTTCGATTTTTATGAGTATAGTTGTATTTTCACGCTTTAAAGTTATTTTCGACCAGAAACTATGACCTTATTTACTTGTATTAAGTTGGAGATTATAATTATAATGTTTAAACAGGTGAAACGCGTTGCCCGTGAGGTTGCTGCCAACGCCGCTGCAAACAATGCCAACGGGGAAGCGTCCAATAATTACAGCGATAAATCGACGAAACAGGTATATAAATAATGAATAAAACAGATTTCATCGTGTAATTAATATATTTCTAGTTTCCGAAGTTTCAGGTGCACTTAGCAGCACTGGTGGTCGCGGGGGCACTGAGGTGATTTCCATCCCGATGTCAAAGTTAACCCGGAGTTTCTTCAGCTTTTTAATTAATAATTTTGGTCCGTATCTACGTAGAATGAGTAGTGATAAACAAATCAAGACCAAGACAGTCTTGCTAGCGGTCTCGGTGTTGCTTTTTCGGCCTTGGTCTGGCTCTCGTTCAAATACTTGTTGTCTGGGTCTTGGTTTTGCAAATTCAGAGGACCTAGACCAAAACTGCAAGACTATTAGTAGAGTAAACTGGAAATGTTAAACACATAACATGTTTTGTTCCCATTAAAAATTTATTAAAGTTATGACAAAAATATTCTCATAATATATCTTATTTATAAAAGAAATTAAAATTTTTCTTTTCTTGCACTTTGGCCTTGGTCATGCATTCTCAGTCTTGGTTTCTTTTTCTCCTTTAATTTCAAACCTTCACCTTTCCAAAATCATATGTTTGGTGTTGAAAGAATAAAGAAACCGCATGGTGCGAGGTCCATACGCACCGAATCGGTGCGCACCGTAGCATTGACATGATGTATTAGTATGTCACTTCTTGGTCGTCATTATCATTCATCCTACGGGGGTTATGTCTCTGAGAAATTTTCTTTTAACTTTCATGTAGTGATATTATCATATCTTTTCATTTCAGGAGCCATCCGAGGAAGAGGTTACTGAGGAACAGATGGAAGCGGATCTCATCAAGGGTGCTGATGCTAACGACATTGAACAGGTATATTGTTAATCTTCCAAAAAATAATCATACTAAGGGTAAGACTTCACAAATCCACAAACTTCAAGTAAATTAATTATATTTCATTTTTATTTTGTTTTTAATCTGAATGTGAAAAGTTAAAAATGTTTTCATGAAGTAGATTTGGAATAAGTATCTCTAAGATCTACTACGGACATCATACGATTTGTACGATTATTTTTCTAGAATATTTTTAGAATAGAATAGAATTCATCAGTCGACTTATCGTTGAGGGGAAGGCCAAATTGACCTCTATAACCTTACGTGTTTTGTAGAGCGGGACAGAATTTCATGTCGGCATACCGCTTGCAACTTTACAAGGTGCAGGTTCGGCTACGCATGGAATACTGTTCTCATCTCTGGGCCGGGGCTCGATAGTGCCAGCTCTTTCTAATAGATCGCATTCAGCGCAGAGTGGCTTGAATTGTCTACGACCTAGTTCTTTCTAATCTGCTTGATTATACTGGCGCTGCGAGGAGATTTTGCATCCCTCTGCATATTCTGTCGGACCAATTGAGATCTAGAACTTTGTGTTAGTCTCTGGAAAAGGCCATGTTAACTTAATAACAGAATGAACGAAAAGTTTTATACAAGTGTCTCGCAACAAACTCACACAAGCGCAGTGTTCACCTTTTTTACACGGAGAAATGCCTATGTATACTCGTCTTACGGGGATTATATTTTACATGCACTGACTAAAACCCCATTGGGTTCCACCTTCGTCGCATATTGTTAAGACCACGGGGACGCTTTCACACAACTCTGTGTCCTCACCAGCGCCGACTGCCCCGTGGGGACGCGTCTCTTGGGAGAGTACCACTCTTCCGTCCTCTCCTTCACGAGCACTCGGAAGCACTAGCCTTTCGAACCCTAGAAGCGGATCTGGTCTGTGGCCTTGCCACCAACTGAGATTTGGCTGCGGAGTGTAGGGCCCACTCAGTGCGGCCCCGCCAGAGTCGCGGAGGTAAGGGCGCATCGCTGCAGCGGCAGGGGGAGAGGGCACCCCTCTCGCTGCAGCCTACCAACACACATCCGAAGTGGTCACCTCGGGCCAGACATGTTCCTCTTAGCTCACCATGGATGACCAAGCTATGGCTACTAAACCTCCCTTACCCCCGCCACCACAACAAGGGGAAAACTGTTTGGGTAAGCGTGCGGGTTTAACCTGCAGTAGCATCCAGAAAAATAACGCGCTATTTTGTACTGCCGACGTGGCGAAAACCGTGAATTGGCGTCGTAAGAGGCGACAGAGAGAAACAAATCAAGAGATAGGCAGCAGCGTCTCCTGTATATACATAAACTGCAATAACCAAGCGCGGCAACTATGGCTAATATCCCCCTATGAGGATGCAAAAAACAAGTAAAAAAATGGAGGGGGTAAAAGGTAACAAGGCAAATAAAAAAAAAAAAAAAAAAAAGAAACAATCTATTGGGGAAGCATATATTCAGCAGCTGTTACCGGTTCAGCCTATTAAAGCGTGTGCGTGCGTTGCAAGACGCTTCTATGAAGCTTCCACATGTCATCCTTTCCAGCAGCTGAATATTAACGGAATATAATAGTCAGCTGCTAGATAGGGTTTGAGGTAATCACCACGCTCGTCAATTGGATTTGCGGTCTCAGAACCGAATGTTTCACACCTTTAACGCTGTTTCCAGTGATCGATCAATGTATTTTAAGTGGAATATAACTTAATGGTTATTCTGTTATCTGTCGAAAGTCATAAATGCTTGGTTTTTACTTTAACGACTCTTACGACATACGCGGAATGTAATGGGTTCATAGATTCTCTAACGATGAGCAATAGGCTCAAAGGGCCTCAATGATGACACATTAAAACCACTTTCCAGGTGCCGGATTCTACCCACGGCGGCGAAGATGAAGACAAATCGTCACGTTCCCGCATCACAATGATCACACCGGCCCAATTAGACTTGGTCGCCGCGAAACTTGCCGATTGGAAGAAACTCGCCTCGAAACTTGGCTACAAACAAGACGAGATACAGTTTTTCGAGACGGAGAATGCGACAGACGCGGCAAGAGCGAAGAATATGCTCCAACTCTGGTTCGATGATGATGAAGACGCGTCTGTCGAGAATTTATTCTACATTATGGAGGGTCTTAAGCAGACTGAGGCCTGTGAAGCGCTTAAAAATGCGAAATGACACAGGCAAACAAAATTATAAGCTTAAGACATGAACAATTCAGGCGACATTTGCATAAACTTAATTGAAAAATAAATTTACTTGACGCAGTTGATTGAAGTATTTGCGAAATTAAAAATAAGTACTTTACTTAGTTTTTTATTTACTTACAACGCTTTGATATTAAAATCCATAAGATATTAGAAATATATTACATATATTATACATAAAGGAGACGGAGATTTCTGGACTCAATTTGTAATAAATTAAAATATGGTTTAAAAAAGCGTTATATTTTTCTATTTCAAAATAGCCCAATAGGGTATTTTACACCATATAAAAACTATGAAAAAAATACATATTTATGATAGATTTTGTAAAAAGTAAACGAGAAATATTGAGTTTTATTCCGAAAAGGCATCATGGAAAACGAATTCGTAAAAGCAGAAAGTACTAATCTACCAAGGATAAATAAATTGATGGTGGCAAAATTTTTTGCATGCAATCCCAATTTATGTTCTGCTGAGTTGAGGAATGTTAAAACATCAATGTTATTACCTACCTATTACCAACTTTTGTTTATATAAAAACACAACACCAGATCAGAGTGTATTTTGATATAATATAGTTTATGTCGCTATCATAGTTCAGTTAATCTATAATTACAATCATTAGTTGTAATATCTAAGTTAACGTAATCTATTACAAAATTTGACTTGCAATACCTATAACCTCATGATGTGTTGTTTCGTATAAACGATAGTTAAATATAAGTCAAACTTACATCAAAATGATTTTCACAGAAGAAGAGTCTAGTTTTTGTAGACAATGTATTCGGGTATCTTCTTGCCAGTTTTAACCAAGTATTTCTTATATTTAAATCATTTGAAACTTGAATCCATAACTTTCCCGGCGTTCTTATGCTCGTATTTTTGCATTCAGGCACAACACAACAGTGATGTAGATGATAACTTATTATTAAACATTAAAAAGTATCTTATTCCTTTGCAAAATCGGCAAAGTTCTAGGATAGTGACATCACGAGTTGAACAGCATGGCGGCTAGCGTTTTGACGCGAAAATTTAAAACGATAGATTAAAAGTAATTTTTATGGCATTATTTGGGTTAAAAAATTATATAAAATTATAGTTGTTCATTATCATTCTAGGATTCATTTAAAAAACTGAAAATGGGAGTAACACCCTATTAACAACGTCATTGGTACCGGCGTAATAGAATCTGAACTGCCCTCGTATTGTGAAATAGCCCCCGAACCAGGCCTCTGTCACTCTTACTACCTGCATGAAATAATTAAGTACTTACAATCGCGAGGCTTCATGCGCAGTCGAAGCTAGGGCGTTGTATTGTAGGCGATTGAATGTTAAAGTTTTTTAACGTTATTTACGTAAATAGTTTTTTGTAAATACTTGTTGAAATAGTTTTTGTTTAGTGTTTAGTATCTATATTTAATTGTAGGATAAAATAGATGTAAAAAAGTATTAATATAATTAAAAAATATATTTAATTTATATTACCTTTTTGATAAATTATAATGGCAAAACGTCATTCCTACTATAATTGTTGCGTGGATGAATGGATGGACCAACAAAAGATTTCAGATATACCATTCTTACCGAAAGATTTTAGTAAGAAGTTATGAAAGTTGAATTTATTTCATGTTTTATGTTACATAGGTACTTATAGCATAAAATAATTAACTAATAATTTATCTACAGAAATAATACCTAAGTACTTTATTACAAAACTTATTTGAAATTCACTTCACTATACAAGTATCTACTTACATACCTATACTTGTCTTTTGTAATTAATTTTTTTTAAGTTATAATAACACAAAATACTGAATTTTAAACTTGGTTTACTAACAAGTTTTTAACTGAGTATAATACGATCACATTTCTGTTAGGAATCGTATTTCAGGTTTATTTATTGATTTACACTATCTAACTATTTCTTCCAAGCCAATTATAGCGATGCTCGACGAATGGCCTTGAAAGTTGCATGCGTTGGGCATCGCAGAATTCACATAGGTTCGAAAATATGGTCAGTTGATCATAGTCATAACAGGTACTTCACCTAAGTAACTTGATTAACATTTCGCAATGTATTTTTTTACTCTACATTGACAGCCCTTAGTAACCACGTGAAGTCCACCGTGACGTAGGAAGCGGATAAGATGCTATGTAATACGGACACTCACGCGCAGCGATAAAGTTTTATTTAGCTTGCGTGTGCAATTTATCAATTTATAATGAAAATAATTATGTAGGATATTAAAAGTCTCCGATATCCTCGCCGGCACCAATGAAATTGTTAATTGCAATTTTATGTGGTGATTTACCACCTGCTCGGCGGTGCACAGTGGGGTATTTGGACGATCTGGGCGGTCAAAATTATTTTTGTGCTCTAATTAGTTCCTATTTTTATATCTAGCTAGATTATGATATTTTTGCCATTTAAAACAATGTGTTTGTGAAAAAATATATATTGTAGAAATTTTAATAATACATAATGCAAACATCACTGATAATTTTTTAATAAAATGACACCGGCTAATCTGAATGTGTTAGTTCTTCACCAGAAGATAAATAAGAATCATCTGCAGAGTCTTCATAAGTAGGTTCTTTGGAAACTGGATCTGAATGAGGTTCCGCAGGAAGCAACATCTCCAGGGTTTATTTCATGAAAGGCTTGGATTGCTTTCGAGGCAATTTCCAGTGAGTTTCTTTTCTCTTCACTCAGCATTTCCAAAACTTCACCCAAATGCATCAGCAATCGTTTTACTGTCATCAAGCAAGGCCTGAACATTAATTTCTGCGCAATTTTCAGTAACATTTACTGACTCCTTATCTGGGTAGCATTCCATTTTAGCCCACTGTAACTGGGACAGAGATTTTTATTTCTGTTTCTTACGGTTTCATACTGTCATTTTAGATTCTGTTCTATCCTCCTGATGTCTTACAGAAAATGGTTACTTGTTTTTTGTAGTCCGCTTTCGCGAAGCGAACAACTCTAACTACATGGGCAGCGTCCCTCTTCCCAGATGCTGCCAGCTTCACCTTAGCCGCGTATGTAGACGACACTTTCACAATTCTACCTTTAGGTAAAGTAACTGCATTTTTAGACCATAAAACATAAAAAAAACATAAACACTCACGCCTGTCACCCAGAGGGGTAGGCAGAGACTACAGACTTCCATTTAGCACGATCCTGACATACCTTTCTCGCCTCTTCCACATCCATATACCTACGCATACATGCTTGTCGGTTAAGGGTACTCTTAATTTGGCCCATTTTTAGTATATCGCCAATTTGGTCGACAAACTTCCGCCTAGGACGTCCCTTTCCGACTCTTCCATTCACTTCTGCAACATATATTTGCTTTGTCAGTCTTTCCGCATTCATTCTTTCTACATGACCAAACCACCGAAGCATTCCTTTCTTAATCCTGGTCACCGCATCATCTTGCAAACCACACTCTTCTGTTATCACACAGTTTCTCACCCTGTCACTCAGATTCAGCCCTAACATACTCCTTAGCGACCGCATTTCTACTGCATTTATTCTACTCTCGTGCTTCTTCTGCCACACCCAACTTTCACTACCATACGTTAAAGTAGGGACTAATACAGCACTGTGAATTGCCATACGTTGCCTTTTTTGACACATTCTGACTTTTCACAATAGAGTGTAGAGCCCCATTTACTTTATTTCCTGCATTCACTCGTCGTTCAATATCCTTATCATATCTCCCATCCCTGCTGAATACACATCCCAAATATACGAACTCATCCACTTGCTCAATTAACTCTCCTTCTATTCTTATTTCACATACCGTTTTGCTTTCATCTCTTTCAAAAACCATCACTTTCGTCTTACTTGCGTTCACTTTCATTCCCCTTTCTTTTAATGACCTGTTCATTAATGTAACCATCATTTGCAACTCGGCCGCCGACGACGCAAGTATGACTTGATCATCGGTGTACAAAAGGCATTTGATGGTTAACTCACCCATTCTTAACCCGCATTCTTCAACTTTCAAATTTTCCAAACAGCTGTCCATAAATAGGTTGAACAGCCACGGGGAAGCTACACAGCCCTGTCTGACACCTTTATGGATGCCAAACCAGTCCGAGTAGACCCCGTTGATTCTAACACAAACACTCGAGTCCCTATACAGAGACTTTAATGCCTGTATCAAACCAGCGCTCAACCTAAATGCGTTCAGCGTTTGCCATAACACATCCCTGTCCACTCTGTCATAAGCCTTTTCCAAGTCCATGAACGCACAAAAAACTTTTTGGTTTTTCGCCAAAAACTTCTCCGCGATCATGCGCATGGAAAAGATTTGATCTGTACACCCCATTCCCTTTCTAAATCCCGCTTGCACATCCCAAATTTTTTCATCAGTTTCTTTCATAACTCTTTCAATTAGTACCTTAGCATACAGTTTTCCCACAATGCTAAGAAGGCTGATACCACGGTAGTTTTTACAGTCCTGCTGTGACCCTTTTCCCTTATATATTGGGACTATCACGGCTTTGCACCAGTCTCCCGGTACCCGCTTTAGTTCCCAACATAAATTAAACAAGGTGTACAGCAGGCCTGCCACCACGTCCTCTCCAGCCCTTAGCATTTCGAGTGAAACTCTATCATATCCGGCTGCCTTACCTACTTTCATGCTTTTAGACCATCTTAACTCTATAAATTCTAAAATTCAGTTCACAATGGAGTTAGAGGCAAACAATTCCTTAGCTTTTCTAGATGTGTTAGTAATTCGGAATCCTGATAACACCTTGAGCCATACTGTGTATAGAAAAAAGACCCATACAGATAGATATTTAAACGGTGATTCTCACCACCACCCTTCACAGTTAGCTACCGTGGATAAATCTTTGTTTCAGAGAGCACGAGGGATCTGTGACAGTAAACACCTAGCTGCAGAGCTCCACCATGTCAAGCAAGTTTTGCATGACAACAAGCTTCGAGTCCCGCGCCTACGTCACAGTGAACGAGTGAAGCCGGCCACAGTCGAGCGTGTACCTGCTGTACTGCCATATGTTAGAGGAGTCACTGACAAGATTGGCTACATCTTGAAGCGCGCTTCCATCAAAACATACTTCAAGCCGCTAAAGAAGATTGGTCAGTTTTTACCATCGGTCAAGTGTAATGTCCCTCTGCAAGATGCAGGAGTATACAAGCTTGATTGTGAATGTGGTCTCTCCTACATAGGACAAACTAAAAGATCAATAAAAACCCGCGTTAAAGAACATATAGCTGATGTGAAGAATCGACGCTCCGGGAAGTCTGTGAACACGTACAGGATCGCCCCCGTCACTACATCAGATTTGGTAGACCGCAGATCCTCGCTAAAGAACACCGATTCCTTCCAAGGATGATTCGCGAGGCTATTGAAATCAAAAAACATCCTAATTTCAATAGAGAAGATGGCTGGGTGCTACCATCTTCTTGGGATCCTATAATAAATAAAATTAAATCGTCTTGCAGTTTTATGCTTGGGTTGGACCCAAGCATAAAACTGCAAGACTTCAAGATACCATAAGTGCATACTGCATAGATCGGAACAAAAGTTAAATTTTAATCTATGGTAACCGCGGTTAACTATGACATATGGACGTTGAACATATCAGTCCTGCCCGTGACCATGAGTGCTGTAAAGCGTTCGAAACGTCGGGTAATTAAAAAAGTTAAATACACGCGATAAATTCCGTAAAAACTAGTATTATTTCAATACATCTATAGTGCTTCTTAGGTCTTCAGTTTTTCTTCTTTTTCATTGCTCACTTGATTCTTGGTCGACTACTGACTTTCGGAATTGTAAAAGTCCCTTCCAGTCAATCTGTATTCTTTTTAATGAATATTTCCCATTTTTTGTGTGATGCCGCCCATCTTGAATTCATTTTGGAATTGAATCTTTAAAAATTGTGCTTAATTTCTTTTATTTCTTCCGTAGAATAATTATTATAATTTGTAAGAAAAGTTTCGAAAAATCTAGTTTGTCGTTTAGACTCGGCAAATTTTGCCGCTGCATCATACCAAGCTCAGCCCGAGTCATTACTTTGACATTCGATGGCCCTTAAACAAATTAAAATAACATAATCAACAAAATTTTACATCTACGAAAATTTGCTTTTGGACCCCATAAAGTTTGGTTACCCTATTTTTTTAAAAACCAGGGGATTCTACGCCTAATTTTAGTATTACTATAAAGATGAGTGATCAAGCTTTTTACTACATATATTTGTTTTGCCGGGAAACTTCGGAAACCACAACTAATTGACTCAGATTTGAAAACAAACATCAAAATCACAGTCGAAGATAAAGCTTATTTTGATAATTTATTTAGTACTGTTAAGAGAACGTTACGATGATTTAAATGTACGACAATTGCACACACCCGCCATAATAAAATACACACGAACTCACTGCCACTCAAAACTTTAAACAAAATTATAAACCTATTAAAATACTACTGCATAAACGGTATTTTTTTTTAAAAACATTTTAATTTTGGGTACCTCCTATACAGGTGATTTTTTATACCCACCTATTCCATCGTCTGAGGGTAGTTGAATAGCTCTTGCAAAATTATTAGGGATATGGAACAACATTTTCTCAATTCAGAGGTTTTATAAGAGTCATGTGCTCTCACCCCCCTCCTCTACGAAATAAACCGCGATTTCATATGTTCCATAGAAAATTACCTTAAACATTATACTATAACTTTGTACATATTGCTTTTTACTTTGTAATGTTATTGTAATAAAAGAAAACAACATACTATAAGTCAATGAACATACTACTTACATTACTACTATATCTTTCAGTTTCCTTTGCGAAGTAGACAGAGAGGATCGATTGCCAATAGATCGCTCCTGACATACCACTATCGCTTATTTTTTAGTTAGTTGTTATTGTAGGTCTACAGTTTCATTCGTGGAACTCTTGGTTTACCCGGGCGACACTCCTGGTAGTTTAGAGTTAGAGCAGTGGTAGATAAGGGGAAGGAAGGTTCGTAATGTATATGCCAGGAACAAATAGATGCATAAGGAACTATGAGCATTTTTGTGTGTACTTAATATGTAAATGATTTGATGTATAATAGATTTTCTTAGTTTCAAAATAGAACTGTTGAATGGTTGATGTGTAACACCTTTCCTCTCGCTTTGGGTGTCTGTGGAAATAATGTCGTCAAAAGGGACGGAAGTGTGTGACAGGGAAGCTGGGGAAGCACGCGCTATTTGATTTGACCTATGAGCGTGCGCGGGGAAGTCGGGGAAACGCGCGCTACTCGATTTAACGTTGTTGGTCAAATCAAATAGCGTGCTCTTCGGCCAGCTTTACCACCGGTCAATTTTATCATCATCATCATCATCACAGCCCTTCACAAGTCCACTGCTGAACATAGGCCTCCCCCAAGTAATGCCACAAAGCACGGTCTTCTCGAGTCCGGCAACTTGTTCTATCACCGGGAGGGCGACCATCTGTCCCAAGGAGGTGTCGGATTTATCGTCCACAAGTCTCTCGTCAACAACGTTGTAAAGATTGGGAGTGTGTCGACGAGGGTCGCGTACCTGATACTCAGAATCACCAAACGGTATTCGCTGAAGGTCATACAGGTCTACGCACCAACCTCGGCACATCCCGATGAGGAGGTGGAGGAAATGTATGAGGATATTTCTAGAGCCATGCATTCCTCCAAAACCCACTACACGGTGTTGATGGGAGACTTCAACGCAAAACTAGGCACAAGAGAAGGCGGTGAGCTGAAGTTAGGGAAATTTGGAGTAGGGCAACGGAACCGTAGGGGCCAGCAGCTGGCTGACTTTATGGAGAAAGAGGGACTCTTTATGATGAACTCTTTCTTCCAGAAGCGGCCCCACAGGAAGTGGACCTGGTCGAGCTTCGACGGTTCGACAAAAAATGAGATTGACTTCATTATGACGACCAGACGCCAACTGTTCAGTGATGTCTCAGTGATCGCAAGGGTGAAAACCGGCAGCGACCACCGAATGGTTAGAGGCACACTGAACCTTAACGTTAAGTTGGAGAGGTCTCGTCTTAAGTCAATCTTTGTCCCCCTCGTGCTCTGATCCAGAATCCCGAAACTTTTCAGCTCGAGTTACGTAACCGCTTTCAGTGCCTAGAAGATTGCAATGCAGTGGACGATATGAATGACAAGCTCGTGGAAACTGTCCATGCGATTGGAGCTAAGTTCTGCAAGACCCGCCGCAGAAGAACACAAAAACTCTCCGATCACACTCTTAATCTCATGGCTGTTAGACGGGAGATGAGGCTGCAATCGTCAACAGTTTTGACAGCATACAGGCAACTGAACAGACAGATCTCCAAATGCATGCGGCGAGACTTACGCAACTTTAATACTGCTCGTATTAAAGAAGCGATCGAGCGGAACCAGGGCTCCAAAGTCTTTGCCAGAGATCTGTCTGCCAGAAAGAGCCAACTGTCAAAGCTGAAGACTGAGTGTGGCAGCATCGTTTCCGAGACACCTGAGATTTTAAGTGAGATTGAGAGGTTCTATGGGCAGCTGTACACATCATCGTTGGAGCCACACGCAAGTGTGAGTAACGATCCAAGAGCAAGTCTTACCCGACACTATTCCGAAGATATCCCGGACGTCAGTCTGAGCGAGATTAGAATGGCTCTCCAGCACCTTAAAAACGGCAGGGCGCCAGGCGAGGATGGAATTACAGCGGAGCCTCTGAAGGCAGGTGGAACACCGGTA
Source organism: Parnassius apollo (assembly GCA_907164705.1). Classification (NCBI taxonomy): domain Eukaryota; kingdom Metazoa; phylum Arthropoda; class Insecta; order Lepidoptera; family Papilionidae; genus Parnassius; species Parnassius apollo. The sequence goes on from CAJQZP010000117.1 coordinate 2,108,701, forward strand.
CTTGAAGTCCTTCAGAAGCTCTTCAATTCCGTCCTCCATGGTGGCACTACTCCGGAGGCGTGGAGCAGAAGTGCGGTGGTCTTATTCTTTAAGAAAGGCGACAACGCTCTCTTGAAGAACTACAGACCGATTTCCCTTCTGAGCCGCGTCTACGTGCTGTTTTCGAGAGTCATTACGAATCGTCTCGCACGCAGACTCAACGACTTCCCGCCTCCCGAATAAGCCGGTTTCCGAAAAGGCTTCAGTACCATACACTACATACATACCCTGCGGCAGATTGTACAGAAGACCGAAGAGTACAATCTGCCACTTTACCTGGCGTATGTGGACTATGAGAAAGCCTTCGATTCCGTCGAAATTTGGGCGGTGCTACAGTCTCTTCAGCGGTGTCAAGTTGACTGTCGGTATATCGAAGTGCTGAAGTATTTGTACAGTAGAGCTACGATGGCTATCCGAGTACAGAACCAGAGTTCGAATCATATCCAACTGCAGAGAGGTGTAAGACAGGGTGACGTTATATCCCCGAAACTCTTCACCGCTGCGTTGGAAGACGTTTTCAAGCTACTGGACTGGAAAGGATACGGTATTAACATCAATGGCGAGTACATCACTCACCTTCGATTTGCCGATGATATGGTCCTTATGGCAGAATCGCTGGAGGACCTTAGCACTATGCTCAATGACCTCAATGGTGTCTCCCAACGGATAGGTCTTAAGATGAACATGGACAAAACAAAGATCATGTTTAATGTCCATGTCACACCTATGCCGGTAGTTGTTGGGAGCACTATGCTCGAAGTTGTTGACGAGTACGTTTACCTGGGTCAAATAGTCCGACTAGGTAAGTCCAACTTCGACCGAGAGGTCAATCGACGGATTCAACTCGGCTGGGCAGCGTTCGGGAAATTACGACACATCTTCACGTCAAGTATACCTCAATCTCTGAAAACTAAAGTGTGCAACCAGTGCGTGTTGCCAGTGATGACTTACGGATCGGAGACGTGGTCCTTCACTGCTGGCCGTATGTGGACGCTCAAGGTCGCTCAGCGAGCTATGGAGAGGGCTATGCTCGGAGTTTCTCTGCGTGATAGACTCAGAAATGAGGATATCCGCAGTAAAACCAGAGTGATCGACATAGCCCAACGGATTAGTAAGCTGAAGTGGCAATGGGCCGGCCATATAGCTCGAAGAACCGATAACCGATGGGGAAGAAAGGTTCTCGAGTGGCAGCCTCGTACCGGTAGGCGTAGTGTAGGGCGACCCCCCACTAGTGGAGTGACGACCTGGTAAGACATGCAGGAAGTCGATGGATGCAGGTGGCTCAGAACCGTGCTTTGTGGCATTGCTTGGGGGAGGCCTATGTTCAGCAGTGGACTTGTGTGAAGGGCTGTAATGATGATGATGATATCGCAGTATAAAAACCAGGTGAACGTATCTACAAAAAAATCTAAAATCGTTTTTTTTCATAAAACGGGTCACAATGTGGTCCTTTATGAACTGCTAAAATGACGGAGCTTTAATTTTCATGCTATAAGTTAGGGCTGTATGATCGTATTTGCGTATAATGTAGATACGTTCATCTGACTCTTACAACACGATATATTATCAAATACTCGTACCATTTATTTTACCTAATTTTCGATTTCTAAAAAAAATCTCGAAATTTTTATTTTTATTACCTAAATAGATTACTCCTGGCATTGGATTTTACTTGTCCATTTCGAAGATTAGCCCGGACAGACAGTCAGACAAAAAGTTTGAAAATTGTCACTTATGTTATAGTGGCAAGCAAACAAGTGTTAAAATAAAACTTTTGTACTACCGACTTCAATATAAACAAAATCAGAACTTTTATACTTCGACTGCATCAGCAATGCAGTCGAAGTATAAATCAATTACATAATTTGTTATTAAGGATAACTCAAAAGTACTGGTCAGATCTTGATCAAATTTATATGGGACCACATGAAAAGCACCAGCTTTCCAACAAAAAAAGAATCATCAAAATTGGTTCACCTGGAAAAAACATAAAAAATACAGTCGAATTGAAAACCTCCTCCTTTTTTGAAGTCGGTTGAAAAAGCTCATCTCAATAAAAGGCGGTTATTTTGATTAAAAGACAGACATCAATTTGAAACACATGAGAATTCTGCCCAAAGGTTTTAAGTTCACGTAACGAAATCGCTGCATTCAAATTGAACAAATATTCTTTAGTAATATAAAGATTATAACGATGGTTATGATGCTTTTCATCTGATTTCGACTACTGGTACAACTATCAATTACCTTCCATCGGAGGCAGTTGTGTAAGAGCAGACCTACCAGTAACTATGTGCTATCGTAAGACGCACTTGTGTCAAATAATTAAGTCTTTATTTTATGCTCAAGTTGAGTTACCATTGCCTGATGTATGGCATAGTATGCAAAAATACTGGAAAAGGGATGCCGTGTCGTTTCACCGTTAGGTAATTCTTCGTCCCATTTCGCTCAGTGGGTGTCATAATCATAAGAGGCGACTAATGGAAATGCCACATTGATCTTATGGTTTCACATAGATGTCCTATAACCATTTTGTTAACGCCAGGCGTAAAATACTCATGCTAGCTACGGGAAGCAGCCGATTTAGGAAATCACTCTCTGCAATGGACTGAATTTACTTTTACGAGCTAATTGAGGAGAAGAAGAAGGAAGCAAAGTCAGAGATACAGCCCCAATCTCACACAGCAAGAAGAAAACAACAAATTTTGTTTTCATACAAATTGGCCGCCTCCGGGTTCTGAGCCCGATATCAACGACTTACCTAACACACATATTCTTTGCTTTGAGATAGACAAGTATAGGTCATGCGATTATCTTAATCAACAATACGAAAAAAAAATACTGAAAACTAAAACAATATCAATTTTATCGATATATATTCAAAAATACTTTAATTTTCTAAGCGTACAATTTTTGACGATTTTTGAACGAAAATGAAACATTGACACCTGTGAAAAATATTTCGTCTCGCAATCTTCGAAAGGAAGCTGACGCGGATTAGATTTATAAAACCATTAAACAATGTCGGCTGCTCCGAAATTATAACTTGCACGCATTTCCTCATCGCGGCTGACTCACGGTGTGCCCAAAACAGAACTTATTGCCGTACCAAGTTTATACAGACATTCTTGTAAGCAAAAGTGACTCTTAAGTCCACAACATAAGAGTTAGTGTTGTAGATGTGTTAAGTTTGTAAGATTATGGATTTTCCAGTCTATTTTGACCCACCACGTTCCCCCCGTCTAGTCGCTTCCAGGACGAAAACGCAGAAGTTTCAGGCGCGTGGCAGTTCAGCTTTACCCGGACGTATGTCACCGCCAGTGTGGTGTTTACAGAATCGCGGAATAGTCGCTGCACCGAAATTAGTTCGAAACGAATACGTCAATGAGTAGACGGGGCGTGCTTAGTTCGCAAGCGGTCGACCCTAAAATATTTATATTTTTATGATTCGATACGCGACTAGATTTTTATATAAAAATATAACGGGCAAGCGTGAGATGCGTGCACGCAAGGGAACCGCTTTGCGCTCCGAAACAAGTGTGAAATTTGTGCCGAAATTGATGTAAGTAATTAATTAGAATTTTAAAATTATATATTTTTATCTCCAATATAGGTTTATATAAAAATATAACACGTATTTTATTGAATATATGCATGTAATATATTCTATGAAACGTTGCACTGTCTACGTGACTATAGGTAAGTATAAACTATTATAAAGTTCGTAGAAGAAAATTGTACCTAACAGTATATAAAATTATTTCTTATTAGTTTTATATGATAAAATTTTAAATTATTAGTACCTATTATAATGAGGTGGTTGTTTTGTAAATTATCTATACCTTATAACTATATAGATATCCCCTGTTTGTTTACCTAAAACTCAAACAATATTCGAATAGGGTATAAATATGTAAGGGTATTATAATATAGACGAAATTTATATATCTCTTTAACACATAATAAATAATAACTGAAAATTATTTTTGCCGTTGTTCAGATGGAGTGGGGTGGTAGATTTATGGAGATGTTTGCCAAAGTTACAACACTTGGATGTCCGTAGATTATCTCTTAATTTTCAGAATTTGCAATGCTAATCTTCGTAATTTTAGATCTATAGCTATACAATCATGATTATTTTTTTCATAAATATTTATCGGCATCTCTTAACATGATAGGGCGAAGAGCTGACTTTCATTCCAAAAATGCCGCCTACTAAAATCTGTCACCTGCTCCGTTGCTACGCCACTGAAGTCAATGTTCAGTAGTGGACTTGTGAAGGGCTGTAATTATGGTGCTAATAGAGTAATTTATAAATCCATAATATCTAAATCAAATTTTATTTTTCCCTTATAGTTAAATTAACATGTTTTATATTAAGTTTTATTAAATTAACATAAAAATAAGTATTATACGTTGGTACAATATAAGCAAAACAATAATTGTTTAAAATGTAAACTTCTTATGGTTGAATGAAGTACCACAAAAATAAATTAATGTGAGCGTTTTTTAATTGTTTGCTTGTTAGAAAAGCTCACAAGAATTGGTATACGAGTACCTATATAGTGAAAATAGCTTTAAAGTGTGAATACGAAATTCCAAAGCAAGTTTCGCTTCATGAATTTTATTGATAGTTGCACACTTTCAAGCAAATATCTTTAGGCGAATAAAGTTCGAGGATATTTTCGTATTATAACGCACTGGGCATGCCAACCTATAAACTTTTTACGATGATAAGATTTCACTAAATACCAGCACTCGAATATTTAGATTGAGCTCAGTAATACATCTTTTAGACGAAGATTCAAACGTTATATTACATCAATAATGTGGTATAGCTACGCTACAGCTATATTGATGGTCTAGAAGACAAACGTGCTAAATACAGGATTGATATTTTTTCAGTAGAACAGTTTGAGAAGTACATAAAGTTTTTACAACACTCTACTCGTTAGATTATATATCTACGTATGTTACATGGTAGAGCCACGCTGCAGTTATATTACGACTGTGGCACGCATGAGTCGGCTTGATCGGGGGACCATACTCTCACAGGATACCAACGTAAAATATTAGCTTATTGTAGTGTAGTATTTGTTTGTACGGTGAGAACCGGAGACCCTTTTTACTGGAAACGAAACGAGATATTGCATCTTAGCCCTCAGGGGTGACAACGTATCTACTATTTGATTTTTGTCGAAGATAGATATAAATGTCTATGGGCCACAGGATTCACTTAACATCAGGTGTACTGTGTTCTCGTTTGTTACTTTTATTCTATAAAAGAAATTATATAATACTTTACTACTTATTTAATGTATCTATATAACACATTTTTGCGTGCTTGAGTAACATACATACAAACCCCTTAACAACCAAATTTTATTTTTTAATTTGAAACAACCACTATCTATCGTTATGAATCGTCATCATCACATAACTTTACAAGTATACTGCTAAACATGGGCCTTCCTTAGGGAATGCCACAAAATACGGTCTTGAGCCATCTGCTTCCAAAAAATTCCTGCATCTCTCTCCAGGTTGTCACTCTATTTAGCTGCCCTTAATTTCGCTTTCGAGTACGGGGCTGCTACTGGAGAACCTCTCTTCACCATCGTTTACTGGTTCTTCGAGATATATGGTCCACCCATTTTTACTTCAGTTTACTGATCCATTGTGCTTTATCAGTTATTCTGATTCTACTGTGGGAATCTTCATTACGAATTCTATCACGCGAAGAAATTTCTATCATTGCCTTTTTCATATCTGACTAAGCTACCTTAAGCTTCCTCATTCAACCAGTAGTGAAAAACAACGACAAGTTTTGAGGAATACGTGTTGAGACGTGCAGTCATCTCCAGAACGCTGCCCACTCGCGTTGAATCCGTCGATCGATCTCTCGTCCCAAGCACTAGACTTATCTTGTCGGACAATTTGACATACTCGTTAAGAATTTAGAGATTAGTACTTCCAACACACCTATGCTCGTAAGCATATCACACGTCGACGTCACACCCATGCTTACTAGCATACTAGCATATAGCAGCATAGCTATGTTTACTAGCATAGGTGTTACGTGGACGTAACACGTTCAGTGGCGTAGCTACCTTGGGGCTAGGCGGGGCAGTGTCCAGGTGCCCCCAAGCTCAAGGGGCCCCTCAGCCTCCATGAACGACATTCTAAAATTATATACTAGCTGAACAAATAATTATTATTTTTAACTTTTTGTCCCATGAACAACATACCTCGAAATTTCAAACCGAAATCACAAAAATTTCTTCCTCCTACAGAACATAAACAACATTGTTAGAATAAAATCGTCTACTTCGTCTTAGTGTCTAAGTACATATTACGTTACTAACTGTAATATTCTTACTTTGTCTGGTATGGACTAACATTGAAAACTATCCCATGGGATCCTTTTACCGGTATAAAAGTATCCTAAGTCCTACCCAGGTTGAGCTCTATCCGTGTGCAAAATTACATACAAAACCATACATCAGTTTTGGCGCGAAAGCGTAACAAAGAAACAAACTTTCACATTTATATACAAAAAAACAAGATATTTCTTTCAAAGTTTAATTATATTTAATTACAATATACTGGATGATTTTGTACCGCCTGGAAAAAATAGGGTGTACAACAGGTGAACGAAGTAGAAGCCTATATAGCACTTATATTTTAATTTTTTTTTCATTAACATATTAAATGTATCAATCAATAAATTTTACTAATTTGAAATAAAATTTTTTTAGGCAATGCAGTAAAAATTATTTTTAGTTTTATGCAAATGCAGTAGGATGAATCGTTTTTATATAATTTTTGGAATATTCGGAATTTTTTTCTATCAGTTATAATTTAGAAAGTTTTCGAGGATAGCTTCCATTCCAGTTACACAAAACACCATATTATTTTCCAGACGGTAAATAAAAAGTCACGTCAAGTTCGATAACTTGTTGCCATAATCCCGTTGCTGTAGAAATCTTGGGATTTTTGATTAAAAAAATGCGACAAGTAGTTTTGACAGTCCTTTCTTGATGTTAACCTAGCACTACCCAAAGAATTCTCAAGAGACCGAAGCAGGTGAAAATCTGAAGTTGCAAGGTCAGAACTATATACTAATGATGACAGAATATAACTAGTGGTGGATGCATTTACACTTCTCAAGCTCTCTAAAATTTTGCTGAATGGCCAAAGGTGGTGTGGTCTGGAGTTATCATGATGAAATACCACGCTTTTACTGTTGATCAATTCCGGCCGGTTTTTTCGCAATTTCTTGCTTGAGTCTCATTAGTTGTTGGCAGTGGAGATCCAAATCGGTGGTTTTGCCCGGCTGTAAATGCTGATAATAAACGATGCCCTTCCGATCCCACCATACAAAATGTTTTTTCATTTTATTTTTATATTACTGTCCAATTTTCAGATTTCTACGTATAGCGTTTGGGCTGTGCGTTGGTAGATGAGTCAGTTACTCAGAGCATCATCTTTTATATGCAAATATTATACTCGTAGAGAAGGAAGTATGAATAAATATTATATGCTGCGTTACACATGCTACTTAGTAGCATATAGCTTTGCTTTATTATGCCCTACAGTGGGCGATAAAGATGAACTAGTTTTGTACCTTATGTATTTAGTTTAGTTCAAATAGTGCCCTAATTAAATTTTTGCCCCGGGGCCCTTGCTTACAAAGCTACGCCACTAACAGTCTTTGTCTTGTCCCTGTTTATCTTTAGACCTATACCGGAAACAAAACCACTGAGGTCATGAGCTGATACCGTATCGTTTCGAGTCCACTAGTTTGAAAACATCTTCTTATGCAATGGAGGATTTTCGGGGATATACTATCACCCATTCTTACGCCTCTTTATAGTTGGATAGGTTTCCATTATCGTGTATCACAATAGAATAGTCATCGTAGCTTTACTGTACAAACACTTCAGCACTTCGATATACCGATAGTCAACCTAACACTGTTGAAGGCACTGTAGCACCGCTCAAATCCAAATTTCGACAGAAAAGGCTTTCTTATAGTCCACGTATGCAAGACACAGTACTCTTCGCTCTTCTGTACAATTTTCCGAAGAGTATGTATTTGGTCGATGGTAGCTAAAACCCTTTCGGAAAGCGGTTTGTTCAGGAAGCCTACAGTCGTTAAGTTTGCGTGCAATACGATTCGCAATTACTCTCTAAATAGCAAGCGTACGTGGTTTAGGAGAACAAAAGGTCTGTCGTTCTTCAATGGAACATTGTTGCCTTCCTAGAAGAAAAACACCTACGCATGAATGCTCGCCGCCTCCAGAGCGTCCCAACTTTAAACCCGTGTCCAGATTTAGCTTTCATTGGCGTATCAGTACTACAGCACTTAATATTTAAAAACAAAATAGTCAGTTGTAACAAAATCAATTAATTACGTCTGTCTGTCATCTAACTATGAAATAATTCAAATATTTTCGATTTTTTGTTACCGTGTAGTAAGAATATCGACTATATCCACACGCATTTCATTCCGTTAGAGGCGACAGAAAGAAACTAACCAACGACTCAACAATCAACGAAACGTCTAAAAATAAAAAACTGCGGTTACGAATCAGATTGCCAAGCACAAGCATGGCAATGGCAAAAGATATGGCAAATATCTCCCCTATGAGGCAATCTATGGAGGACAATGTTCAGCAGTGGACTTTAGTAGGCTGGAACGGTAATGGTAGATTTTATGTTCATTGCTATAAAAGAAGACAAATGATTTAAGGCTATTTATAGCATTCTGTAAGACATCATGATCATGGTTTTTGCGCATTTGCCTTTGTTTTCATAACACTTATTTTAAGTATCCAACTTCGATTCGGGGTAACGAAGAGAAAAATTCAACGCTCTGGTAAAGTGAGAAAGGTAGAACAAGATCAATTAATACATTTAGCATGAAAATGTCCAAAACTTAAATTTTTATACTTACCGCGTTGTTTTCTAGACAATCAATACAACGGTGGCAGCTGGAGTAATAGATTGAACCACACTCATGGAATACTAGCGTGAAACACCGGAATAATCTCCTTTTTTATAGGAGTAGGGTGACAAACGAGCACACTTGATGGTAACTGGTTGCTGTGGCCCATAGACATTTACATCTATCCTCGATTACGAATCAAAATGTAAATGCATTGTCAGCCGTGAGGACTAAGATGGAATGCCTCCTTTCCAGTAAGATCTCCGGTTCTCTACACTCACCATACGAAGCGCAGCAGCGTTAATCTGTTATTTACGCTAGTATTCTCTGAGAGCGTGGTCCTTGTCCGGTCGAGCGGACTCATTCGTGCTACAACTTTACTACTAATATATACATATAGGTATCGCCTATATGTAGAATGGCATGGCTGCAGAATGGCTCTAACACGTACGAAATTTACTGATCTTTGGTCACCTGTAATACTTCCATCCTGAATAATTCACTGAACTCTATTTCTTCAACTTTATTCTTTATTCTACAGAACTTTATTCAATACATTTGTAGTTCCTCTTCCGAAAAAGGCGAATCCCTCTAATTTTTTGATTATGGACCAATCTCTATTTCGCTTTTTCTTTCCCAAGTACTGGAACGCCTTGCACACAATCGATCGAGCACCTATCTTTTAAAACATAATCTTTTAAAACCTTTTCAATCCGGTTTCCACCCTGCCCATAGTACGGCTACTGCACTTTTACAAATCATCGATGATATTCTTTATGGTATGGAGAAACAAATGCTTAGTATTCTTACGTTGCAAAATTTTAGTAATACATTTAATACTATAGATATTTTGTTATCTTGTAAGGTGTCCTGCGCTCTTTCAACAGATCAACTGTAGTTGACTAGTTTCGAAGTTACTTGTTTGGTAGCCGGCAGCCCGTTCAGGTGCAAGATGTTTTTTTTCTCCTGGATTACAACAGCGGCTGGTGTACCACAAGGTGGCGTATTGTCTCCTCTCCTCTTTACAATTTTCATTAACTCTATAAGTCACAATTTGTCCTCTTCCTACCATTTATATGCCGATGATCTGCAAATCTATATTTAGTCCTCTCTTGAAGGTTTGTCTAAAGCAGTTGACACTATTAACGCTGTCTGACTTGTATTTCTAACTGGAGAAAATGCTATGGCTTAACGATTAATCCTAAGAAAACTCAGGCTGTTATCATCGGTAGTTCTAGATTAATTGGAAAAACTGACTGGTCTTCCCTATTATACTAAACTGCACCCAAATCCCTTATAGTAACAGGTCAAAAACATGGGTTGGTAACTCCTGTATTTCTTGGACATCACAGGTTAATGAGGTTACTAGAAAAATGTTTACTGCGTTAAGATCTTTACGTAGATTTCGTAATTTTCCACAATAACTAAAGTTACGCTTGCTCAGTCTCTACTTTTGCCTATCCTTGACTTTTTTTTACCTTTGACTGTGCTGGTATTTGCTATCTTGACATTACCAAGGAGCAGCTTAATAAGCTTGAGAGCATTCAAAATGTATGTATTAGATTTATATTTAGGCTTCGCAAATATGATCACGTCTCTGAATTTCACAAACAGCTCAAATGACTCCCGATCCGTCTTCAGAATACTCACATTTTCTCCGCTTTGTATGGCGTGTAGTTTAATCCATTTCTCATTATATAAAAAACCGTTTCCAGTGTCCTTACTCAAAAGGTTCCTTCGTTCCTCTGTCAATCTTTCTCTCTCTACTCCTTTGCACTCTTCCTCCTTTGTTAAGAAATCCTTTACTGTCACTGCTGTGCGTTTGTGGAACTCTTTACCTCTACACATTAGTCGTGATAAATCTCTTTATTCTTCCAAAAGCCTTATTAAATCGTATTACTTAGAACGATATTAGATAAATTACCTTTCCTTTTTCGTACTCTTTTCATTTAATCTATTATATCATATATATCATTGTCACTTACCTTTATTTATATGTATTTTCATAATTTTTGTACGCCCCCTTCTAATATAACTTTTGTTCGTATCAGTTCTCTATGCAAAGGTTGTCTGGAAGAGATCACTTTCAGAGTGATAAGAATGTCTGTTGTACATATAATACTTTAAGTTTAACTTTACATGTTTTTCTGTTTTTTGGTGTACAATAAAGAATAAATAAATAATACTGCTGTGTTTCGTATTATTCGTAGTATCATAGTAGAGAATTAGGGGGCATTTTTCTGCTAACTACGTATTCCATCTCACATTCGGGGCGACAACACATTCTAAAGGTTAAATGCTATATTTCTACGCGCCGTAGCATCCCTTTACCTTTAGTTAGACTCTGTGCTCGGTTGTCACCTTTTTGATAATTTAATTATAGTTGTTAATTGCAATTTTAATGCTGATTTAGCGCCTGTTCGGTGGTGAAGGAAACCTGCATGTCTGAAAACTTAAAAAATATAAAAATAAAAATCAAGACGAGGACTATGCCAAGTGGTGTGGGATGGTTATAATTTCACTTTGCTCTACTTTTACCTAATTGAATTTGATTTTTAATCAAAAATTTTTATGTACAATGATAGTATTGTAACATGTGTGTGTAAAGTAAAACACGTGTAGGTACTTAATTTTACCAATTTCACGCTGGTAATTATTAAAAATTATATATTTATACGTCTACCTACCAGCATCAATACAAATCGGTTTGCGGTTTAATGGTGCTAATTAATAACTATGTACTCTTGCAATATGTGTTATGTATCAGTCAGTTTATGTATCAGGCACGTCAGAAGTGAAAAGAAGTGTTAAGAAATATTTTTTAAGAAGTATTTTTATGAGAATTATTTATATCAACGTATTAACACAGTAATCTTTTTTATTTATTACGTTGCTTTCATGAAAAAGAATAATTATTATATATGTAATACATACAAATTTATAAATAAACATATCATCATCATCATCATTACAGCCCTTCACAAGTCCACTGCTGAACATAGGCCTCCCCAAGTAACGCCACAAAGCACGGTCCTGAGCCACCTGCATCCATCGACTTCCTGCATGTCTTACCAGGTCGTCACACCATCTAGTGGGGGGTCGCCCTACACTACGCCTACCGGTACGAGGCTGCCACTCGAGAACCTTTCTTCCCCATCGGTTATCGGTTCTTCGAGCTATATGGCCGGCCCATTGCCACTTCAGCTTACTAATCCGTTCGGCTATGTCAGTCACTCTGGTTCTACTGCGGATATCCTCATTTCTGAGTCTATCACGCAGAGAAACTCCGAGCATAGCCCTCTCCATAGCTCGCTGAGCGACTTTGAGCGTCCTCATACGGCCAGCGGTTAAGGACCACGTCTCTGATCCGTAAGTCATCACTGGCAACACGCACTGGTTGTACACTTTAGTTTTCAGAGATTGAGGTATACCTGACGTGAAGATGTGTCGTAATTTCCCGAACGCTGCCCAGCCGAGTTGAATCCGTCGATTGACCTCTCGATCGAAGTTGGACTTACCTAGTCGGACTATTTGTCCCAGGTAAACGTACTCGTCAACAACTTCGAGCATAGTGCTCCCAACAACTACCGGCATAGGTGTGACATGGACATTAAACATGATCTTTGTTTTGTCCATGTTCATCTTAAGACCTATCCGTTGGGAGACACCATTGAGGTCATTGAGCATAGTGCTAAGGTCCTCCAGCGATTCTGCCATAAGGACTATATCGTCGGCACATCAAAGGTGAGTGATGTACTCGTCATTGATGTTAATACCGTATCCTTTCCAGTCCAATAGCTTGAAAACGTCTTCCAACGCAGCGGTGAAGAGTTTCGGGTATATAACGTCACCCTGTCTTACACCTCTCTGCAGTTGGATACGCTTCGAACTCTGGTTCTGTACTCGGATAGCCATCGTAGCCCTACTGTACAAACAGTTCAGCACTTCGTTATACCGACAGTCAACTTGGCACCGCTGAAGGGACTGTAGCACCGCCCAAATCTCGACGGAATCAAAGGCTTTCTCATAGTCCACATACGCCAGGCAAAGTGGCAGATTGTACTCCTCGGTCTTCTGTACAATCTGCCGCAGGGTATGTATGTGGTCTATGGTACTGAAGCCTTTTCGGAAACCGGCTTGTTCGGGAGGCTGGAAGTCGTCGAGTCCGCGTCTTGCCGTATAGTGGCGGTTGAGAATATCCACTACCCCATATCTCCCCGTGGGTGTCGTAAGAGGCGACAGAGGGACACAGAAAGGAGATGGGCAGCAGCATCTTCCTAATAACAACTATGACAAATAAAAAACTGCGGTTGCCAATCCGCTCGCCAAGCGTGGCAACTATGGCAAATATCCCCCCATGAGCAACGACGCAAATAAACATATCAATTTAATAAAATATAATCATTCAGGATTTTCAAAATTACTCTCATCAATTGTATGTATCTGAGCGTGACAGTCACGCGAGTTCAGTACTTTTTCCTCATCCCAAAAGTGCAAAAAGTTTCCGCTTCAAAAATATAGATGTTTTTAATTCTATTAAACGATGAAGAATTATTATTTGATGAAGTTAATAATAGGAATTGTGATTAATGCATGTAACTTTCCTTTAAACTAACTTTAATGCGATACACGATTTTGTCGTTAAACTATGCAAGATAGCGCTACATTAAAATTATTTGTGCAACAAACCCTTTTTATGTGCATTTAAAATACGGTGTTTATTATTTTTTAACGTCTTCTGGCGTAAAATTAAACGTGTCTACAGTTATAATACAATTTTATGGAAATTTTTGCCGCTTATTTTTGTTCTATTTGGCAATAAAAAGCCGTCGAATGTTGTAAAAACTAAAATAAAAGTAAATTGTCTATGGTCAGCTAACATAGAGGATATGTAGTGGAATTTAGAAGTAAAACTTCTTTATCGAAGTAGTGGAGAAATTTAGTACGGTATTAAAAAAAATTGTCTACACACGTAAGAAGTGAAACTTCTTTACGACGTATCATTTTTCTTTTATTTTATATTTTAAATAAGTAGGTTATATAATAGTAAACTCATGCAGCGAAACGTTTCAAGAATACGTGACTTTTTTTAACACCGTACTAAATTTCTCCACTACGTCGATAAGGAAGTTTCACTTTTTTATAGAATAAGGGTGACAAACGAGCACATATTCCACCTGATGGTTAGTGGATGCTGTAGTTTTAGACATTTACATTAATCTTCAATCAAGAATCAAAATGCAGATGCGTTGCCAGCCCTGAGGACTAGAGATGGACACTACTACACTCAGTATACGAAACACAGCATTAAGCTGCTATTTTACGCTGATATTCCGTGAGAGCGTGGTCCTACTGCGGTTGAGCCGACCCATTCGTGTTGCAACCACAATATAGTTGCAGCATGGCTCTAACATGTAAACAAACGTCACATTTTCTTGTAAATTTCACCGCGGGGGCTGCATGAGTATACTGTCAGTTAACAACCAAAATAAATGAAGAATGATTTGTCGTAAAGAAGTTTCACTCCGTACGTGTTTACACAATTACACGCACAAATTTCCTTAAGTCTTATTTAAGTTAAGTTCGATGATTTTTTGGTCTAAAATGACCCGGTCTGTTAAGGAAATTTTAAAGAAATTATATTTTAAAGAGTTTTTGTTATACTAACGCCACTCTATCACAAATCAACATTTCTAAAATTTGTTACAAACAATATTCTTAGCTCTTTTATTGCAAAGTTGTAGAATTAATTATCTTGAGTTTATATTGTGTCCTTGCGCTCGTAGCCGCCGTAGTAGAATTACCTCTAAACGACTCTACGATATTGGAAATACTTACCATAAACACTTTTATAGACGCTACTCCCTGTCTTAAATTCGGAAATTTTGGATGCACTTAACAATTTTGGAGGTGGTCGTCTTATCCTCGACTACTATGGTGATGGACTCTCATATGCTATCAACGTACGGCGATATTCTATATGTTACTATAGACGCATTGGTAGAGGTCTATACTATATTTAACTGAAGTTAGAACGTTTTATCATTTAGAGCCAATGAGTGTCTCTAGTGGGGGCTTTAGAGAAGTATGACCCGGGGGGTTGCACGGGTCAACAAGCGATTATTATTTTTTGTTGTTACTGGCTTAGTATGTAAACAGAGAGGGAGTGGCAAACTTTTCTCGACCGTAGCACGCGGTTAGCTCGGTTTTGAAATTTACCCTATCTTATAGGTTAAATTTTGGACACGATTATATTACTTCTTTCTATGTTAAAAAATAGTGATAACCATGACTCTTGTGGCTCTAAAATCTTCTTCAAAGTTGATAGCATCCTACAGTATTTAGTAGTATCTGGCGCGACTAAAATGAACCAGGGAGGATCATAATCTTTGTGAAATTACACACTTAATCACGACTACAAATCACGTGATCCCGGGTTTAAATCCAAAGGGATTATAAAAAGGAATAATGATTAAAAAAGAAAGTTATTGAGTTTTCTGTCAAGAAATTCTCAGTAATAGCCCGGAGTCATTAAGAATATAATATCTAATGATTTCTTAAATTTACGCGAACACTACACATTGAATAAAACTATTATTTACGGATTTTATCGCGTTTAATTACTTTAATTTATTTTTATTATTATCCCGACGTTTCGGGTGCTTTACAGCGCCCATGGTCACGGGGGGGACTGAGATGTTTGACGTCCCAATGTCATAGTTAGTCCGGCTACCTTCAGTTTTTTAATATTAATTTTTGGTCCGATTTACGCAAAACGAGCTTATAGTATCATGAACATGTTCGCAGACTGCAGTGCAGTTTCAGATGTTCAAGATGTTCAGATGTTCAAGATCGTCCCCACCATTACATTAGATTTGATAAACCACAAATTCTCGCAAAAGAACACCGATTCCTACCAAGGATGATACGCGAGGCTATTGAAATTAAAAAACATCCAAATTTCAATAGAGAAGATGGTTGGGTGCTACCATCTGCTTGGGATCCTATAATCAACAAAATTAAACCCAAACCCAAGCATACCACTGCAAGACTTCATGATACTATAAGCTCGTTTTGCGTAAATCGGACCAAAAATTAATATTAAAAAACTGAAGGTAGCCGGACTAACTATGACATTGGGACGTCAAACATCTCAGTCCCCCCCGTGACCATGGGCGCTGTAAAGCACCCGAAACGTCGGGATAATAATAAAAATAAATTAAAGTAATTAAACGCGATAAAATCCGTAAATAATAGTTTTATTCAATATAATATCTATAATAATCATTTTTATTCAATATAGATTACAATAATACTTATTGAAATTCTTTTAAGTTTTACCACTGGTTCGAAAAAAAGCCTCTGTCCTGGGAAGAACCAGCAAGAAACCCAGCAGACCTTTTTTTAAACATTAATTTACGATATAGTATTTTATACAATTAAGTATAAAACATTTGGAAACGGTATAGTAGCGATCTCCTCATTCCCAGAGGTTATTATCAACCATGTACTCTATAATAGTAAAATAACCCTTATTAAACAATTTTTGCTTAATAAATTTTTAACTTTTTACTACTTGTCAAGTTGGCGGTGTTTCAAATCCGTCGCAAAGCACATTAAACAGTTGGTCTTGCTCCTGATCTCTCTCCGATTATGTCGGTATGCCTTCTCATCGACTCCGAGATAGAGTAAATAAAGAGTACACGTTTACTTGCGCACACAAACCAAAAAAATAAAATTTAGGAACATCGCGCCGTCGTTGTCGAAGTCTCTACAGCAAATGTCAAAGTTATTTAATATAGTCACCTCTTAGATACTCATATGCTCAGTTCGGCCAACTTTTAATTTTAGTTTAAGAACCATCATGTGTAAATTAAACCTGGAAATCTATTGAAGATGGACTCAATAATTCTGGTCATTTGATGCAAGCAAAGCGGAATTTTCAAATTACCTTGTATATAGCCAATAAACTGACGAAGGCGATAATAAACCTGATTCCAATGAGGTAACGACAGAACTAATAGTCTACGGTCATAAACAGGAACTGTACTCGAGGCCCGCTTGCGCTCTAAAACTCTTGTAGTATTATTTTTTATATTCTCGAGCACGTGATAAAATTAGAGAACAAAAAAATATGCTGTTATTATGTTTATTTACATGTTAAATTTAAGTTTAATAAAGTTTATAATTTTAATTAGGTATTTTACAAGCACTATTTAAAAATTAACTTTAACCCATTGAAGTAATATGTACTTACGTACTAGAACAGCTATCTCAAACAAAAAATGTGCGCTACTCTGTGTTCACTCGGTTGTTTTTTTATCATAGAATAAACATAGGTAGAATGACCCGTAGGTAATAGTAGATTGTATTGTTAAATAGGTAAATTATATCGAGAACAACATTTAAATTTTGTCATTTATTTTGTATATTATATTTGCTTATTTAATATAATATTGCATAATATTATATCACAATTACATTATATATGATATTTTTATCTGAATATTTTAAAAGGTATCAATATAAAAAAAACGATACTAAATGTATGTTTAGCAAAACTTATTAACATAACATTTAAATTACAAATATATTTTTTTAAATTAGGATAAAAGTCGTTCATAAATACTGGGCACGCGAGAGTTAAAAATGGACGAATTTATACCACTTTGACTTTGATGTGGAAACCTAAAAATAAAATAAAAGAATAATAAGCAGATTTAAACATGAAAAATGTTGCCTAATTATAATAACTTATATATGTTTCTACAAAAAATGTGTATAATAATATATTCGTCCTATACTTAAGTACCCACAGAAATGTCGCATCTGAACATATTAATTTCATAATCTATATTCCATGACACGAGATGGCGTCTTAGGAATAATTTGTTTTATTATTAATCTATAATACTTTTTTATCGATTAAGTATCTTATTAACCGATGAAAAGTAATTCCTTGGTTTTACTGACATTTCTTGAATTATTTGCGCAATATCTAAGTACACACGACGGCATATTTTTATTAAGAGATTTTTTTAAATCAACACAACACGTGACAACTCTACAAGCGCCTAGCGAGTGACTGATTAAAGTGCGGTGTATGCACCGCAGTTGAGTGGAACAGAATAGCTGAATGCAGTGTCGCCTCTAGTACGTAGTACATAATAGCTCAATGCTTTAACCCATGGTAATCTCCGTTACGGTAGAGCCTATTAATAGTTCACAACAGTGCGTGCTTGCGTGCGATCCCGTCATGAAGGCGCTGGCATCACTACTGGCAAGGCATTACGGAGGATAACCTGCGTCTGCTTTATTGGAACCCGGACGGGATTCGTCAAAGGATCCACGAACTCCGCACGGTCACCCAGCAACAGGACATCCAGGTGATCTTTCTGGGTGAAACCAAATTACGACCTACAACGCATCTTAAGCTGCCTAATTATACCATCTACAGGAGGGACGAGGTCGATCCTCAAGGGGTCGCTTATAGAGGGACAGCGATCCTGGTGAGGAGAGACATCGTCCACCAGGAGCTGGACCTGCCAGACTTCCAGACGATGCATTCAATCGGCATAAAAATGGTGGCGGCGGGCGAGAAACTAAGGATCTTTGCTGCATACCGCCCGCCAGGGACTCCGTTTCACTCCTCAGACATCCGGACGGTAATGGAAGGTACGGCACCTACCATCATCGCCGGGGACCTGAACGCCAAACACCCGGTGTGGGGGTCCAGAGTGATCACCCCGCCGGGTCGTGAACTTTACGATGATGCAGAGAGCCATAACTACGACGTTCTAGGTCCCGAGGAACCGACGCACATCCCTACTGACCCTAGGAAGCGTCCGGATGTATTAGACCGGATGTGAGCGCGATCACTAGGAACGTCAACTACCCAGTAGTGGTAGAAGTGCTGTACGACCTGAATACACAGCACCTCCCGATTCTGATAACCCTTGGCACTAAGGCAGTGACTTCACCGCCCAGAGCTGTCAAGACCAAGATCGACTGGAGGCTCTACTACCAACACCTGCAGGAGAGACCTCCAGTCCATACACCGATCAACTCAGCGGACAACGTAGAGGCCGCTGCAACCACTGTACGAGAATAACCACGTGTATCCAGGAGGCCCTCAACGCGGCCTCTACGATCATCCCTCTCACGGGGAGAAAAGAGGAGCTGCCGCTAAGAATACGCGTGCAGCTAAACCACAAAAAAGCGCTGAGGAAGCTCTGGGCGCGTACTCGCTGCCCTAGAGTAAAAAGAAAATTAAACACCTTGTCAGACAAACTGTCGGTTGCAATACAGGCCCACAGAGGAGAGGCCTGGGAGCGGCGCATATGGAAGGCTGATGAACATCATGCGTCGCTCTACAAATTGAACCGACAGTTAACGAAAACTCGACCACCTGTTTGCCCGCTGACCAACAACGCGGGCATTCAACGTTACGATGCCAAGGGCAGAGCGGATATCCTAACTGAGCACTTCGAGGAGCAGTTTATGCCGAACCCAGCAAGTGCGGAGTTCCTGAAAATCCATACCCGGAAAGAGAGCCGCGTGCAGGAGCTCCTGTCGTCGCCCGCGCCACCGCTTGCAGGAGAGTGGTTCATCTCCCCCCGCTGAACTGCGGAGGACAGTAACCCGCCTGCAACCGAGGAAGGCGCCGGGGCACGACGGGATTACCAACGCTGCACTACGACAGCTGCCCAATAGAGTCCTTGTAGAGATAGGTCGGCTCTACAATGGCATATTGCGGACATCCCACTTCCCGGAGGACTGGAAGAAAGGCAAAGTTATCGTCTTGCCGAAACCTGGGAAGGACAGGCGTAGAGCTGCCAACTACAGGCCGATCACGCTGCTACCGCATATAGCTAAACTGTGCGAAAGATTACTGTTAAGACGTCTCCGCCCGTGCATCCAACTTCGGGCGGAGCAACATGGATTCAGGAGGGAACACTCCACAGCAACACAGCTGACCAGAGTGCTGCACCTGCTTGCGGCCGAGCACAACCGCGGCCGCATATCGTTGGGCGTCTTTCTCGATATCGAGAAGGCGTTCGACCGGGTGTGGCACACAGGATTACTCTTTAAATTAGACGATCAAACAAGTATCCCTCCTGCTATATTGCGGCTAGTGGCGTCTTTCCTGGAAGGCAGGAAGTTCTACGTCTGTGTAGAGGATGCCGAGTCCGCAATAAAACCCATTACAGCTGGTGTGCCACAGGGCAGCTGTCTGTCTCCAGCCCTGTACGAGGCGTACACTAATGACATTCCTACCCTGGCAGGACATTTGCACGAATGGGAGGACGACGTTGAACTAGCGCTGTTTGCGGATGACAGCGCATACTTCACGTCGTCCAGAAGAGGCCACATCGCAGCTGCCAGGATGCAACGTCTGCTGGACCTGCTGCCACCATGGTTGGATGAGTGGAGGATGGCCGTCAATGTTAGCAAGACGACCGCTCTACTCACTCGCCGCTATAGAAATCTACCACCACCGCTAACCCTCAGAGGCCAGGAGATCGCATATGAGAAGGCCGTGACCTACCTTGGATGCCGGATTGACAGGATGTTGCGTATGACTGCGCACGTCGACTTTGCTATACGCAAAGCTCGATGTGCGCGGGCAAAGCTCCGCCCTGTCCTGACATCCAAGTTACCGACAAAGTCGAAGTTAACCATCTATAAAACATCCATAAGACCCCTGCTAACATACGCTGCTCCGGCCTGGTATGCACTCCTGAGCGATCATCAGAAGCGGTGACTTCAGGCCCAGCAGAGTTTGTCATTACGAACTATAGTCGGTGCGGGTCGCTACGTCCGGAACGACGTTATAGCGGCCAACCTAAAGATGGAGAGCCTACAAGAATTCGTGGTCCGGCTGGCACGCGGTATGTTCGACCGCGCCGACAACGGGCCACATGAACACCTCAACGGCTTCGCGCCGTTGCACTCACGGCCGCCGGACGGGCGACCCTATCCAAGAGAACTCCTCCCTATATAGATTAGGGAGTCGAGTAAACCCCACAATGCCGCAGAAAGGCCAACTCCGACAAAATAATTTGTGTTAAACACAAATTATAGATAACAACCTTTAATGTCAAATTTAACCTACCGCGACAAAAGTCGCTAAAACAACACGCCTTTACCACCAATACGCTCAGGACCGGCACATTGTAGTGTGCCGTAAGGAACATCCGGGTAAAGGAGTACATCCCGAGGCCCGAGACCTGCACGGCATTATGCCCTGCAGAGGACAACAACGACGCGTGGGATCGTGCGTGCGTTCGTGCGTACATGCGAGCGTGTGTCTAATCTGTTCCATTTTTACACTAAAAGGCTAGGTAATTTATTAGCATTTCTTTAAAATATTTTTATAATAAAGTAGAAGAAAGGATTAAAATAAATTTTAGTACCATGTGTTTTCTAAGCGTTATTCTGAATATACAAATTACAAACCATATTATGACTAAATTAACTAAAGAAAAATATTTTAAAATTATAGTCAACCAAATCTAAGAAATACATTTTGACAGCTGTCAGACTTATTGCACCAAGCATTCCAACCAAAAAAATAAGAACGTACACTATACGATTCTTAAAAAAATCGATATCGATTATTTAGAACACTACGATAAGGTTTTGAGCGATATATCATTGAAATGAAGTCAAGTAAAAAAGTTGATACTGGTTATTTTTTCCATATTTCGTTTTGTGAAAGATTCGAATTTAAATTAGTGATAAAAAACTATACACGTTGTAATGAAATATAGATATCTTCGTAATTCTTCGGATTTACGTAAAAGTAAAAGATTATTTTAAATTGTGTGAGTACGCTTGTGCAAAGTTGTAGAGGAATGCTAAATGTTAAACGTCAAAAGGTACTTCCTAGATTTGATTGACTATAAATTATATTGGTTTAATTTTTTTGGTCACTTCCGTTAGAGAATGTTAGTTGTAGTGTGGACATCCCGATGCGCATCCATTTTATTTGTTTTAAACTTTTAACCATGGCTCTCTTTTGACTCTTAAAAACTTCTAAAACGACCTTTTTATCCTAGTTTAATAGACACATATTTTCATTCATTAACCCCTTTATTCCACGGTAGGGATTTTTTACATTCATCTAAAATAGGACTTATGTGAACTTTCGTCCAAACAAAACAATAAATTTTAGCAATCATGTTTCTTTGCCTATTACTAACGTTTTGCTATTTTGCTAATTAACTGTTAGAAATACTATAAAAAAAATAACGTTTATAGTTTGCGTGTTACGTTTTAGATAAGAATTACATTTTAATATCATTAATAAAGCAATAGGAGTGTAAATTACCTTCAAATTAAAAATCATCATCATCATTGTAACTTATCACAAAACCACTGCTACACATAGCCAGCTACATCTTTTTTTTTTTGCGCCCGAAGCAAATAATGCGTAATGCATTTTCCGCCTCCCTATACGTAGGGAGGCGGAAAATGCATTACGCATACCACGATAGCCGGTCTATCGTGGTTATGAGGGACTCACTGTCCTACCGGGGACCCTAAGTGATACCCTCTAAAAACCGCCTTTGGGGACAGGCAACCGGCTGATTAAGCTGTATTGTGCCTTATCGTGAGCGACCCTCTTTTGGGAAAAGAGGGCGCAGGCGGCTACGAGTCGCTGAGGGAGTGCCTACGAATGCAAATTAATATTAGTTAATATAATAATTTAATTTAATTAGAGTTGGCCTGAGCCGCCAGGAGGCAGTTCAGATCGTTAGTTAGTTTATTAGGCGGGTCCGAGAGAGAGTTTCTCGGCCTGCGGACTCGATAGCGAGAGGGGGGTGGGGCTGCATAAGTACTCTGAGGCTTTGAAGAAGTTCTCAGAGAGTTTTTGGAGAAATTGTTGGATTGTGGGGAGCTCTAGGTCCCGATGAAGGTCAGCATTACGGACGTACCAAGGTGCGTTCGCAGCTCGACGACAGAAAAGGTTTTGAACTATTTGGAGTTCATTAATGATTTTTGGGTTGGCGTGGGCAAAAACGGGGCCCGCGTATGACATGACTGGTCGTATACAGACCTTATAGAGGGTACGCTTGTTTCTAAGGGACATTTTACTGTGTCGGCCCATCATACAGTTGAGCCTACTCAGATAGATCCGTGCGTGACGGGTTACTCTTTTGATGTGGGGCCTGAAAGTGAGCCCTGTGTCTAGAGTGACACCTAAATATTTGGCGGACGTATGCCAGGGGACAGGGGTCCCTAGCATACGTATTGGTGGAGTGTTTTTGAGACGGCGTCGTTTATAATCGAAGTGAACGGCGGAGCTCTTCTCCGGGTTCACATCGATGCGCCATTTTTTGAACCAAGCTCCTAGGTCATCAACTGACTTTTGGATCTTGTTCCGTATGAAGGGTAGTGAGACACCTTTGCAGTAGATAGCAGTGTCGTCTGCGAAGAGGGAGAGCTGAACACCTTTCGACGGGATGGGAATGTCGTTGGTGAACAGGATGTACAGCAGAGGAGCAAGTACTGAGCCCTGAAGGACACCAGCCTTGACAGTTCGCTGTGAAGATAGCGTGCCTTCGTGTCTAAAACGAAAGGTACGATGCTTTAGGTAGGAGGCCACGAGACGTACTAGACGGACGACGAGACGAGACGAGACGGAGACGATCGGGGAGACCTATTTTGTAGAGCTTGTAGATAAGGCTTGTATGCCAGACTCTATCGAAAGCTTTAGCTATGTCGAAAAAGACCGCGATGGTCTTATGACGACGAGGATAGAAACCGCTGAGGATATATTCCACAATGCGGTGAACTTATTGGGGACATGAGTGTTGGGCTCGGAAACCGAATTGATGGGGAATGATAAGAGGGTCACCGTCTGTGGGAAACAGATAGCGCCTCATACGTGTTTGGATGACTCTTTCGAAGAGCTTGCCCATTGCCTTGAGGAGGCTAATGGGGCGATGACTGGAGGGGAGGTTGAGAGGCTTGCCTGGCTTGGGAATTCCAATCACAATTGCCTCTTTCCACGTAGTGGGAAAGTAACTAAGGTTGAAGCAGGCGTTGAAGATAATAGATAAAAAGGTTAACACCTGCTCAGGAAAGAGCTACATCTATCGACGCCCTGCTATATATACTATATCGTCATCTAGAGGGAAACAGCTATACACTCCGCTTATCTATTTCTTTTCCATTGATTTTCGATTTTTCGTACTAAACCTCAATTATTCTAATTCTGCTGTAAAATTTGATACGGATTATAAAGCTTGCTGTACGACTTATTTTCTTAATACAAGGCGAGAACTAAAGGACTACATCGTAGTTTTATTTTATTGTTTACATGTGGATAAAAGATGCAATGATTTAACGAACTCTGCCCAACTGAATTTGTTTCGTCTTTCTTGATACTTGTTAGACTTACCTAGTCAAACTACCTGAGAGTCCACCAAATGCTAATGGCTATTGTAGCCTATGTATATCAGTAACTAACTTCATACTAAGAAAACAATATATTAGTAACAACATTTAAGAACCTAATTATATTAAATCTAATGAACAACGCTATGAATGACTTTAAAAAAAAGTAACGTATATTTTTGAAATTATTATTAATCCAAAGTCCATACAACTTTATGGTACTTATATGAGGAGTTTATCAAGTATAACAACATTTTACATGTCTGTTATTAGTTGTAAAACTTTACGCGAAATACGAAAACTGAAATTACGTTCTAAAAAGCAAATGGCTATCTTAAATCGCAGTGAATAGAGATAAAGTAAAAATCTAGGCCATATTACCGCGTATACAATGTTATACGTTAGATTTATTTTCCAATCTACACAAACATACGTTGCGGGCATCCTGCAGACAGATTTTCAGCACCCCATTTTTCAAACGGATCTCAAGATGTATATTTTAGTAAAGTGGAACACCGGCCGTGGATATAAACATTTTAACCGATGAATCTACTTCGGTGCATATAAATCAGTAAACAACATGCTTAAAGTTGATTCGGATCGGACGGATCATTCGGTTGTGTAAACGTTTTTCCTCTACATTTTAGAGAAAGTTAAAAATTACAATTGCGTGGTAGAGCCATGCTGCAGCTATATTATAGTTATAGCACGAAAGAGTCGGTTGGGGAAGGACAGCATGACTCTACCACGTATAAAATATAGAAAATGCTAACATGGTTTACAGGCGCAGCGACCTATGTAGGAATAGATTTTACAGTTATGTAAATTTTTTATAGTTTATTTTTTATAAATTACGTACCTTAAATTTTGACAATATAAAATAGACCTCTCAAATTTTGCTGAAGAGCCCTATTAACAGTGGAATTTATATACGAAAATATTGTTTAATTAATTCATTGTTTGTCAAATACTCAAAAATTTCATTCTAAGAACTGAAAGCTTAAAAGAAGGGCATTATACACTGTAAGTCTAAATGTATACCAAATTCGGACGCGTTGCTTTAAATAGTATTATATACCCTCCCGAGATTTAATCCAATCAACATAAACTTTGATAAACTATATCCCACATCTAATCTGTTATGGAAACATTAAATCACTTTTAACGCATAAATCGGTTGTTTCGGTTGCAGTGTATATTCTTGTATATATATTGTAAGTTTCTTAACATATTATTTTTTAAATATACCTTAATATCAATTATTTTGAATTTTGGGGACGCATTTTAAAATATATATTGATTATACATATCCACATAGAAAATCACTCCGCAACAAAATTGTCACGTAAAGGAATAGAATGCTTTAGTCCTAATAGCTCCCGATCAATCGTCTGGTGACGTGACAGTCACCTTAAAAAAAAGTGACAGTACTCAATAGTTAATAAAAAGGTAGTTAATAGAATCAGGCGTTATTTTGCAGAAGTCTATTATATTAAAATTGGTACAAATTACTTTGCTTATATCGTTTAATTATTTAAAATGCTGTCTCTGACTTAGTTAAAAGAGCACCTTCCGTCTTCACTCAATTGCGTCCACTACTCCCGTCACCGCTTATCCCATCACCCATAATACGGCACGTGTTTCGCCTCTACACAAGGCATCCTCAGGTAACCTCAGGTATGGAAGACAGATCATTTTATTTCATTAAGCAGATATAAGCAAAGTAATTTGTACCGCCTTTAAATAAAAACTTGTGAATTAATTATCTTTTATTTTCTTTTTAAATAACCGTATCATAGCATGTTATTTATCACTTAATGTAAAGTGATCTTAGACCTGACCTGACACAAACCGCTAAATTAACAAAAGAGTTTTTGAAGACCTCAAATGATGTAGAACTGATAATTCAGTCCCCATGCAGTCTTTACTTCCTCCTTTAAGATATCAGAAATAAAGAATAAACTAAGAAGTACACAATTTATACAAAAAAGAAGTAACTGTAGCTTCTCCCTGTTATTTTAAGAGACAAAAAATGGGCTAACTGCTATTTTCAGTAGTTTCAAGTTTTTTTTTTGTAGTTCTGTTTTAAACTAAAAACACATCGTGTTCATTAGAAAAAAGATGAACGATGGATTACCATCGTTCATCTTTTTTCTATTTAGTTTGTTTGTCTTTCTATCCATTATTACAATCTAGATATTTAAAAGCAAAAGGATTTAATTTTTGGGGGGTCATTGTCAATTGGGGGTCATTGTAGAAGCGTGCTCGTCGCGACCTCTGCCAGCCCTTTTCAGGGCTGCAATTCTACACAGCTGCGCACCCATGCAAACGAGGGTTAGGGCGTCCCCCCAAGGCGACGCACACCAGCTCGTCCCCGTTGGTGTGGAATGCAGCGCGCAAAGCGGCGATGGGGACCGCCACCCGTCACACACAGCCCGACACGGCGGAAGGTGGAGGACGGAGTGCAGAGTTGGCACGTGGAATGTTAGAGGGGGCATGAGAGATAAGACGAATGAGTTGATCGAAATAATGAAAGAAAGAGAATTAGATGTCGTGTGTATGTCGGAGACCAAACGGAAAGGCAGTGGTACTGAAGAGCTCCCTGGCGGGACGAGAGGTCGGAGCCCGGAAAGAAGGGAGTGGGGGTGCTGCATTCGTCCCGGTTGGTCGATCTTATGACTGAATATAAGGTTGTGAACTCAAGACTTCTCTGGGTTCGCTTTAAACTGGGACTGACGAAGTTATTCCTTTTGGCTGTTTATGCGCCGGTAACTTCGTCGTCCAGAGAGCTGGAGGAGTTTTGGGAGAATGTAAGAGAAGTTCTAGATTTGGTTAAGGGAAACGAAAAAACTGTTGTATGTAGTACCAGGATACGAGTCGGTGCTTGGAAAGTTTGGCGATAAAAGGGTTAATGATTCTGGCAAGCTTATACTGGCTGTATGCAAGGAAAAGGGTCTTCTTGTGACAAACACTATGTTTAATCACAGGAAAATCCATATGTACACTAGAGAAAGAAAGAATAAGAGAAGTATGATTGATTTGTTCCTGGTGGATGATCGACTGCAAAAACGGGTGATGGGTACACGAGTGTTCAGGGATGCTGACCTGGGAACGGATCACTATCTAGTAATTACTAGATTTAGGGGTTTGTTCGCGGGTCTGTCGCATCCAAAGCTGGAAGCTTCAGGAAGCGGATACTAAGGACAAATATCACACGAGGGTAGCCGAAAAGCTTGACACCATCGATGACAGGAAAGAATGTGTGGAGAGAACATGGCAGAACCTTAGGGATGAAATGGTAAGTGCAGCGGAAGAAGTATGTGGATCGACAAAAAGAGGTATGTATGTAGTAAAAGAATAGATGCATGGTGGAATGATGAAGTGAGAGAAGCTGTAAAAAAAGAAGAAAAAAGCATGGTTAGACTACTTGGCCTCTAGTATCGATAAGCGTATGAGAGAGAAGATGAAAGAAAGATATAAGCTGCAGAAAGTTCATGCGACACTGATTGAGGAAGTACGTGAAAGGTGTAGAATAGAAGCAGACGAAAGTTTGTCGCACAACTTTAAGGAAAATTCCAGACTCTTCTAGAAAGAGGTTGGAAGGTCTCGGAGTCGTGCGACAGCCTTAAGAATGAACAAAGTGCTTTCGAAAACCAATGACGTCCTCTCAGAAAAATCGGACGTCATGCAGCGATGGAGTGAATTTTATAGAGAAATGTATGCGTGTCATGAGCTTAGTGAAGGATACGGGGATAACGCCGTGACTGGCACGCCAGACACGAACCTCGATGACACTGAAGTCATCAGCATGAAAGCGATTGAACGTGCGATTCAAAGTTTGAAATGTGGTAAGGCTGCGGGACTAGACAGAGTTACTGCTGAAATGGTCAAGTACGGTGGGCCTCGCGTCTGGGACAGCTTTCATCTGCTGTGCAATTTGTACTGGCGGACGGGAGGTGTCCCGGATGATTGGCGATCCGCGGTCATTGTGCCTTTATATAAAGGTAAAGGTTCACATTTTGACTACGGGTGCTATCGGGCAGTCAGCTTGACCAGTTTAGCAAATAAAGTTTACTCGAAGGTTTTGACACGTAGGATGCAAGAGAAATCAGAAAGATTTTTATGGGAGGCACAATGCGGATTTAGACCTGGAAGAGGATGCACGGATCAAATGTTTTCTCTCCGCATGATCACGGAAAAGCTTCTGAGTGTTAACCAGAAGATTTTCTGTGCTTTTTTGAATCTGGAGAAAAGCATTTGATAAGGTTATAAGGAATAAAATGTGGGAACTGTTGCCGGAATATGGTGTGGATGGTCGATTGTTAAGGGCTGTGCAGTCACTTTACTATAACTGTAAAGCCTGTGTGCGGGTAGGGCATGACCTGTCACCCGTGTTTAGCGTCCAAGCGGGCGTAAAACAGGGTTGTGTCATGTCTTCCTGGCTGTTCATACTGTATCTCGACAGCTGTTTACAGAAGCTGAAAAATAGCTGTTTGGGTGTGAAATTGGGTGACATTAAAGTTAATTGTCTGCTGTATGCTGATGATGCAGTGCTTATTGCACCATCAGAAGCAGAACTGCAGGTATTAGTAACGTGTATGAAAGAGGAATGTGAAATTAAAGGTCTCCGTTTGAATGCTAATAAAACTAAGGTTCTGGTATTTGAAAAGGACGAAGAGAGAACGAAATGTGAAATATGGGTAAATCAGGAATGTTTAGAACAGGTAAATGAAATTGTATACTTGGGGAGTGCTTTCAGCCGGGATGGAAGATGTGATTTAGATGTGGACAGGCGTGTCGCTGCCGGGAACAAAGTCAATGGTGCCCTGAATGCGTTAGTCAAAAGGCAAGGCGAAGAAGAGTGCACGTCTTGCAATACATAACGCAGTGTTGGTGCCGACTTTGTTATATGGCAGCGAAACCTGGGTATGCCAGAAGAAGCATAAAAGCATGTGAGAGCATAAATGAAGTGGAGATGCGATCTCTTCGTAAAATGTGCGGCGTTACCATAGCCGACCGAAACCGAAACGAAGAGATTCACAATATGGCAGGATTGAAAGATGACCTATCACAAAAATTGATAGAGGCGTACTCCGATGGTTTGGGCACGTTGAGCGAATGAGTGAAGACCGAATGGTGAAGAAAATATATAGCGCGAAAGTAAATATTAAAAGGTGTCGAGGTAGACCGAGACTAACTTTCGAAGACCATGTGAGCAAATTACTCGAAGAGGGGAAGGTCAAGAGTACTCGGATACCTAGACGTGCATGTATGAAAAAGTTAATGAACATGAAAGAAGCGAAAGAGGTATGTAAGGATCGTGACACTTGGCGATCTGTTCTCTCTGGCTACCCCGTTAGGGATTGTGCGTGAAGATAAGTAAGTAAAAGTATTTAATAGACATTTATTACGTTAAGGCAATGTGATAAAATACCAGGTGGAATTATAGGCAATCGCTGGCCTACAATAAGTGGCTGGAATAGATGGTTGTCATTTTATCTTTTCTCTATTATTGCTTCATTTTTTTAAAAGAAAAAAGTTTGTTAAAAGTATAACTTACGATGCTTACGTCCATACGTCTAATCGCTATGACAACTTGACATTACAATTGGAAATGTTTGAAAATCAGAACGGATTTCTTTTTTTTCCTAGTTTGGCAACAGAACGGATTTCTAATTGGGTTTTCATCGTTGACTTGAAAGACGTCATGTACGTACATTACAGACTACACAAATAATTTGACGTTATTCTTAGAAATAATTAGATGTTATTTTTATATCGACGTTAATCAACTAATCAGCGAAAATGAAAATTGCGAGTGTGTAACCTTGACCGAGTGAAACTGCTTTTTCACGAGGATGTTGCCCTTTAGCTTGCCATTCGATTTCAAATTCACAATCCTATTATGTATTAATAAAGATATCAGACAGTTAGATATCATAGTGTATAAAAGAATTAATACCCGGACTTCAGAATGTGAAATCTTTTTATTATTTTTAGTTTTCGAAGTCGGTTTTAATTTTAATAAAAATATTTTTTTTTTTACCTTTTTACCATCTTGTGGGGAATAAGGAATATCCCATAATGTCTTCTAAATATCAACTGTAACTATTAAAATACATATCTGCATCACGAATAGATCAGCTCGACTGGAGTAGGACCACGCTCTCACAGATCACACGCTATCAGCGTGAAACTATATAAGAATGATGCTGGGTTTCGTGTGGTAGGTTTAAAGAACCAGATACATTTTTTACTGGGAACGAGGCATTTCATCTTAGTAATCAGGGGGACAAGGCATCTGCATTTTGATTCTTAATCGATGACAGATGTAGATGTCTATGACCCATAACATGCATTTGCCGTCAGGTGAACTCTGTGCCCGTTTTTCATCCATATTCTATAAAAAAACTTTATGCCCCTATCATGCCATCTTTAGGGGTGGATGTTTTTCTTAAAATGTATGCTGCTAAAAAAGAATATGAAGATATAATTAAAAAAAAGTCTAAATAAAAAAAAAACATGGAAGCATCAGTAATTAATTACGCGTAAATATTAAATATAAAAAAACTAGTGTTTATTTTATATTTATATTTACTGGTTGGTAATTATTATAAATTAATAGGTATGTACCTATACAACCAAATAACTTACTTTATAATTTTAAATTTTTGCCTCATTTGCATGAATGAAAACGTACCGCGAAACGTAGTCGGGACTGACGTTTCGTATGTCATTTAAAAGTTATAATTTTAATGTATCTATCGTTTATATACCATAAACGGTAGTAGATGTGAGACTCAGAGCGTATTGGTCCTTCAAGCCGAATTTGCAACAGCATCATGCGGGATAAATATCGGTGATCAAATAATATTTAGAATTGCCTAATATACATAAGCTTACGAAACCACGTAATCATTGGTTATAGATCCAGACTAACGCCAGACAAATAGGTTTGAAGGACGATTGCCAATACACGCTAAACGCACCACTCGAACATAAGGTAGTTAATAATTTATTGCATATGATAACGTTCGACAATATATATTTATTACCAACGTACCTTAAACCGATAGAGTGAAACCTCTGTGCAGTATTAACCAATACATTGGATACGTGGCGTGCGTATTATCCTTGAAACAAATGTAAAATATTTAAGACAGGTTAACTATTCAAATCCCGAACCGCTAAGCTGAGTCTTGTTAAACCCATGGTTTGCTCGGAATTACAGTTAACGCGAAGCTTCAATGGGCCCCTCATATATCTAAACTAGCTAGCAAAATTAGTTCTGCATCATATGCTGTAAAAAAATTAAAGGCCTTATATATGTTGAAACAGCTAATGTAGCTGTTTCAACACATGTAACGCCTAACATATTTCCATAGCATAATGTCATAGAGAATCTTGCTATGGGGTGGTGCGACTGACATTGAAACTACCTTTCTTTTGCAGAAGAGAGCCATAAGAGCCGCTTATAACTTAGGTCCGAAGGAATCATGTGGAGAAAAATTTAAAGAAATAAATATACTAACTTTGGCAATTTAGTATATTTAAGAAAATTTAATGCATGTACATAAAAACAAATATAGTTTAAGTGTTAAAAATAGTGATGAACATTCTGTAAATACTAGAAAGAAGCACAGGTTAGTAGTTATACCAGTTACTCGATGCGAGCAATCCGGGTTTGATCCCCGCCGGCCCCAACGAAGTTATTAATTGCAATTTTAAGTGCTGATTTACCACGTCCGTGTATAATAATATTTCGAAGACATGTGAAGTTCGCCAAATACGCATTGGGGCAGCGTGGCAGCCACTTTCTTGCCTTAAAACCCCAAGAAGCCTTTGCCTAGCAAGTGGGACATAAATAGGCCGTAACTTTAACTTTTAACTTTAAAGAAATTGTAATTCCTTCGTGGGCGAATGTATACGCTTTTATAACAAAGTCCCAGGGAATATGCAGGAAAATATCAAACATTTAAAAAAATTTATAGAGCAAAATGTTTATTGAGCAAACATGGTTAATATAAGGTCGGGGAAAAAGTTTCTTCGTATTTTCTATACAAATTCACCTTGTAGGTAGTGACGTTATCCCGTTGCTGTAAAAATCTCGGAAGTTTTTATCAAAAAAATTTGATAAGTAGTTTTGTCAGTCCTCTCTTGATGTTAACCCAGCACAACTTAAAGAATACAGAAGAGACCGAAACAGGGGAAAATCTGAGGATCAAGGTCAGAACTATATGGTGGATGCATTAACACTTCCCAACCATGCTCTTTCAATTTTTGCTGAGTGCCCAAAGATGTGTATGGTCTGGCATTGTCATGATGAAAGACCAATTCTTTTCTATTGATCAATTCTAGCCGTTTTTTCTCAATTTCTTGCTTAATTCGTATTAGTTACTGGCAGTAGAGATCTGAATCGATTGTTTTTCCCGGCGGTAAAAGCTCATAATAAATGATGCCTTTCCTGTCACACCATATACACAGCATCGTAATGCGTGACATCGATGAAATCGATATCGTCGAAGCCGTGTTGCTCAGTTAAGAGCACTCCAGAGTTCACGAAAGCGGTACGAGCTAGCGGATATTCTAGCAATAAATTGTATTTTTGGGGATAGAAGGACCTTCATTCCTGGATATTTAGACTTGAAGTTTGTAATGGCCCTGTAGTTAGCGTATAAGCGGTCTACATCCAAGTTCTCGTTGTGGGGCACCATTTTGTTTGTGTCAGAGTGTACCCCAGAATATCCATACACCAAATGGGAGCAGAACGATAGAGTCGAGTCCAAGTCCAACGGCAGCATCCGAGCTTGAGATTCCCTGACTCTTACTGTCATAAACGACCCATAAACAAAGAAAATATACACTACGCGAACATAAACGTCACAAATTTTTTTCGTGGCTTGAGTCGCATTTTTCCCTTTTTTGTAATAAAACTTCAGAATGTATCGATTTCTTCGTTAGTTTCACTCAATTTGGCGGACAGAAAATTTAAAAATGGCGGGAAAGTGTTTTTACTTTTTATTGTTCTTTTTCTTAATATCCTATATTAAAACTGACCTCTCCTATATTAAAACTGACCTCTATATAGTTCAGTGTATAATATTATAAATTGATTTAAAACTAACGAAATACAAATAGTACAATCACAGAGTATTTTCTTCAATTTTATACCTACAAAATATGAAAAAACTTTTCCCCGACCTGACCTGACCAAACGAAATAATCGCTACTATACTGTTTATTGTTTTTTTAATTTTTTAATATTAGACCCGGTATGTCGCACAGTTATCGAGATCCAGGAATCACCCGTGAGAAGCCGGGGCGGAACGTAAGTATTGAATAAAAAAGATTCTATTCTATTCTGTTCTATCATATGAGGTTTATTTTTCTTTTTAATTTGTGAAATGTTCAAAAGTACAAGATTCAAGTATAATAATAGTCGTAAGTTCATTTCTAATCCAAATTACCATTATTACCAGCCTATTAATTCATGTCACATGTCACTCAAAGCAAAGGATTAACGAATCAGTTCTTTTACTTGTATATATATGAAGACCGCTGGCGTACTGTCATATCTATTTCAGTTAAAAAATAATAATGATACATTCATAACGATACAGTAATAAGTACGTATCAAATAGTGTAATTAGTGAGGCTTCCGCTTCTTAGCACTGTTTTGGCATCAGTGCAACGGAAGTATAAATGACGCACGTTTTACTTCACGCTCCGGCAATTATTATGTACAGATTCTATTTCAATATTTAGGTGAACATATCGTAAGTACATATTTGTGCTCTAAAGGTGTTTTTACATAAAGTGTAGAGTAGTAAATCTCCGTATTAGAGTATTATTATTTATGGGAGTAAAACTAGATATATAGAAATAGAATACCCCATGTATTTGACAAATGCAATATTTCGCTAGGTATCATTTTCTCTTGTCTTATATTGTATGATTCAGAATTTTTTAATTGAAATTTGCTAACGAAATTCTTGACAATAAGTTTGCTTACAACAGCTTTACGAGAACCGATTGGCATCAAGCGAAAACTATACCTTGAATTACCATCGGCATCATAAAGACATAAAGATATTTATTCCAACACTTACCTCTACAATACTAAACTTACACATGGCAAATTACAATTAAAAATAAAACAAGTGATTTATTAACAAACATGCAAAAAACAGGAAATATGAATAAATAAAAGAAATGCGTCCATTATATGTGTATGCAATGTGCTATGATGAAGTGGTGGAAGGGACCGCCTCACCATAAGCCGCGAGCTTGCAGCGCTGATTTTCAGACGGCCCTGAACAAGTTCTGACGGTGAACTTCATGCGAGCGAGTATTTTTTCTTCTTTCATAAATCTGTATGCTTTGCCTCATGTGGATGTAACGTAGATGGTAGTATGCAACGTCCCAACGTTTTACTAAAAAGTTATATATAAAAATATAAAAATAATTAGTAATCATTAAATATATAAATTAAATTTATGATTAGAAATACTATATTAAAAATAAGTCAATCAATTACACAGATCAATTATTTTATACTTCCCTTCGGTTTGTCATCAGAACTTGCTTTATCGACTCCACTAATAATTAAAATTCGGTATTTGAAATAAAATCGATTTTTTTATACCATTAACCGTACTTGCCAAAACGGTCCAGCGGTCACTTCCGTAGGTACTCCGTGATAAATTCAAATTGAATTTGATGTTGAATACCTTTTAAATTATGGTGATCGTTTACACGAAACGTAGAGTTTAATATTAAGATAGAAATAGAATTAGTCAACAACAACAATAACATTGACAAACGAAAAAAGAAATGGACGCTTTTTGCTCATGGACTTTAAAATAAATTTGAGTAACGCAGATAAATGAGATAAAAATATTGTGTCTCGTTGCCTAGCACTAAGTATTTTATTATGATGGATACTGACGTTGAAGTGTAAACGTACATTCCAAGCAACATTGTTGGCATTTCTGAAATGGTTTCCAGAGAAAGGTCGTTCAACTGTTGGTAGTTGTCGCTTCCTGTGTGGTAAAAGGAATGAAAATATCGATGTTAGGTTCTCCGATATCTGGCCATATTAATATCATTTCGTACTAGGTGGTAGGACTCCTTCTGCCTACAAGTCCATATGGGTAGGTACCACTATACTCGTAAAACTTATTTCTGACGCCAAATAGCAGTGCTTGATTTTTTTTGTTCCGGTCTGAAGGTTATATAGACCCATTAAATTTATAAACCATCTTAGTCACTCAGAAGTGACAAGTGTCCGACATTAGTCGGCCGACACTGTCTTCGGCTTCGGCTTCGGCTTCGGCCAGAACTTCGGCCCATTTTAGTTTCTAGTAAGCGCTGAAATTGAACTAATTTTTTACGAATGAGCGACAGTGCGATAGACGTGGCGACCCAATTTTCATCATCTCTAGATCAATTTGATTAGTTGATGAGATGATTAAAGGTCTCCGTTTGAATGCTAATAAAACTAAGGTTCTGGTATTTGAAAAGGACGAAGAGAGAAGGAAATGTGAAATATGGGTAAATCAGGAATGTCCAGAACAGGTAAATGAAATTGTATACTTGGGGAGTGCTTTCAGCCGGGATGGAAGATGTGATTTAGATGTGGATAGGCGTGTCGCTGCCGGAAACAAAGTCAATGGTGCCCTGAATGCATTAGTAAAAAGGCAAGGCGTGGTGAAGAGTGCACGCCTTGCAATACATAACGCAGTGTTGGTACCGACTTTGTTATATGGCAGCGAAACCTGGGTATGCCAGAAGAAGCATAAAAGCAAGTTGAATGCAGTGGAGATGCGATCTCTTCGTAAAATGTGTGGCGTTACCATAGCCGACCGAAAGCGAAACGAAGAGATTCGCAATATGGCAGGATTGAAAGATGACCTTATCACAAAAATTGATAGGGGCGTACTCCAATGGTTTGGGCACGTTGAACGAATGAGTGAAGACCGAATGGTGAAGAAAATATATAGAGCGAAAGTAAATATTAAAAGGTGTCGAGGTAGACCGAGACTAACTTTCGAAGACCATGTGAGCAAATTGCTCGAAGAGGGGAGGGTCAAGAGTACTCGAATACCTAGACATGCATGTATAAAGAAGTTAATGAACCTGAAAGAAGCGAAAGAGGTATGTAAGGATCGTGAGACTTGGCGATCTGTTCTCTCTGGCTACCCCGTTAGGGACTGTGCGTGAAGATAAGTAAGTAAGTAAGTAAGTATGAGATGATTAAAATTATCTATTATACAGTCAATACAAACATTTTTAAAAATTTTTTTTAAAGACGTTACCCCTACACTAGGATTTTCTCCTGTATCGTGGGGGCAGTTTACAAACATAAATTGCACAAGGACAAACATCCAGACCCGGAACAATTATTTGTAGGTCATATAAATACTTCCGTGCGGGATACGAACCCGCGTCCCCCAGCGCAGCCACTCATTGCTAAGCCACTGCGCCACGGAGTCGTCAAAATAATAACTTACATTATTAATTTTCGCCAATTTGAACTGTATTCCTTAGGGTTTTTAAGCTTCAGTCATAAATCGACCTTCGGTTAGACACTAAGAACAGCGCACCTGTATAGCTTTCACTGTAAATACATTTGTAATTTCGGTTTAATAAAAAAGTCGAGAGAATCAGTGTTGGACTGCGCTTATTATTTACGCTTCCATAATACGGAAAAGATCTGTAGGCCAGCAAAGAAAGAATAAATAATACTTCTCGTGCTGGGTAGAAATTTAATCCACGCCACGGCCAAAGGATTAATAATCATTGCGGTATTAAGTCAGTAGCGATAAAACCAATTTTCAGAGAAAACAAATAGCAGTTTGTTTTCTCTCCCAATGATTGATGGTCTTGCGAGCTATATGGCCATTTGCTACTTCAATTTAACAGCTTCTGGGCTGCATAGGTACTTGTTATAGATGTGCATTACAACGTATGATGCTTATAATATGAATGGATTTGTTCTACGCGGAAAGATCACCCTCACACAGAATACCACCGAAATGACAACCGAAAACCGTTTTTACTAGTATCTCCTATACCTTTAAACGAGCAATTCTTGTACATATATATATATAATCAGAATCTCGGAAACGGCTCCAATGATTTTCATAAAATTTAGTGTCCAGGGGTTCTAAGGGGTAATAAATCGATCTAGCTAGGATTCGAATTTAGAAAATGTCGGTTTGTCCATGTTTTCAGACACTGTATAACTACAATATAAGAAAGTAAATTTTAACACTATATTAATGATCGTAATAGCTCAAGTGGATATCGGGCCGTCGCGAAATCGTAGTGCCCTGGTTCGCGTCCTGTCTACGGTTCGACTTTTTTCCCCTTTTTTTTTCAAGTTCCCTTCTTTTGTTAGAA
Organism: Parnassius apollo; assembly: GCA_907164705.1. Lineage (NCBI taxonomy): Eukaryota > Metazoa > Arthropoda > Insecta > Lepidoptera > Papilionidae > Parnassius > Parnassius apollo. The sequence goes on from CAJQZP010000117.1 coordinate 2,146,496, forward strand.
AATCTATTATATCTAGCCCCTTTTTAGTATTTTTTTTTAAATATGAAAATTTAAATTAAATTAATTGCACTCATGATTTTTTATTCAAATAACCAGTTCAGTTTTTTCTATTATGTCAATAAGATCATAAAATATTATTTATGTTTCATCAGTATAATTTGTATCTAAATATAATTTACAAAAAACACGATTTCCAAAAAAAATACCGAGGCAAGCTCGGTCAACCAGGTACTGAGGTATAATCTATAAGAATTGAATATTCGAATGTGCAAAGCTAACTATTGTCTATGAAGTAGTAGAAAGTTCATTAGGAATATTACATGTCATGTCGTACCTAAATCAGAGCTGTTACAACAAGGCTAACGATCGCAAATAAGTCGAAAAGTTTAGTAAGAACTAAACTTGTGTGACCTTTCTTGAGTTTGCAACAGTCCGCGTACTCATTTGAACTTCACATAGACATACGTATTACATAAATTCGTTATTTTTTCCAACTTGAAAACAAAAACGAATTTATTTTCTGACTACCTGTGTGGTGTAGCTCACTATCATGGGCTTCCGGTTCTATTTCCGATCGGAAATAATTTTGGATAGATTTGTTATTGTATGAATGATAATTTTATATTTTTACAGCCATGTTTATTCAAATTACAGGTTCTAAGCATAGCTAGAAATACTTTACACACATTCTTTAAATGTGGGTCTCAAGCTTGGCTGTGCTAAACAATATTTTTATTACAATCTTTATGAACCGTTACAAATAATGCGGCCCACCCACTAGCTGCTGAAATCGACTATAGTTAAAAAAAATCGAGACTTCGAACTATCGTTGTATAACTTAAAATATATCGAGAAAAGTCATTATAAAATCTATTTAAAAACATACACGGAGGGCTTTGTTACGATAGTACAATAACATCGGCACGATTGCGGTCTACCTTCTGTTTTATCCTTTAGCTCCATCTAAAAAAAAAAAAAAAAAATAAATATATATATATATATATATATATATATATATATATGCATATATGTATAATATATACATGTATATACACTAACATATATTAATTTTCTACAAATAATTAAATTTACCACCACTTCCTTCCATAATTTGTTATTATTCACCCGAAAATCAACAAAACATGAACATTAAAATGAACTTACAATTTTATTCACTTTAAACGTAGAAGTAACGTAGTATTTAATGTATTGAACAAAATGTTAATTGGTAAAATTGCGCGTTTGTCACGCGTTCGCCAGCTTACTCCCCAAGTCAAGCTTGCGTAAAGAAGTCTAACTTCAAAATAGGAGCTTCTTGCTGCTGTGTTTCTTACGGTGAGTGTAGAGTCCGTCCTTCCATCCATTACAGCCTATAAAAATCCTCTGTTGACTATAGGCCTCCCCCATGGGTTGCTTCAAAGGGGGTAATTTGCCATAATTGCCAATAACAGTCATCAGGAAGATGCTGCGGCCCATCTGTTTAATTTATCTTTGTCGCTTGTTACAACACCCACGAGGTGGTATGGGGTAGTGGATATTGGTACACCGCCACCACACGGTAGTATAGTGGTGTAGAATACGAAGTGTATTTACTCGTAACGAGGCATTCTATCTCAGTCTTAGGGGGTAAAATGCATCTTTATTTTGATTCTTAATGGAGGGTACGAGGGTGACACTGAAAGTTATTAGAAAATCAAAAACGGAACAAACTAGCAAGTTATTAGATTTATTATATCTTTTCAAAATATGTAGTGTCCATTTACATCAATACAACGCTGCATCCGATGGAACCACTGAGAAGAGCACTTTTCCCACTCGTCCTTAGGGGTCTCTTCGACGGTATTTTGAAACGCATCCACTGCTTGCTCGGCGTTCATAAAACGTTTTCCTCGAAGTTTTTCTTTTATTTTCGGAAATAAATAAAACTCGCAAGGTCGAGGCTATAGGGCGGGTGACCCAGTAATTCCACGTCTGACGTCGCCAAGTAGTCGATTGTTTATTTGGCGGTGTGCGACGAGGCGCTGTCGTGGTGAAAGAAAAGTTCGGGAGAAACGACCTCGCAATTGGATCCCAATTGCGAGGTCGTTTCTCCCGAACTTTTTCCAAGACAAGTGGCAAACAATTGTTATTGTACTACTCTGCAGTAACTTTTTTTCGATCTTCTAAAACAATTGTTGCGTAATGACCTCTCCTTCTGAAAAACGAGGCCACCACCTTTTTTCCCACGCTTCGACCTCTCTTCACCTCGGAAGGAAACACCCAGACAGCAGACTGTCTCTTAGTTTTAGGATTATAACAATAAATCCAGCTTTCATCACTAGTAACTATGTCGAACACAGCATTTGATTCACCTCCGTTAAATCTTTGAACAATATCGCGACACCAATCAACACAACGTTGTTTTTGGGCCTCTGTCAAATTATGAGGTATCCACCGGGCACAAAGCTTCCTGACCGCTGTTCATGAAGAATTTTGCACTTGACTCATAACGATGCTTCAGCTTATCCGAATCTGCTGATGAGTCACTCTTTTGTCAGTCACACGCTGCACAACACTGATGTTATCTTCAGTCGTCGTCGTAGAAGGCTGTCCCTCAGGTAGATTATCGGTGATATTAGTGCGACTACATTTAAACTCATTAAACCAGTTGTAAACAGTTGTATGAGATGGGGCTTCATCATGAAAGGCCAATCGAAGTCTATCATAACTTTCTTGTTGACTTAAATGACATCGAAAGTCGTATAAAATCGTTGTACAAAAATTTTCTCGCGTTAAATTCATGCTGACGTGACACAGAAAATTTTCAATTTGGCAAATCGTAAACAAATACCTAACAAATTAATAAAATACTTACGCAATATTATTGGCAAAGAGTTCCATTTTCAAAATTTGAACTTATTTTTTTATTATATCGTTTACAAGTGGCCAGTTCTAAAAACTTTCAGTGTTGCCCTCGTATACATATAGTCAACCAAATCTAAGAAATACATTTTGACAGCTGTCAGACTTATTGCACCAGGCATGCCAATCAAAAAAAGGGAACGTACAATATTCGATTCTTAAAAAAATCGATATCGATTATTTAGAGTTGGTAATAATTTACAGTTTGGTTTGAATAATACCAAAATAAATTTAAAACAGGTAATTTAAAACCCAAGATTTATCAATTTCTACGTATTTGTTGTTACTGCTTGTTTCTAGAGGCACAGTTATAAAAATTTAAGATTAACCGGATTAGAAAAAATTATTCAATCACTTTCAGTACAACTAATTTAGCTGTCGTTGTTTAGATTAATTATTATTTGATTTTCAATAATGCAGTCAAAATTAATGTCTCTTAATGATTTCTTATATTTACGCGAACACTACACATTGATTAAAACTAATTTTACGTATTTTATCATGTTTAATTATAACTTTAATTATTTTTATTTTTAATTTCCGACGTTTCGGGTGCTTTCCAGCACCCATGGTCACGGGGGACTGAGGTGACTGACGTCCCGATGTCTTTGTTAAACCCGGAGTACCTTCAGCTTTTTTTAAATTATTGTTTATGGTCCGATCTATGCAAAATGAACTATGTCCTGAGGTCTTGCAGTGGCATGCTTGGGTTTAGTTTTAATTTTATCGATTATAGGGTCCCAAGCAGGTGGTAGTACCTAGCCTCCTTCTCTACTGAAATTAGGGCGTTTTTTAATTTTAATAGCCTCACGTATCATCCTTGGTAGGAACCGGTGTTCCCGTTCGTTCAACGCTTCGGTAAGTCTGCAGTTTGTGATCATATCCTAGACGGCCCCAACCAATACATCAGATTTGATAGACCACAAATCCTCGCGAAAGAACACCGGATCCTACCAAGGATGATACGTGAGGCTGTTGAAATTAAAAAACATCCCAATTTCAATAGAGAAGGAGACTGGGTACTACCACCTGCTTGGGACCCTATAATCGATAAAATTAAAAATAAACCCAAGCATACCACTACAAGACCTCAACATAGTCAGTTCATTTTGTATAGATCGGACCATAAACCATAATTAAATAATAAATAATAACCCTTTTTATACGGTTTTTGCTTAATTGAAAATTTAAACTTGGTAATAGAGAGACCTTGTATATTTTCTGGGACTTTGTTGTAATACATTACCCCAAGAATGAATTACTGACTCTGTGGAGTCGAGAAACTGGTAGCACCAGCTTGTGTTAGTTCCTAGTGTTAACAAAGTGTATGTCACTTTTTTTACTAAAACTACCTTTATTTTTGTGAACATACATCAAATTTTCATAGATATACTGAGAGGCCAAAGTTAATATATTTATATCTTTAAATTTTTCTTTAAGAGACTCTCGGTTTAAGATTGTAAATAGCTCTAATGACCCTCTTCTGCAAAAAAAATTCTGAATTACATATAGAAGAAACAGTCCAAAAAGTTAAAGCCAAGTCACAAAATAGGAAGACATACACAAAATTACGCACAGTATCTTGCGTAATGGCGGAATATCGAAATTACGTAGTAGTTTTTTCAGCGCGGCCCTATATGTGAGTTTTTTGCATACACAAATTTACGTTGACAAATTAAAAAAAAACTTGTTTTATTCATGTATCATGTAATTTAAGGAATTTTAAAAGAAAAAATTAAATTAAACAAATAATACATTAAAAAATTAATGATTCGATTACTTAAGTATTTTTACCGATTATTTGAATATTTTTGCCGATTATTCGCATAACAATGAATTTTAATCATTCAAACACTACGGTAATGTACATAGCGACATATCATTGAAATGACGTCAAGTAAAAAAGTTGATACTGGTTATTTTTTAATATTTTGCTTTGTTTGAAAGATTCAAATTTAAATTAGTGATAAAAACCTATACAAGTTGTAATGAAATATAGATAACTTCATAATTCTTCGGATTTGCGTAAAATGTTATTTTAAATAATGTGAGTACGCTTATGCAAAGTTATTGCGGAATGATTAATGTGGAACGTCAAAAGGTATTTCTTAGATTTGGTTGACTATAGATGACTATAGGCCATAGCACTTATAATAGGCTTAGGTGTACTGCGTGCTCCTTTATCACACTTTTTCTACAAAGATTAATAAATGTAAAATTTGTCTATAGTTCCTACATGTACAATACTTACATCTTACGGCATCTGGGAGACGAAATAGGGTCATAAATTCTCCTACATCATCTCCTGATGTTTAAAAAATTCCCTTGCGTTTTAACGTTAGCGATAAACATTGAGGACGTCCTTTGAATGCAAATGCTAAATCAGATCCGATTGACCTTGTGTTCTATTCCTCCTACAAATAGAAACAGTTCAAAAACAATCTGATTCAATTTAAAGGCGAATGAAAGAATCGTGTATGAAACATGCCGACACCTGTGTGTAATGTAATAGGAGCAGTAGTTGGACTACGGCCAGTTTGATAACATTCGCTAAATTTGTCTAGAGCCGATTCCAAACTAAAGCGCCAATTACAAACATGATGTACTCTTGTGTACTATTTATGTAATTAATGTATTATTTTCAAACAGTTAGATAGACAAAAACCATATTTAACAGTCTTGATAGATAGATAGGTAACATTTTATTGCACGCCAAAAAAACATAAATATCAACAAAAAAAGGAGAGAAATAAATGTGGTACAATGGGCGTTCTCATCGCTAAGAGCGATCTCTCCCAGACAACCTTTAGATGGACAAGATCGCAACAAAACAATAAAAACGTATGTGTGTTTTGACGACAATAATAACATTATTTTTATTATAAACTATAAAAAAGAAAGAAACCATTACACATAACTTATCTAAAAATAGAAATCTCCATTAGTAAACTACTTCAATTCGAAGGTCATCACTGTAATCCTGCACCGAAAATTGAAACCTTGCACGTCGATATATTCTGTTACCGTTACAGCCTATCAAAGGTCTCCTGCTGAACATAAGCCTTCCTCGTAGTTGCCACGCTTAGCAGGGAAGAGTTAAACTGCGGTTGCCAGCAGTTTATTTATTTTTGTACTCAGCTGTCCATCTTCTGTTTTGATTCCCCCTTTCGCCTCATAAAAACCTATGAAATGTTATGAGGTAGTGGATTTTCTTACACCACCACTATACGACTCGATATACGAGAGCAGTATGATAAGTCAAAATTTTTGATTTTTCTGCGTTTTAACTTATATGGCAATACTGTCCCCGTCAACTTATGTCATTGATATAATACTAGTTTTTACGGAATTTATCGCGTTAAATTTACGCGATAAATTCCGTAGAAACTAATATTATTTCAATGTGTAGTGTTCGTGTAAATATAAGAAAACTTATATCATCTATTATAGTCAACCAAATCTAAGAAATACATTTTGACAGATGAGCTGCACCAAGCATGCCAACCAAAAAATGAGAACGTACAATATTCGTTTTTAAAAAAATCATTTACTGTTTGGTTTTAATAATACCAGAATAAATTAGAAACGAATAATTAAAAACCCAAGATTTATCACTTTCTTCGTATTTGTTGTTACTGCTTATTTCTAGAGGCACAGTTACAAAAATTTAAGATTGAAACTAGATTAATAAATTTATTCAATATCTTTCAGTACGACTAGTTGAGCTGTCGATGTTTAGATTAATTATTATTTGATTTTCAATAATGCAGTCAAAATTAATGTCTCTTTCAAAGTCATCCATAATCAATATTTTTGTTTTTTCTACCACTTTTGCCCAATCATCCTTTGTGACATGGGCACATGCTTCAACGAATATAGAAGAAACAGTTCAAAAAGTTAAAGCCGAGTCACAAAATAAGAAGACACACAAAATCACAAAATTACGCACAGTAAGCTCCCGAAATGGCGGGTGATTGAAATTGCGTAGTGGTTTTTCAGCGTGCCATGTAGGTATATGAGTTTTTTGCCTACACAAATGAGATGACCAGAATGTTCCCCAAGCTGTACAAAAATAAGATTATTGCTATTAATTTAAATAAAATAAAAAAAGAATTTTGAATAACTATTAACGCTTCATAGCAGCTGTTGAAAAATAATCAAGTTTAAAAGTATTTAAAGTGATTTCTTCTCTTTGAAGTCAGTCTATAGCACCTTCAATGTGGCCATATAATACTTAAAAAGATCGGAATAGGGAAAAAACAATAGCTAAACTCATAAAAATACTTTATTTATGATATGTTATGTATAAAAACAAGCCTTCAATTAATGAATTAAATCATCAAAATAATCAAAACACACTAAAGGATAGGATTTTATTTATTTGTTAAATACAGCAACAGCTTAAACATGTAGCGTTACATTATAGGATAGGGTTAATAGGGGAATAAAAGAGAAGAATTCACAAGGTGAGAAAGAGAGGAATTCACAAAATATACTAATGAAAATATACTAAAATAATGAAAGCTTTTTTGAGAGTGAGAAAGCGTCTGAAGTAAATAAACATAAAACACTGAAAAAAAAAGAAAATAAATTGTGAGATAAGTAAGGATGAAATAATGATAGCAAAGAAAAGAATGAAAGCAGGTAAAACAGCTGGTTATGATAGAGTAACATTAAAATGCTAAGGGCTGGAGAGGGAATGATGGCAAGCTTGCTGTAAAATTTCTTATTGGGAACTTAAGGGGAAATATAATCTCAAATGGCTTAGCAAGATCCTTCGTTATGCCGAAAATATTGCAGCATTAATTTTGAAATAAATATATGGTAAAGTTAAGGATTAATGTTAAGGATTATGTTAGACGAAAACACGATTTCGTAAAATTTTCTCGATAGAAAAAAAAATCCAAAGTTACCTCCAAAATAAACAATAAACCGCTGTTATTCATAAAATACTTTAAATAAGATCATGAAACTTTGCATACTAACTGAACTAACTATAAAGCAGTGCTTATGTTATTTACTTTTTTTAAATACCATTATTTTCACTGTAAAAAGAAATTACCTAAACTATCGGCCTTTTGAAGCGTGATTCCTGCCGCACGGCCACTTCGCTTCGGCCTTTGAACGGGGAGGTTACGCAACAGGACGACGTAAAATTAAAATGGAAAATAACCGTAATAAAAATAAGAAGCGACTGGCTTGGCGTTAAGAAACAGGCATAAATATGATAAACCTAATGAAATAAGTGTCTAACTACCTTTCTACTTACAGTATTAGTGATTACATAAGTATTAGTAATCATGTCGATACATAGCATACGACGCGCGGGCAAGTGGGGACGAAATTAGAATTTGAGCTGACTTACTCTATCCCCTTAAGGCAGTACCGCGAAATTGGTGCAAAGCCGTTATAGTCCTACTACATAAGGAAAAGTGTCCTCAGCAGGACTGGAAAAACTACCATGGAATTACCCTGCTTAATATTTTACAAATACTGTGGGCTAAAGTGGTGATTGAAAGAGTTATGAAAGAAACTTTTATACGTGGTAGAGCCATGCTGCAGTTATATTAGTAGTATAGTTGTAGCACGAATGGGTTGGCTCGACCGGAGCAATACCACTCTCTCACAGAATATCAGCGTAAAATAGCAGCGTAATATTATTGTGTTTCGTATGATGAGTGTAGAGAACCGGAGACCCGTTTGACTGGAATCGAGGCATTCCATCTTAGTCCTCAAGGGTGATAACGTATTTGCATTTTGATGCTTAATTGAGGATAAATGTGGATGTCTATGGAAAACAGCATCCACTTGTGTTTGTATTGTGGACTGTGTGCTCGTTTGTCACCCAATGCTATAAAATATAAAACGAAGAGTGAATGAAGGACAGAATAAGATTCTTCACTCAATCGTGAGAAGTCAAATGTATCAAAAAGGCACGTATGACATTTTACAATGCTGAGTTATTTATGTTTGAAAGTTGAGTCTAGCAGAAAACGAATTAAAGTAAAAAGATTGCTCTAGAAATGCGGTCTCTAAGCAGTAACCGCTAAACCGCCCTTTTGTCGTATCTCCTTGGTTTCAAGTCACTCCCCTTGTTATCTCAGCCGGTATCGGTATCCTCGGCGTCGACATATCAAGTGACTTGCAGTTTCGTGGTTACTTGGAAAAGAAGTCCAAATTGGCCTCCAAAAAGCTTGGCGTGCTCAGCAGAGTGGGACAGTATTTCATGAAGGCACACCGCCTGCAAATTTACGTCGGCCGCACACGGAACTGTTCACATCTCTGGGCTGGGGCTCCCCAGTACCAGCTCCTTCCACTTGACCGCATCCAGCGCAGAGCAGCTCGAATCGTCAACGACCGAGTGCTTTCCGATCGGCTTGAATCACTGGCGCTGCGAAGAGATGTTGCATATCGGATTAATCCCAGCAGCCAAATTTCATGAACGCACTACGCGGCAAACCTCCCGATACCATCCACACCATCTGAATGCTTGGCGGTCCACCACTGTACTTTTCACTGACCGATACGACCTGGGGACCTTCAAGAAAAAAGCTTGCTTCTTTCTAATGGTCCGACAAAGCACCTACAATTCCCCTGGTGTTGCGGTAGTTCATGGGCTGCGGTAGTCACTTAACATCAGGTGAACCGTATGCTCCTTTGCCCCCTCTTCTATAAAAAATATAAGAAGACCAATTTGGTGATATATTGAAGATGTGCCAAATTAAAAATACCTTTAACTGACGAACATGGATACGTAAATAATACATAAATGTGATAGAAGCGGAGATATGTATCAACATCGTGACCAACATTGAAGTAATTCCCAAATGGTAGTCCGTAAACTCTACCTACCCCACTGGGTTACAGTCGTAAGAGTTTATGCATGCTTGTAAGTATTTAATAAATTTCAAATTCGTAATGTTCTTGCATATTCATAACTAATAAATATCGTATTGTAACATTGTTTGATCTGCTTTGCTAAAGTAATGCGGCTATCGAAAATATCTTTTCAGCGGAGTGTTGGCAGGTTGGCAGAATTCATCGCGTCTGCAAGGTTTGCGGGTATCCGCGTGAATCATTCGAATCCACCTACTGCTTTTTACGATATACGTCATTGCGAGGGTTACTAAAATCTAAAACGGGATATATAGATAATCTATACGCGTGGCTTCAACTCATGTCTTCAAAGTATATTCTAAGTCTATGTCTATAAATCTAAAATAAATTACTTACCCACAGATAACATTCCTACATTCTCTTTTTTTATTATATAAAAAAGTCAATACTTTTTTATATCTACTTTCATACCTCGTACATCTTTCTACTTTCTTTCCAAGCCATTGTCTTCTCCAACAAATTTAAAATCTAATTAATAACAGTTTCACTTCCCGTACTTTGTAGAAAGACAGACATTTCAACATAAATTCTACGGCCAACTTCCAATAGATAGACTACCTAATAAAATAAACAGAAAGTTGATGAATGTAAAGAGGCCGCCAATGTTTAGCAGTGAGCTATGATGATAATGATAATTTATTTTTACCGGATTAATACGGAGCCCAAGAAGAGGCTAATACTTTTGTGCCTTCTATGTACCTGTAAACTGTTTTGTTTCACTTTAAATCCACGTATTCTTGCAGCCAACTTAAAACAAAGAATGCTATAGATATGTATTTTTATAACAGACCGTCTTTCAGTCTATCTAATGGTAAGTGGCTACTGCAGTACATGGACCATTACCATTACCGTTTTGGCCTATTAAGTCCACCGCTGAACATAGGCCTACCTCATAGATTGCCTCATGGGATACTTGGCACAGCATCCACACTTGGCATTTTGACTTGTTGTCAAGAAGTTGCTGCTACCTTCTCCTATTTCAGTTTCCCTCTGTCGCCTCTTACGACACCCAAGGGACCTTATGGGGTTGTGCATATTCTCACACCGCCGCTACACGATTATCTATAGACAACAACAGCCATTTATAAACAAAGAGGTTTAGAATGGAAAGCCTAACAGCCTGTGATTATATTGCCAGCTCCCAGCAGAGGAAGCACTGTTAATTAGCGACAGAAATACTTAAGAGCGAGGTACCTGCCAAGACGCACTCCAAGGCAGAGAAGTCCTTCCACATAGTAAAAATTGCCACCCCTGAGGACTAAAGATGGGATGTTCCATTACCGATGGAACTTTTAACGTTGGTTTATACTAAATCTATGGATAGAACGGATTTCCGTTTCTTGTCACTCCACATAAAAAAGCAATGTACGCCGCTTGCACATAAAAGCGTCAAACGTTTTACGTAGTAGAGCCATGCTGCGACTATATTATAGTAGATGTATGGGTCGGCTGGCCCGGGGAAGGACCACACTCTCACGAAATATTCAGCGTAAGATAGCAGTTTAATACTGTTGTTTCGTATGGTGGGTGTAGAGAACCGGAGACCCTTTTCACTAGTAATAGGCATTCAATCTTAGTCCTCATGGGTGACAACGTATCTGCATTTTGATTCCTGATTGAAGTAAATGTCTATAAGTCACCCTATTACTAATAAAACAGATAAAAGCGTGGCAAAAAATGTCACTAACCAATAATTTTGTGATAAATTCAAAGCAAAGCTCAAACTATGATTATAAAAATTATAGCAGAGTTGTAACATTCTGACTAACATTTCGCGTACAATCAAAGTCGATATTCTTTAAAATTTGATTGTAGCAAGAGTCTCACTATTTTTCTTTCCATTTCAGATTACAGCCAAGATGTATATCCAACATTAATTGATTTTAATCGGTCGTGAAAGTCACGTAAGTCTTCCTTAATGTCCATGGTTTCCGTTGCGCCGTAGACATTTTTCGTTGTTTATAATTTCGGCGGGCCATTAAACTGTCCGTGTCGATGGATGCAGGTGATAAAACTCATCCTTTGTTTTGTCTAAAATATTTTACTCGGGGATTATCTATGTTTTAAAACATCGTAAAAAGCTTTTCTTTTAATAATAACTAAAAAATTTTGTGTTTCTAAGTCTATATTACAATTGAACTATGCATTATTTTTAAATACATTAGGTTAGTATATTACTCGTAAAATTGTAATATTAATCATTTTATTATTAATAAATCATACAAATAAACTACACAATAATAATAATCATATAATTACTTTAAGAAAGATTATTACATTTTTTTTATATATTGACTACGTAAATGAAAGGCTAGGTAGCGAATCAATTTCTTGCTATAACATTTTTATTTAAATACCGTTTAGTTGTAAGTATATGAAAATCTATGGGTGGTTCGTATCAACTAGATAGTTGCTCGATATATAAAATCCAGAAACCACATTGATTCCAATTTGATTAATCAGTGGAACAATTACCGAAATATAATGAAAAACAATGGCAGCTCAGATGGATAGCGCTTGCTGTAAATTTCACGGCTACGCGAGCAACCCTGTTTCGATCATCGCCGGCAGCAATGAAATTGTTAATTGTAATTTTAAATGCAGATTTACCACGTACTCGGTGAATCATCATCAAAACATTGTGAGGACACCTGCGCATGTCTGAGGAATAAGAAAAAAATATTTCGAGGACACTTGAAGTTCGCCAACACGAATTGAGGAAGAGCACGGCGGGTCACGTCCTTGCCCTAAAACCCTCTCAGAAATGAAAGTATGCCTGTGCCCCAGCACTAGAACGTATATAGGCTTGTAACTTTAACTTTTAACTTTAATGAAATGTTTAAAGGTTAATAAGGCCTAAATCGACTCCTGGGTAAGCTCCCATATTGACTATGATAAAACTTTATTTAGGTAGGGGATTTTTCAGTAATTGCCTTCCATATAGGTAAATGCTGAGTGATGGATTTTGGTGGACTGTTCACCCTTTGACTAATTAATCTAGTCTAAGGCACTATAGACAAATAACACCCATTATATGATTGTTTGATTGGATTCCGATTTGGTATCTACCGAAAGGCTTAGCCTCGAGTAAGGGTAATAAAAATAAATAGAAGGCTACTCCAATTTATTAATTCATTAAAGCCCTTCACATGTCCACTGCTGAACAGCTTAGCCTTCTGTACAACATGTCACAAAAACCCTGTGGTTCCCATTAAGTGCGTTATCAGAATTTTTTTTCAGAAAACTTGACCATAAGAAAATTAAATTGAAATAAATTTTTATTTGGAAATTGGTTTTATTAGGCTAACTCTAACTGATCGCGCATCGGTAAAGAGGGGTCTTTGACAACACTCTTCCTGCAGGGCCAATGCAGTGGTAATAAAACTACATTCAATTTTTAAATAAAATTTTATTAAAATTGAATTGAAAAAAAAAATATTTTTGAGTTTTGACTTAACGGGAACCACAGGGTTTTTGTTACATGTTCTATAACGACGGAATTCGTTATTGCTACCAAATTAGGTATAAGAAATGTCGATATTTTACGGAATATACTTTAGAGTGTGCGCAGAAATCGCATGAACATGATTTTTCTATCATCGAATAACAAGACATACGTCGAGTTTCCAATCCTTCTTAGTGGATACACTAGGCATTCGGAAGAAGCGTTAAACATCGTTTACAATCCACACAACAAAGAATTCAGAACAATGCATAAGCTTTTTCTATGTTAATGCAATTAACCTTCAGTGCTGAGTAAATACTTATTTTCAGATAGATTCGTAGTGAAGCATTAGTTTATTAAAATCACAATCTTCATACGAGAACCCATCCAGATGAACTCTTCGTAGAAAATGAGTCATCCTAGTGGTCTTAATTCTAGATCACGGTTTCTCATAGCCGGACCTGTAAGGGTTTGCCAGTAGATTGTAGAGAGTTTGCGACAAGATTTACGTTATAGCGGTTGTCTGGCTGGCTCACGCATGTTACACGCATGATGGTGCACTCCAATTATATTATTATACTCTATAGTATACCACTATGGGGGTGGTGGTGGTGGTATTGATTTGTGATAGTGATAGTTAGCTTACTACTACGATGTGACATAGTTTTAGTAGAGTAGGTTCTGTAGAACGAAAGCGTTCCTGAAAGGTCTGAACGTGCATTCAAGCGCGAACTACTTACTAAGTGCCATCACACTTTAAAAACCATATCTATTTCATATGTTATAATCTATAGTTAAGCAGTAATTACAGTAATCATCATCATTCATCATTCTCTAAACCATTTCCCATTATCTGGGGTCGGCGCAGTAAATCTTCTTGTTCCATTCCTCTCTATCAGCCGTCATTTCCATACTTACTCCTTTCATTCTCATATCACTCTTCACACAATCGATCCATCTTTTATTCGGCCTTCCTCTGCCCGTGTGTCCCTCCACATTCATATTCAACACTCGTTTTGTGACATGACTTTCATCCCTCCGCATCACATGCCCAAACCATGCCAATCTGCTTCCTCTCACCTTTTCTACCACTGGCGCTACTTTCAGGCTTCCTCTTATATACTCATTCCTTATCTTATCCATCCTTGTCACACCACACATCCATCGTAACATTCTCATTTCATTCGCATGCAGTCTATTTTCATCCTTCTTCTTGACCGCCCAGCATTCACTTCCATACATGACGACAGGTCGGATGATCGATTTGTAAATTTTCCCCTTCAGCCTTATTGGCATTCGGGGATCGCACGTTGTGGCTGTGACCTGTCGCCATTTCATCCACCCTGCGTTAATCCTATGCTGCACAGCTCTATCTATTCCGCCGTCGCCTTGAATGAGGGAACCGAGGTACTTGAATTCTGAGCAGGTAGGCAGTATAGCGCCATCCAACGACATGGGTATAGGACTGGAAAGACCGCCGAAATCACAGCATAGATATTCGGTTTTGGATCTGCTGATCTTTAAGCCAACACTTTCCAGCCTCTGTTGCCACCCCGTCAGTCTGCTCTGTACCTCGATGCCTTCTTCCCCGACAAGCACGATGTCATCGGCAAAGAGCATGCACCAGGGTGCCTCATCCTGCAGGTCCGACGTCAAAGCGTCCATAATCAGTAGGAAGAGGTAAGGGCTCAATGCCGACCCTTGGTGCAGCCCTACCGCCACATCGATACTGCCCGTAGTTCCCGCGGCAGATCGTACACATGTACGGGATGCTCTGTACATAGCACGGACTAACCTCACATACTTCCCAGGCATACCTTTCATCTTTAACGCCCACCACAAAACCTCACGGGGAACCCGATCGTACGCCTTTTTCAAGGTCGACAAAAACCATGTGCAGATTTTTATGCACGCGCTTGTACTTTTCGCACAATTGGCGTAATGCGAAAATGGCATCTGTCGTACCTCGACCGGGCATGAATCCGAACTGGTTTTGTATTATCTCACACTCTTCTCTCATTCTTTTCTCTATTATTCTTTCCCAGACTTTCATCGTATGTGACATGAGTTTTATTCCCCGGTAACTGCTGCAGTTTTGAACGTCTCCTTTGTTTTTAAAAATGGGGACCAGTATACTACTGCACCATTCCTCAGGTATTTGTTCTTCCTGCAACAATTTACCGAAAAATAAACTCAACCACTTGTATCCATCCGCACTCAGCAACTTCCACACTTCTACTGGTATTCCATCTGGGCCGACCGCCTTCCCATTCTTCATATTCCTAACAGCCATTTTTACTTCTTCCACACTAATTTCTCTCACTAAGCCCATATTCACTGGTGGGTTTTCAAGCATACCATTCCATTCATTCTCCTCATTCATCAATTTCTCAAAATACTCCTTCCATCGCTTCTTTTTACTTTCATCGTCAGTCAAAATCCTTTCAGAATCATCTTTTATACATTTTACATGTGAAACATCTCTTCCATTCAGTAATTACAGTAATCCTGAACAGAAAAATTACTACTAGGTATTTATAGTGAATTTTTCTCTTCCTATTTCCTTGATTTTGTACAAAACCTTAGGTTTTTCCTCACCTGATCTACATAATCAGAAACTGCTTTCTATTCATATATCCTTTCATTTTTAAGTTAACCAAAATTATTCAAGGAATAATTACTAAAGTGATCAGTAAAATCATTTATAAAGCTGAACGCACATTTGTTCGCACCGTACGCGCCGTACGCAGTTCTTTAGTATTACCAAAAACTTTTGCAATTTTTTCCAACCACTGGTGTGAAACGATACGGTGACATCGATCGTTCGAAATCGCTCGGGTCGCTATTGAAAAAATTGTCGTAATAGCCTGCTTATTGGCAGAGGAGTAAGAAAATAAAATTCAAAGAAAAGGAAGTTTCCGGATTTACAATATTAATTTAAGAAGGTAATTTTATGGAGAAAATTATACTTTATTTAAAGACTTATTAGATGATGATGATCAATTTTTCAGATATTTGCATTTAACATACAACAAATTTCAAGAACTGCTACATATACTAAAACAACCTTGAAACATAAACATAAACCTTGACACATATCAACGTGGGGTGGTGCCTCTAAAATGGTGCTACAAAAGATAGAAATCTCTCAACGTGCTATACTCAAAGTTGCAACATTTAAACCTTTTCTTTATCCTACATCACAGCTTTATGCTCACTGTCAAGTCCTTACAGTAAGACAACTGTTTATATTAACGATCATTCAGAAACAACATAGCTTATTGTTATACAACCGAACGAACTTAAACAAACGCAGGAAATTTTCCGTAGATACAACTAATTTTAAAACAACTTTTATAAGAAAATTCTTTGCATTTTTGGGACCACACTTATATAATAAACTAAATAAAACATTAGACATTTACCACCTTAATAAAATAAATTGTAAAAATACTGTACATAATTACCTACAAAAATTAACTTATAACGAAACTGAAAAGCTTCTTAGTATTCAGACTTAAACTTAAATTCTTATATAACTGTCATCCGTAAAACTACCCGGATAAAATCATAATAACCGGACACACACACACACACACACACACACACACACACACACACACACACACACACACACACACACACACACACACACACACACACACACACACACACACACACACGCGCACACACACACACATACATGTATACACACATTTTACATGCTCCTCTTCCATAACTGCTCATACACATTACAATCATAATACAATTACTTCTTACATTACACATCTTATGAGAGAGGAACGACATTAGTAGTATAAATTATATCTTGTTTGTACCTTGGTATAAGTAATAAGTGGTAACATAGTATATAAACATAATATGTGGTCCAATTAATTTCATTTTAACTTTAATTTTTGCTTGCATTTAACTTTTGCTTGCATCCTAATATTTTTATAAATTAACGGTGGGGATATGGCGCTGACAGCTGATGCACAGGTCTCCCAGTTCGGCTGCAGATGCTATGTTTTCAGGTATATGTACAAATGTAGCTTTATTAAATGTTAAGCAAATATCTTGATTACAACCTCTTGGAAATAAAGAACTTATTATTATTTTTTTTTGGGGTATCTATATAGTTTTCTCACGATCTCGGATGATGCATCCTATGGGACGTCGGACGACACACCATGAACCCCTTCAGCCAGTAGTGAATAGCCAGTTATTATTATTATTATTATAATCTCGTCTACTCGGCGCTGTGTGAAGTGTATGATCGGTCATTGACTTTTTGAGGCGATAATGTCCAGTAACACAGTGAAGTGTAACAATTGCAATGTCGTGATTAAAGAGTAGCTCGCTTTCGTTCAAAATAAGGCGGGAATCATGGATGAAGATAGTATCATTCAATTGAGTTATACTGCTTTTAAAGAGGAAGAAACAACAATTGCAAAGAAACTATTGTTCGAGTCTGTTGACACATTGCGACGGAAAATTAAACGAAGGAAGGAGGGTAAAAGTGGAAGAGACATCGAGGATATCACGGCACTGATTAAGGAATCAGATCCCGTGTTGCTGCCAATTTTGGTAGCCAGACACAACACTACAGAGAAGTATCAATGTAAAAATCAACAGAAAAAGGGCAGCATTTTTATTACGAGTAGATAACAACTTTGAGTACGAAAGTGGCCCTGCTGGCCTACTAATACATTGGATACCGGATGGGTCAATGACCGCAGTGATGGACAGGTGTGCAGAAGATGTGAACGAGAGGCCAAACGACACTATTGTAAGTAGTAGTGTCGTTTTTCTGGCGCACACTGACCAGTGTGTGGCACCGGCGCTTACACATGCAGGGAATGACGAAGCTTGTATAGATACGAGGGCAGTGTTGAATGCGTGGAGGCCGGTACCGCGGTTTCAACATAGATGGACGTCGGCGTAACAACAACAACGACACCGGCGGCTGCGGAAATGAATGACGGAAGAAGGAGACCTATCGAAGCACCGAACTTTGGCACAGTGGCACGTGTAGAATCTCAATTGTCGACACCAGACCAACACATTATGCGTAAGCGATTTGCCAACATTGTGCATGAAGGGTAGTGGGAGAAAAGAGTCGTCAAATGAAGGGTGGATGAAAATACGTCTTCTACGTTGTATTTTGCGAAATCGTTTTGTTGGGTTTAAAGGCAAAGCTGAAACACTACCTCAGTGTACGTTCCAAACAGTGGATATCAGGGTTCCTATTTATATCTATAATGTCAACAAGGTAACAAAGATGGAATATTATTACGTACATTAAAAACAAAACTAATATAGTGGTTCCATTGCAAAACAAAAAAAATAGATACGAAGAGGAACAAATTGCACGCGGTTAAAAGTTTTTAATACCTAGGGTTGAGTTAAACGTTTTTATTAATGAAAATCTGTGGCCTGCTGGAGTATCGTTTCGTAGGTTTCTCTGCACTTACCATACGAAACACAGCAGCATTAAGCTGCCATTTTACGCAGGTATTCTGCGAGAGCGTGGTCCTTCCCCTGTCGAGCCGACCCATTCGTGCTGCAACCACAATACAGCTGCAGCATGGCTCTACCACTTGATTATATGACGTCATCAGCATGACTCCTTCAATATTCGGCTACCTACTATCTATACTTTATAAAATGTGGCGCGTACGGTACGGCTGCAATGTGCGGGGTTTCATATAATTTCATATAACGAATTCTAAAATGCGGCGCGTATGGCGCGTACAGCGCGTACGGTGCGGATAAATGTGCGTTCAGCTTTAGACATATGTAAAACATAGGCTTATCACGACCAATCGACCTTGAAGACAAAAATAGAGCATAAAGTGAGTCATACACTACGCAGATACATCAGACAAGGTATCTGTATCTGAGCACATTTCTTTCAATATCGTTCTCTATGAAATTCAATGAACTAACACACGCAGTGCAGATTATTTATATTTTATCATTAAATATCTGTAAGCACCGGCCTTTATCGAAAGATGGTGACAATATTATCTGCTCGTACAAACATATTTGCAGACAACATCTACAAATACGTATATGACATAGTCTTTTACCTACAAATAAATATTTTTAGCGACCATCCTGGTGAGATTAAATTCGCCGTTTAATAAATGCTAATGCAACACGTGCATCAAAATCAGAATCTGAATTCAATTCTGACGAACAGTCTAGCTAATCGAGAATCATCAATATACATTATACGCCAACTTATTATGGGTAACAAACACTCTGTATGAAGTCTACTAAGTTTGAAGGATTTCGAGTGAATGCATCATTTCGTATATTATCGTATCTGCGTAGTCTGTGACTCGCTTAAGTAAAAATGAAAGAACGGAACTCTTACTTAATTTACTACATAAATAAGCTAGTCTTTAATTATCTGTTCTGCATTTTATAAAACCCGAATCTTTTAAGATAATAATCAAACAAACTTTCAAGAATTGACCTTTTGAATTTCAAAGTTACCGGACTTCCTCTTCCCGCCCGCCATGTAACTGTAGGCCATTCGCTAGATAAAGTGATATATGATATTTTCTTATGTTAATACAACATTAATAAGAGTGTGGCACTACAGACAAGGACTCGTGAAAAGAGAGTATTTAAGAGTATTCATTGTTGATAATTTAGGAAGGTCTCCGTTTGTAATGTCAAAATAACAGCTTTTTATTAAATGCTAATACAAAACTTATACTATATACGGTACTTTTAACAAAAACATTTTTTAACATTTTTGTCTGCCTGTCTGTTTGTTTCGGCTAATCTCCGAAACGACTAGACTTATTTTGACGAGACTTTCACTCGTAGATAGCTGATATTATAAGGGGTAACGTAAAATAAATTTATCTCGGAATAAGTATTGGGGTTACGCGCAAAAAATAGTAAAAGCCCGTGAAATTGTGAACAAAATCCGTTTCAAATAAAAAGTATGATCATGTATAAATTATTTTATACGAACAAATTCGCGGACACAGCTAGTAAGAAAATAAAATTAACGATAATCGAGCGCAATGAATTCCTGTAAATGTATTCTAAACTATATAAATAAGTTAAAAAAGACAGAACCTGGAAAATATCTTACAACACCTGACCAAAAATATTTAAAAATAAAAATATCCTTTCGGCTTCTGCGGGTAACGAACCCTGACATGTGGAATACATATATCGACGTGCCATTTGCAAACTCGGACGTCCTTCGCATTCTGCAAAACGCGAGAATATTTACACAAACTGAAATTTTATTTACGTTATTTCTGGATAACATACTTCTTACCTACGCATATAAAACGTTATAAATAGCGATAATTTCATAAAATTTTCAAAATTAATTTTACAAAAGATATATTCTAGGATAATATGTGTTAGGAGATTTAGAACGGTTTTTTCATTTACCTTGTCAAGGTTATTAATAGTTGAAAGTAAGGCAGAGCTAAGCCTTGTAACTAAAACAGTTGTCTTGATGTGACCACATGGTATAGGTATAGTATAGTGATGTAGATATTTGCCATAGTTGCCACAGTACCGGGCTGCCCAGCTATAATCTTTGATTCATTAGAAGTATGAATTTAATGGAACTAAGTAGTTTAAAATTAGTGAAATGTTAATTAGTAAAAAAAAAGATTTCTGAGACCCTCTCAGAAATGAGCGGATGCCTGTGCCCAAGAGTGGGACGTATGTATATAGGCTGTAACTTTAACTTTTTTAATAAGATTTCGTTTTCTTCACCCACTGAAATAAGTATTTCGCTTATTAATAATTTCACAGACATATTAAAAACCAATGACAATACAATAATTCCATGACAATTACCTAGAATTCCCACTTGGATGTTCACAGCTCCATGATCAATGCGTGTTGTTGAAGTTTTTTTTAAACTATGTATAATAATATTAATTTTAATTTTAAATTTAAGTATTTGCAAATTTGTTGGCGCCGACTGGGGTACGATGAATATTGTCGATTCTTGTCCCGTGTGTCATATTATATGAAACATTTGGATTGTTGAACTAATGTGACTTTTTCGAAAACAGGGAAGTTGTTGTTAATACGTCTCCTCAAATTTCAGATTTTGGATAACAAACTAATTTTGTTTTCGTGCTAACAAGTCCACAGATGACATCGTCCTTCAACTACAATTATCTTTATTTTTAATTTAAGTATTTTATTTCACGTTATCTCGATAAGAATGAAAAAGTGATGGGAGTATATTCCTGGACCTACAAAAGGCATTCGATACAGTTTCTGTTCAAGTATTATTAACACATTTGTGAAATATTTATTGTTAGTAGTTTGTAGTTGAAATGCACTTCTGTGGTTCCAGATATACCTTTGGCAAGCAACATGTTTAGCGCTAATAGCTCATTAGGTAACAAATTTAGCTCCACTTGCCTCGTGCCACAAGGCAGTACACTTAGGCCAAGCCTTTTTTAATATACATGTGTAAAACTAATTTCAAGGGTGCCGATATTCAAGTGTTTACTGATGAATCATACTTCTTGGTCGTGGTGGTGAGTCTTGCGAATATGAACATCGTCGTACTGGAACGTACGTCGTTAGAAAACAGCTTGCGAACACTCAACACAAGTACATATGTGCATCAGTAAAACTAATATTAACTCAAACATTTTATTTTACCAATCCGTCCTTATTCTTGCAATCGACAAGCCACTACCAAGAATTAATCGTGTACTTGCTCATTAAGTAAACGAGTAAAAGTTATAATACATCCAGGAATAATATTGATGATAAGTTCAACTGGAAACAGCACATAACATCTGTTGCCAATAGACTCACGAGTTTATACCTTTAGAGAATTGCGCCCTGTTTCGGAACTGACACTGATGAGACACTGACACTTAATGTAATTATATACTGTATATATTCGTGGAGAGTAGGAGCTAAAACATATTTAATAGAACTTGAATTAGTACAAAAATCTCTCCTTAAAGTAATATTATACCTTTCACGGGCATCCAAGTACTGCATCATTTAAAAAGGGCAAACGTACTTTCTGTGCGTCAACAATACAGAGTTATTTTTCAAATAAGTAGTAGCCCAATTTGAAACTTAAGTTTAAATATATAAATAATTATATACTGTTATTGTAGTTTTTAAAAATACGAGTAAATAAGGGTTGTACTTTTATTTGAAATAATCTTAATTTAATATGATTTATGGGCAACAACGTTTTTGCCTAATCGACTCTTGCGAATCTGACCGCAGTAAAATAATGCATTACTATGTAATTTAAAAGATAAAAAGGACAGAATGTTTGAGATTCTTTCTATTTCATTTTTTTTCACTTTTTTTTTGGGGTGGCTGTGATCTATCTCCGAACGGTCCACCCCGGGCAACGGCATCACTAGCTACTTTAGCGTGTCGTGACAGCTGAAGATCTCATCATGCGGTGGTAGGCCTCGCAAGGGGCCGTCTGGCTTGCCACTACCCTCCCGTCGGGGTCTCACTGCGTACAATACAATACAATACAATACTCTTTATTGTACGCCAACAAAACATTAATAAATAATGAAAAAATAATGAGGGATAAACAAAAGACGGTCTTATTGCTACATAGCAATCTCTTCCAGACAACCCAGAAGAGGAAATTAATAAAAATAAAAATAAGAATAATGGGTAGGGTACACTAAATTAGACAAAAAAAAATATAACTTATATACTGTATAATGACAACATACTTAAGGTATATTAGTGACCATAACTAAGAGGAGAAAGAGAGAGGAGTTAAAGAGACAAATAGTGTTCCTTAATTTATTTCTTGAACACATTTAAAGATTGAGCACTTTTAATGGACTGGGGTAAGGAGTTCCAGAGTCTTACTCCAAGAATAGCAAAAGATTTATCATAAAATGTCGAGGAGTGTATAGGACATTGGAGCGAAAGGTTTTCTTTGGACCGTAAGGAAAAATCGTGACAAGAGCTAAGAAATTTAAAACATTCTTTCAGATAGGGAGGACTTGATACATTAAATAAGACGCAGTAGAGCGCAGAAAGTATATAAGTATTCCGACGAGGACGGATTGGGAGCCACTTGAGTTTAGTGCGGTATTCAGAGACATGGTCATATTTACGTAGCCCAAATATGAACCGTATACAGAGATTTCTGATTTTCATTTTCTCAAAATTACTCTGCAGAAGTATCCTTTATTTGGCTTTGGGTGGTCTTATTTTATAAGATAGAAACAGGAGATCATGATACGAAAACGCATTTGCAGCACATTGACCAAAACTATCAACATGGTCAAGAGAAGAAACGATAACCAAATCAAGGAGGGATGGGATACAGTTAGGTAAAAAATGAGTTTCAGAGAGAGGAAGGATATTTAAATTGGCTGCTTCTATAAGGGACTTAAGCCGGAGAGATCGGGCATCATTCTTGAGAAGGCAAGTATTAAAGTCGCCCATTAACACTGTATGTGTATATAATGGAGTTAACTCTTCAAGGAGGTTATCCAAAGTAGTAAAATAGTCCACTGTGGAAGAAGGACTATAAAAAACTCCAAGAAGTAATTTGTTGTGCGAAAGAAGTACTTCAACAAATAAGTATTCTGCTTCGTTCTCAGCTTGAGATGGAGATGATAAACAAACAATAGAAAAAGGAATATGAGCACGAATGTAAATGGCAACACCACGACCACCTCGCGCAGTTCGGTCGTTGCGTATTAACTAGAATCCTGGAATGGAATAGGATATAGAGGGAAGACATGGCTTTAACCATGACTCTGAAACGAGAATTGCGTGAACATTATCACTTTCAAAACTAGCTAACATATCGGGATAATGAGCGGAATACTCTGTGCATTTATGTGGACTATATTGAAGTTTTTGATAGCTTGAGAAAAATGGGAGTTAAGGGTCTCTTTTAATGGAGGAATGCTCTCAAAACTGTCGTCATTACCTAATACATCAGATACTGAAAAGAAAGGGGAGGAGCTTTGAATATGATCACTTTCACCAAAAGACATGTTATCCTTACAAAAATATAAAAAAAATTCAAACAACTGTATATTATTAAAAAAAAATACTAATAACTATAAAAATTATAAACTAAACAAACTTTTAGTTAAATTTACTACCTACCAGCATTTACAGAATATAAAATAATGCAAATATTTAAAAAAAAAAAACAAACAAAAAAGGTACTACACATATGCCATTCAGATCATATTTGATTGAACAAAAAAAATAAAATATAATATATATATATAACACAAGGTGCTTATGAGAAATAACTGAAACCACAGACACTGATATTAAATAGAATTATGTACTGTGAGTAGTACGTTAGGAGTCATTTGTGAGTATATATTAAACATTAAGTCAAAACCACTTTTATGCTTGCAATAATGTAAACAAAATACACTTCCGACAAGGCCGCATAAGCATGGATACCTTTGCATAAAAAAATACAAGTAAACGAATGGGTGCGTTTGGCAGAAAAAAGCGCTAGCAAGCGCTTGTAAGCAAAATGGCGATCGTAAGTGGTAAGCGCTGTCAAATCGTAAGTAGCTATTTTCCTCCAGGACACGATGTTAGTTTTAACCGGGGGAATCTAACCTAATTTAAATATATGTTTTTAAAGTATTCATATTAAAAACTTACCAATCATGAATTTTAATATCATGTATATGTTTATTCATGTCATTATATTACTTAAAACTAATATTGCACAAAATAACTTATAAACTCTACTTCAAAACAAACAAATTAAATAAGCAAAATGGCGGATTGTGTCAGCGCTACTGAAGTAGCAATCGTGTCCTGGCCGAAAACTATTTCAGCGCTTATAAGCGCTTGCTAGCGCTTTTTTCTGCCAAACGCACCCAATCTCCATGTTAGTACACCAAGAGCATTTAATACCTACTCTGTAATGAGAGGATATTTCTCTAAGGTAAATAATATAGTGATTATATACTCTTTGCATAATTGCAGAAACAAAAATTTATTAATCTGTGGTCGAAACCTAAGATAACAGTTAATTATCAGTATCAATAGGTATCCAATACCTACATTGTTAAAATAACCTAACTTAGAACTTAGTTTCAAAGTGATGTAGATAGATAATACTTCGTATATAAAAGGGATCCATAACGACTAATTAACTCACATCTTATTTAACACTCAACATTAGACTGGTATAAAAGAATTAAGGTTATCGAAAGTACAATGCACTAATTAACTCATATACGAGTATATATAAAACTACTAGACTAATTATATATATGGAATAATTAACTCATATCTTATATAACACTTAACATAAGACTGGTAAAAAAAAGAAATAAGTTTAGCAAAAAGCACAATGCAGAGACACTGAAATATTGACAGAAATCATAATGTGATAAAAGACAATACATACAGTTTATTGAAGAGAACTAAAGGCTACCGTCTGTGAGCGAGAGGACCAGTGCGTTTGGGGCACTAAAGGGGTCATTAGTTGCGCTAAGACTAGTCTGAAGCGAAGCTATACCAGGTAACGCATTCTGGTAGGTAGCGGGATCCGAGGCACGGTCTTGCAGTTGACCAACTACAGGTAGTTGGTGGCCCAAGTAGCGCGCCAGCCACGTGAAACAGGCTGCTCCATCAACTCGCGAAAAATCACGAAATTCTCTACCGTACCAGTTGGTGACTGGATGGCTATTTCGGGGGGTCCGGGCATCCCTGCGGTCTCCAAATGAGTTCCCCATCGATTAGCTAAGCTCAACAAGACCGCCTAATTTTAGCAAGACCAAGACCAAGACTGACCGTGCAAGATTTGAGCAAGAAGAAGACTAAGCCTGCGAGACTCTTGCGTCTTGCAGTTAGGAATGAGTGTCGTTTCAGGGAGTATAGAAGTTCGGGTATACGCTTAGGGACTCAATGAGACGCAAAAAATATATAAAAAAATTTGGAAAATTGGACTTATGCGCGTTACGAACAATACTATAAACATACATAGCGGATGAAAATATCCATTAAAAGAAAAAACAGTGCATCCCTAGTTTTGACCATCGGCACTATGATAGTGCGCGGCGTCTTGTTGTCGGCATCATCAAAGGTCGAATACTGACCTGTCAAAGAAATTTTGCAGCTATTCGGAAGTACAAGGTCAAGATACACGCGCCGGCGGCTTCTATTGATATCGAATTCAATCGTCGCCGCCGCGCCGCACGCACTACATTTGACACTGTTTGAATGCCGCCACATAGTGCATGTTACAAAGAATAAAATAAGTTTCCGGGTGCTCAGAATGGACACGAATACATTATGCTGATCTCGTATACGATAATAATTTATTCTAGTAAGTAATTAATATAATATTAACTACATGGGTTTATAATAATTACTTACTATTATTATTACCTAATAGATAAACATGTTCAATAAGTTCACTGCAAATCTCGATTTTTGGAAGTGTGTGTTTTTGAACACAAAGTGTTCGAATATGTCGTCACCCATTTGATAAATATTGTAGACACTTTTAACACACTTGAAACGTGTAAACATTTTGTACAACGCTAATCGAATAATATAAAAAGTGTGCATATTAAATTAAAAGCGAATATAAGATCTATGTACTTTTTAGGAGCCCGAGTATCTCTTAGAGAACCGTTTAAAGAAATTAATTGCATCGAATTGATGTAAATAATAGTGATTCGCACAATTTTAATAGTAGAAACAAAAAAATCACAATACCTGCTTTCCGGTACACAAAGTATATAATAAAAAACTCTCGTACTACACAGGACTAACTAGAAATTTCTAAACCGATTTGATATCTACATATACATTTGACATTTTATGTTTGACTTATCGCTTTACATAATTATAGAACTATTGTAAAAATATTTTGAAAAGAGCAACTACTGAGTTTCTTACTTTCTTCCACGATTCTTATTAGAATCAGAACCCCTGAACATGGAAAAGAAAAAAATGGAGAAAACAGTGATTATATGACTATTCAAAAGTGTATTTTTAATGCCTACTTGAATAAAACATATTTGAATTTTGAATTTCAAACGAGTGAAGGCAAATTTAATTTAATTAACGTTGATTAATTCAATCACAAGAAGAACATAATATACAAAATTTTATTTACATATTTACATTTCATTTTTACGTAGGCACACTACACCTATCTAGCAACGCATCTACTTTATTAATCTTCTGAAGAATCATTAATTTTATCAAAGGATACTTTCCTTTGTCGGTCTTTCAGCGGTGTATTTACAAATAGTAGTATTTATTTTAATTTCAGTCATTCCCAATTGAGCTTTGCTTCGAGTCTAATGTATTAATTGTTTTTACTTTAATCCTTGTTGTTCTCGAAGTGATAAGTTTACAATTTGACATGAGTGACGAAGAGACGAATAGTTCTAGTCGGAGTAGTGAAAGTTGGAGTTATAGATCTAAAACACCTAAAAATAAATTTGATGAGATTTTCGACATAATTCATGCATCCCAAATTGCTTTGTGTAAATTATGCCAACATAAAAAGGTTGAAATAAAAATGAAAAACAGAAACACTTCAGGCTTAAGGAAGCATCTAATATCTTTCCACAAAAAGGGATCACAAATATTTCTTCGTGAAAAACCAAAATTAAGTGGAGATATCACAGGCTTTTTTAATAACCACCGGAAAAAGTGGACAGGTAAGAAAAAATATACTTATTACACAATTATGTAACTAGCGGCCGCCTGCGACTTCGTCCGCGTACAATATCTGATTTTCTGAGATTTTGAAATTTTCTCGCTGCAAAAGTCTTACCTAAGTATAAAGAGGCTATATAGGTAAAGCTTAACTATGCAAGTATTTATTATTTAAAACTAATAAAGTAAATGTCGATCTTCATATCTATACTTTAAAAATATAGGACTTGCATGTAACCATTTTACTCCAATTTCACCCCCCTTAGGGTTAGGATTTCGTAAAACAGCTTATTCAGGATTTTATTATTGAAAACTTATAACTTTAATGCCGATTTTCGTGTCTCTAACTTCAAAAATGTAGGACTTTCATACAAACTTCCAACTCCCATTTCACTCCCTTAGGGATAGATTTTCTCAAAACCGTTTCTTAACTGATCTCTATGCCATAAAAGGAACCTACCTTACAAACTTCAAGTTTATATGTTTTATAGTTCCTGAGATAGTGAGTGGTAGTTATATATATAATATATATATATATATATATATATATATATATATATATATATATATATATATATATTATAGTGTTAAATATGTATTCATAATTCACTCATATTTTCATTTGTTTTCATAATCGGCAAGACACATGATTTATCGTTTTATTTCAGTCAGAAAATAGCAGTGACAACATCACGACAGCTACAGTTGATTGGATAGTTAAAAAATATCTTCCCTTCTCATTTTTCGATGACGAAGCTACACAAGTATATTTTCGATCAATTTGCCCAAATATAGTGTTTCCAAAAAGGTCCACACTTAGAAGGAAGGTCAAAGAACGGTTTGAAGAGCTTCCATTGAATCTTAAGAAACGACTACAACAATTTTCATCTAAAATGTCATTTACCATTGATGGATGGACGTCAGTTGCTGGTAGAAGTTTCTACGTGGTCACTATTCATTATATAGACAACGAATGGAAGTATCGATCTGTAGTCCTTGATTTTATACCATCACGCGGTCGACATACTGGGGAAGATATTGCAACGATTTTCCACGAATGTTTTTTGGAATATGACATAATTGATAAAATACAGGGTATCACGGTCGACAACGCAACTGCAAATACCAAATTTATGTATGAATTGGACAAACAGCTGCCACACTTTGATTCAGACAATCAACATTTCCGGTGCTTTGCTCACATTTTGAACCTTGGTGTACAAGATTTATTAAAGACCTTAGCATTACACAGTGAAACTGACAATAAGGGACAAGAACAGCAGTATGAAGAAGAGTGTATGAATTGGTCAAACAGCTGCCAAACTTTGATTCAGACAATCAACATTTCCGGTGCTTTGCTCACATTTTGAATTAATTTTGACAATAAGGGACAAGAACAGCAGTATGAAGATAATGAAGACGAAACTGAGGAAGATGAAGAATATGCGCCAAATATTGCTGACTCACGTATAGGTATACCAAAATTACGCAGTATTTCCAGTGAAATAAAAAGAAGTGAGATATTGAAGAGGAAGTTTCAGTCTGCTTGTGAAGCAGCTGGCGTGCCATCAAATCTGAACCCCATACTCGACTGTCCAACGAGATGGAATTCCACACATGATATGATTGGATTTGGTTTAAAAGTGATAACTAGCGCAAGGCACGGAAAAAAAAGAAAACAACCCAGAAAACTGCCCGAAAACTTAAACATTATAAAAAGAGCAACTGGATTTATTGTACCTCTTTAATTTTAGACCCAAGGCATGAGACTCAGACTTTTGACATGACATTATGAGGGAAGCAAATTAAAACAGAAAGCCTGCGCAAATTTAACGAACTTTATAAAGAATATAAAAGTCTACACTCAGTGAATACATCTCTAGAATCACCAATAAATTAAAAGAAAGTATGTGAATATGATGAAGATGAAGACGTATAATAAGAATAGACTTTGAGAAATTGTATGTATGTCCCTCGACGTCATCTGGATCTGGATCTTTTCATCAAGGCTTAGTTATAGACGAGTTAGAGGAGTACCTAAGTAAACCCAGTGCCGCCAGTTCCGAAGACATTTTAGGGTGGTGGAGGACGCATGAGACATAATATCCGACTTTATCAAAGATGGCCCGTGATTTTCTTTCAATACCTGCAACTTCAGTACCTGCTGAGAGATTATTTTCTAAAGCATCATTAGTAATTAGAAAACATATAAATAGGTTACGTAATGAGTCAGCCAGATGGTTACTTTGTATTAATTCTTGGTCAAAAGAATTTATATAAAGTAACAGTAATGTCAAAGCTGTTGTGTTCTGTTATGTAATTTAATTTGTATTGTAATTTATTTTTTTATATAAATAAATGGTAAATTGTATAACTCTTTTATTCCATTTCATATAAGGGTCTATCAATATCTTTTAGACAGATAATGTTCTTTATAATACAGTCAAGTTAATGTTTGTGTAAATTTGTTTTTTATATGTTTTGACTAAGTTTTAGCACATGTAAGCTTATTAAATGTAAACGTTTATTAAGAAACAGGCTAACTCCCGTGGCCCTGAGACTTGGTAGACAGCTCAGTTGGTTAGAGCATCGGCACGGATCGCTTAGGTCGTGGGTTCAAACCCCACCCGGTATTAGTTGATTTTTCGAATTTCTCATTAAATGTTTAGACATTTATTAATTTGGTTGGTCTTTCTATGGCTATGTTAGGTAATTCAAGCTCAAAATGTGCCTACTCTGTTAAGTTGTTCTAAGATCTAAAGTAACGTTTAATAAATAACAATAGGCTAATAGGTAATTGCGAGACTTGCGAGACTCTTGCTGCAAGACCAAGACCAAGAACAAGACCAGGTGTATTGGCGCAAGACCAAGACCAAGAGTGGCTAAGTCTCGTCTTGTTTTTGCATTTGGGCAACACTAGTTGGTATATTGAGTGGCGCCTCGATTCCTCAACTGTTTCTCCGCCAAAAAACACCCAACCAACATGAAAAAAGTTAAGAAGAATATGTATGTATATATATAAAACAACGGTGGCACTTCCATCAGCTTAAGCATTAGAGGGTTGCACACTAACCTCGATCATCATCATCACCATCTCGAGATCGAGAAGCCGCACCTATTTTTCTTAACGGAGACGCAGATAGCAAGTCCGTCTAGTGTGGCGTATCTCAACTACCCAGGTAACACGCTTGTACATAAGTTCAAACAGTGCGCTGGAGTCTTTGTATACGTCCGCGGTGATCGTCTCCATTGCTATGAGGTTTCAGGGTTTTCTGCTATGTGGCTTTTGGTGGACACCGGTGTTGAGACAACCCTCCACGCCTGTGTCTATAGATCGCACAGCGAAGACCAGGAGATGACTAGGCTCATTGAACACCTAATAGAGATGCAGATAAAGCCCATCAACGGTATCCGTCTGCGGAGCTACTTTTACTCGGGCACTTTAACTCCCACCACGAGTGGTTGTTCTCATACGAGAAAATTGACCATGCTGGGAGAGAGGCGCGCAAACTTGCGTTATAGCTAGATCTCACTCAGGTGGTTCAAGTAGTGACGCAAGTACCAGATGTAGCCGGACATACATCCAATTGCTTGGACCTTCTGCTGACAACAGACCTAGACAAGCACTCGGTGTCTGCCTCAGCTCCACTGGGAAAACCCTATCACTGTCAGGTGAAATACTTATCGATCATCTCTCCTCCGGGTGACTGACCAGTGGACAGGAGGAGAGTATGGCGATATGAGTCAGCAGACTGGGATGAGATGCGGCACTTTTTGCATCATATCCTTGGCGGCAAGTGTGCTTTCTTCGGTTGAATCCAGAGCAGGAGCTCTGCGGATGTGGTTGCGAATCTTATATGGCAAGGGATGGAATATTTTATTCCAAATGATGAGTAAAATATCGACTTGCCACACTCAACTCAGTTTGGTAAACTATTATTAATCTGTGACTCAGTGGAACGCAGAGCCGAAATGCATATCGGCGACAAAAAGCTGGTGGCTTTACAGCTCAACGCCGCCAAGATGCTTGTTTGTCGATCTTCTACAGATTGTACTTCGAAGAGTGTACCTATGAGCTTCATAAGCTCACACCGTCATTTCCATAATTTAAAAAAAAACATTTGCTTAACTTATTCTGAGCTAATACTCAGAATAAGTAATTTGCAGATAATTCTGCAAATTTGGCCGGTTATTGAAAATAATCCTGTATATCTATAATTATATAAACAATACCAGTAATTTACGATATCATATCTTCCTAAAAAAGAACTCAAAACCATGAAAAAAAAAAGGACGCCGAGCAAGGATATTTACTTACAAAAGAACCATCATTCTCTAAACCATTTCATATCCATTATCTGGGGTCGGCGCAGTAAATCTTCTTGTTCCATTCCTCTCTATCAGCCGTCATTTCCATACTTATTCCTTTCATTCTCATATCACTCTTCACACAATCGATCCATCTTTTATTCGGCCTTCCTCTGCCCGTGTGTCCCTCCACATTCATATTCAACACTCGTTTTGTGACATGACTTTCATCCCTCCGCATCACATGCCCAAACCATGCCAATCTGCTTCCTCTCACCTTTTCTACCACTGGCGCTACTTTCAGGCTTCCTCTTATATACTCATTCCTTATCTTATCCATCCTTGTCACACCACACATCCATCGTAACATTCTCATTTCATTCGCATGCAATCTATTTTCATCCTTCTTCTTGACGGCCCAGCATTCACTTCCATACATGACGACAGGTCGGATGGTCGATTTGTAAATTTTCCCCTTCAGCCTTATTGGCATTCGGGGACCGCACGTTGTGGCTGTGACCTGTCGCCATTTTATCCACCCTGCGTTAATCCTATGCTGCACAGCTCTATCTATTTCGCCGTCGCCTTGAATGAGGGAACCGAGGTACTTGAAATCTGAGCAGGTAGGCAGTATAGCGCCATCCAACGACATGGGTACAGGACTGGAAAGACCGCCGAAATCACAGCACAGATATTCGGTTTTGGATCTGCTGATCTTCAAGCCAACACTTTCCAGCCTCTGTTGCCACCCCGTCAGTCTGCTCTGTACCTCGATGCCTTCTTCCCCGACAAGCACGATGTCATCGGCAAAGAGCATGCACCAGGGTGCCTCATCCTGCAGGTCCGACGTCAAAGCGTCCATAATCAGTAGGAAGAGGTAAGGGCTCAATGCCGACCCTTGGTGCAGCCCTACAGCCACACCGATACTGCCCGTAGTTCCCGCGGCAGATCGTACATATGTACGGGATGCACTGTACATAGCACGGACTAACTTCACATACTTCCCAGGCATACCTTTCATCTTTAACGCCCACCACAAAACCTCACGGGGAACCCGATCGTACGCCTTTCCAAGGTCGACAAAAACCATGTGCAGATTTTTATGCACGCGCTTGTACTTTTCGCACAATTGGCGTAATGTGAAAATGGCATCTGTCGTACCTCGACCGGGCATGAATCCGAACTGGTTTTGTGTTATCTCACACTCTTCTCTCATTCTTCTCTCTATTATTCTTTCCCAGACTTTCATCGTGTGTGACATGAGTTTTATTCCCCGGTAACTGCTGCAGTTTTGAACGACTCCTTTGTTTTTAAAAATGGGGACCAGTATACTACTGCACCATTCCTCAGGTATTTGTTCTTCCTGCCACAATTTACCGAAAAATAAACTCAACCACTTCCATCCATCCGCACTCAGCAACTTCCACACTTCTACTGGTATTCCATCTGGGCCGACCGCCTTCCCATTCTTCATATTCCTAACAGCCATTTTTACTTCTTCCACACTAATTTCTCTCACTAAGCCCATATTCACTGGTGGGTTTTCAAGCATACCATTCCATTCATTCTCCTCATTCATCAATTTCTCAAAATACTCCTTCCATCGCTTCTTTATACTTACAAAAGAACCATGAACGAAAAATCAGAATCTATTTCAACTTTGCTTATCTCTGCATCACTGTCTGAGTAGTCATCATTATCATCATTATGATCACTATTGCTTTTCCTTATAAAAATAGAACACGGATTTATATAGGTATTTAAAATATTCTACCGACTAGTCTCAATATCTTAAATTAATTTATTAAAATAATGACGAGTTCAATAAATTGGTTAAACTAAGACTCAATTTAATAAAACAGGAAAAAATCATTAATACGCAAATTAATTTTCTTTGCAAGTCATATTTTTTAACTAATAGTTGATAGATCGTGGTCATTGACGTTCCTATTCCTATTCTTATTTAATTTTTAACTTTTGTTTCATTTCTAAAAGTATTTTATTTCTTTTGAAGTGAAAACTTCTTTAGATTCGTCGTGATTTGAAGTTAAATGAAATGAAAAAGCAACACTTAAAGAGACAAACACATACATCTATAGGATTTAGACTGTGAGCGATGAGAATCAGTAAATAGTGTTTCCTTTTAAATTTTATGCAAGTGATCTATCAACAGGAAGTATTAAAGACGAAATTAGTTGATTAGAAAATATTTAGGTACTTACGAGTACGATGATGAAATTGAAATCTTTAAGTCCGTGCAAAATGTAATGTAATATATTTATTATAATATACTAGATGATTTATTTACCGTCTGGAGAAGATTGAGGTGAGAGGTGAGAGAGGTGTAACAGGTGAAATATTTCTGTTTGCTTTTATATTAACATATTATGAAATTTAACTATCAATAAATACCACTAATTTGAAATAAACCTTTGGTAATAAAAAATAAAAACAATTTTTTATCTAAATAAATAAATCGATTAAAAACTATCGAACTTAAAATAATACGCATTCAATTAGTAGCATTTATTATTGATAGATCAATTTCATAATATGTTAATATAAAAAAAATTGTAATATATCAGTGCCATATTCTTCTATTCCGTTCACCTGTTACACCTTATTTTTTTCCTGACGGTAATAAAATCATCCAACATAATCTTTTAACTTGATAACAATATTAAGTATAGTAAATGAATCCTACAATTATCCTACTCCTGATACTCTGCTTTCGTCTCATTGTCTCGAAGTTTAGTTTTCTGAAGGTTTTGACTTCTACCGCGTGTGAATTCCACACATGTTGTTTTTTAACTTTTTCTGATTTGTAATGAGCCATTTTGTATTTGTAACTTTGTCGATATGGGAAGGAACTGAATTTCGACACACAACTATTGCTTTTTTCAGGAGTCAGGGCTTCAACTTTGATGTTTTAATATGGTTTAATTCAATAAAAAATTGTTATTATATAAAGATTTTTAACATATTTGTCTAATTTATTACATTATTTATTTGACAATTCTTTAAATAATGTAATCGAATAATAAATAGAGTGTTACAGAATCAAGCAACGGAAAGCGACATCAGCAGCCCCACTCTACAGAAGTGAGGAAATTGAAGAATGAAGAGATGGTGAATAAAGAAGCGAAGTTCTTCATAAAATTGTCTTTTTCCGCTTTGCTGCTGATGCTGTATAAAATGTCAACAGCAAAGTGAAAAGGTCTCCTTTATGAGAACTTACTCCGAGGTCAGCATCGTTTTTAACGGCGTGATGGAGAATCAAAATCATTTTTCGGTTATTTGTGTAATTAGTATTTTGCATAATATTATATGTTAATTATAAATAGATATTTTTAACCTTAAAACAGATAAACAAGGTTTGTATATTCACGAGTAAAGAATAGGCGATTTTTTAAAGATATAAAAAAACAGCTCTTCACCAGAAATTGGATGCTGTGACATATAGGCATTTCTACATTAATCCTCGATTAAGAATCAAAATGTAGATGCGCTGTAACCCCTAAGACTAAAATGAAATGTCTCGTTTTCACTTTTCTGTAAAAAAAAAAGGTCTGGTTCGATTCTCTAGACTCACCATACGAATCATTTTACGCTGATATTCTGTGTGAAAAAAGTCTGAGAAAGTTCAACGCCTTTCTCAATGGAGCCGCACCATTCATGCTACAACATAATATTATAGCTGCAGCGAGGCTTTACCACGTAGCTTAACAGTTTAGTTGCATCATTGAATATCGCACAGAATACCAGCATTATACAACAGCATAATGCTGCTATGACTAGTATGGTGAGTGACGAGCACGACAGACCGTTTTTACTGATGATATTACAGCATATCTGGATTTTAATTTTTAATTTTATTTTTGAGGAAAGAAAGCACATAATCGCTCACCTAGTAATATATTGGCACATTTACAAAAAAATTGAAATTGAGCGTTTACGACCTAAGTGACAATTTATACAGTGGTCAAACGGTAAAATTTTAGTTTCCGTACCTATTTATCAAGAAACGACAATGTCATTGTGGAACTTGGTGTGTTTTCTCCCGCTTTCGCGTTATTGGTCAGTTGTGCAGGTTTCTCCGCGAGGTGCAACCGCTTCCAGAATTATCACATCTTATGACAGCCACGAGACGACTGCGGTGGATGTTCTTACACCACCACACGTTCACCGCTACTATATGGTCATGCATTAGGGTGACATCATTTTTAACTGTGATTGCCGGGCAGTGTTCTGCCCGGGGAACGGCCAACGCTCCGAGTAAGTAGTTCGGAGTGGCGTAAGTTGCAATTATGATATTTTGTTAAGTTAGTGAATAAGTAGGAAATGGCACATTTGACAAATGTGTCATCAATATTTTACTTAGCTTAATACACATATGCCCAAATACCCAAAAGCTACCTACTCAATGTTAACATGCCCTTCTAAATCTCGTGCTGTCTCTATCACTTTAGGTCAAAGTAACTGTGACGACACGAGACATAACGACATTTTAAAATTGAGTAGCGTAGGAATATTTGGCCGATAGTAAAACAGCTACTTGTTAATTTTGGTATGAAGGCTTAGATTCTATAGGTTCCACGCAAATAGTGCAAAAAGTAGCAAAATTCTCTAGGAACTTGTACACGTGCGTGTACAAGAAAGAGCATCCAAATTCCATTTTTTAAATTTTTTACAGTGACAATTGCTGTCGCCAACAAAACCGTCATCGGTACTTATAAAATTGTTGATCGCAAATATTTTTATATACTTACCTACTTAATTATTATAATTTTTAATAAAACTGTTTTTTAACTTTTAGTTATGTGTTCTAAGTGTATTATACTGTCGAAAAATTAGTTATAAATTTTATGTGCCATAAGTTTTTAATCAGCGGTCACAGTCAAGATGAAAGTCATAATGCGCGTTCTCTAATTGAAAAATCAATAAGGAGCCAAAATTTTGGATCCATCTACGTGCCAAATCAATACGCCAGAACAATTTGATACGAGATGCTAAAAAAGAGAAATTCATTGTCCAGGAGACGCCTTTCAATAACTTTTACGACTCGAAAGCATTGGCCGATGAGCAATTAAGTTCCCAAAAAGACAATAATAAGGATACAATAAAGTGAATACTGAGCTAACAATGATAACATTCACTTAAATAGTAGGAATGGATCCAAGCTAAGCTTAAATTGTCACGGGACGAAAAAGATCTCAACCATTACAATTTAATTTAAAAGCAGCATATTATTAAAAATGAAAATTTCTAAACCAAAGAAAAAAGATTTGTTACAATTAGTTCGTTCTTACAGAGTGCCCAGATTTTGATTAACAGAACGATTTTTGCAATCTCTATATCGATTTAAAAACTTTCTTCCCACCAACACTAAGATTTACTTGTCCAGTCACTTATTGTACTCTTATTGTACTATTGTCACTGTTAATTGATTATGTCGATGTGTGTTGCTCCGACCTGTCTCAACATCATCTTGAACTTGATACATTGGACCGTCTGCTTAACAACTGTGTCAGATACATTTATGGTCGTCGTAAATACGACCATGTATCTTCTTTTCGTACTCAGCTAAACTGGGCTGCCTATCCGTCAGCGCAGATATATTAAAATAATCTGCACCCTTTTCACAATTCTGAAAGATCCATGTGCTTCCGAGTATCTGAAATCCAAATTTCAATACCTGGGAGATTCTCATAATTGTCCAATATATATTATTATTAATTATATATTGTACCTTTCTATTTTGATTATTGATGCACGGCATCCTAAATGTCTATATCTGTTTAGCCTAATGGTTAACTGACTGGGAGAGAATGCCCTATGGTATTAAGTTAGCCATATGTACTATTTTATGCACGAAAGTGTAAATAAATAAAAATAAAAATATTTCATAATAAATATTTGAAAGCTACCTGCAATGCCAACTTTCTGAATGCACCCTCTTAAGAGAAGATAAGAAGTAATTATGTATAAATTTCATTTGTTATAAGTTTGTTAATTATTGTGAGTCAATTAAAGGTTATACTAATACAGTATTTTAGTTCAAAAGCATAATTAATTTAAGTGTTTGTTACAAATTCAACTTTGTTTCCATCAATTCTTTATTTTTGGTTTTCACACAGTGTGCTATAAGTTCCCAGGCGAATATATGACAGTTTTGAAAGTTGTCCAAAGTAATAACGACACAAATACATGAAACTTCCTCTTCTTTGATCTTTATAAAGTACATCCTGGAAACCTTTAATAGACATTTTTATCCCTGAATATCCAATAAGATCCATACTTGTAGACAAAATCAAGAAATCCGAGACAAAATGTAAGATGAATTTGAACTTCGTTTCAAACATTTGTAAAATATTTGATCCCATTTTCTGTATAATGTGAAAAAGTAGATGTGCCAATATATTCCTAGGTGTGCCAATATGTGTGCATGAACTCTGACTAGGTTATCCTTTTACCATCAGCTGTATATGTACTGTGTCACTCTTTTATAACAAAACATATTTTCATTAATCTAAATCTACTCGCTAATTTTGAACTGTCACAAGAAATAAACAAAAGAAATACATTCTTGTTAATTTATTTCAAAATCAAAGAGAAAACAAATATGTTGTCAGCAGAGACACGAAAACAAAATTTATACCTAACTAATTTTATTTAAACATTTAAATGAGGTAATTCATTTTTTTTCAGAACAAAAGCTTTCTGTAGCTCAATAACGAATGGAGATATTCCACAATCACATCGCATCTATCAGCAGCTGTAAAATATTTCAGTATAACGAAGTGCGTTTGGATAGTTCAAAGCAACATAACTCACGTTTAATAAACTAGGACGCGATGATATACATTTTCTAAATCCCACCTCTGTTTAGTCTATATTACCTACATCTGTTTGAAATTGGAATTGAATACATTTTAATTTGATTTTACAAACTATCAGATGTTCCAAAATGTATGGAGCCTGGGACAGTTCCTTGTACACTATACTCAAAATTAAGGAAACACATTTTAAACGGTTCTCAACTGTCCAATTACGTTATAATGGCTTTTTTGCTAGTAAACCACAGGAAATTACACTTCAAGTGTTGCAACACATAACAAACCCCGTCATGGTGGTAAGCTGTCATTTTTATTGATTAGTGACGTTTGACATGTTCATTTCTCGTATTTTTGACACTGTTGTGACAAATGACAGTTCTCTTGATATGATAATTGGTCGCTTTATAGTTTAACGTCATTGTCTATAAGCATACGTATGTATGTAATTACTCTACGAAGCAGGGAGTAACTAAATCTACAAGACGCCGTGTTGAAAGTCGGTAAAAATAATTGATAAACATCAATTGTTTACCACAATATGATACATTTAAACGAATTATCTGTGTTTTTCCCGAACTTTACAGATTTTTCTCTTTTTCTGAGGTAGTATACATAGACATGGCCCATTTTGAAACATCTGCTTTGCATGCTTTATTACCAGTTGTAAGTTGTTTTTATATTTTATTTTATTTTATGGTCATTTTATATTATGACAATATGCTCTTGGGATATCATCCGACGTTTTACTGTCCAATACTAATCCCATATTGGATGACACTGGAATATCTTAGCTCTCAGCTTACCAAAGTCCACCGTTGAACGAAACGTTTTACGAAATGAAGCCACGCTATAGTTGGACCGGCTCGAAGAATACCAGCGTAGCCGGCCGGCTCGAAGAAAAGCAGCTTATTGCTGCTGTGTTTCGTATTACGAGGGCAGAGAACCGGAGACCCTTTTAACTGGAAACAAGGCATTCTATCTTAATTCTCAGGGATGATAACGCATCTGCATTTTGATTCTTAATCGAGGATACATGCAGATGACAATAAGCCCCAGCATACACTCGCTATTTTGCCATCATGTGCTCGTTTGCCACCTTTATTCTATAAAAAAATCACGATTAAGGAGGTAATTAAGGGTCATCACCACTCCTACAGTCCTACACCTTAGATTGTCCAAGCAGTAGTAAGCCGCCTTTAGATGAGCGAAAAAGCGACTATGCGACACGATAGAGTGCAAGAATATAAAATTTTAGTTTTACGCAAACTTGACCTGTTCTTTTATAGAATAAATAATGACAAACGAGCACACAATCCTCCTAATAGTAAGTGGACGCTGTGGTTCATAAACATCTACCCTCGATAAAGAATTAAAAGGGTTGTCAGTCGGACGTGTGCTGGTGCGTCACTCGCTCTATCTTTTGCGACTCTGACGGTGAAGGGGCCACACCGTTGACGTGGTGGTAGTAGAGTCGCGGGGGGAGAGGAGTGACGGTAATGCTAGGCATCGCTCTCCCTAATTTCCGCGGCCGAAACTTGATTGGCGGCGCAGACAGCAAACAGATCCACCGCAGGGGTAAGGAAAGCAGGTGCTTCCAAGTGCTAGTTTTTTCCCGATCCTATGACCTCCGCATATCAGGCTTGGGGGAGGGGAGTCCGTTGCGCAGGTGGAGTGGATGCCGCGGAGTTATGTTCCTCGTGCACCCTACCCGAGAAGGAAAAGAGCGAGTAGAAGTTCGACCCCGAGCAGAGGCCGCCACGGGGCGGCTAGCACTGGTTTAGCCGCGGATGTATGAGAAAGCGTTTCAATGGCCCTGCCAACATACGGTTAAGGTGGATGGGATCATGGGGATTTAGAAGGTGCGAGTCCGACATAACTCGTCATTGCCCCCGTAAGGTGGGTATTCGTAGGCATTTTCCCATGTAAAAAAAGACAAAATGGAAATGTCTTTATGTCTTATGTTTTTATAAAGAAAACACTGATATAAGGTAATGGATATTCTTACACCGCCACTACACGGTCATGGTCACGTTTTGACAAAAAAATTAGTTATCTACAATTTGCAATAAATTACTTAACATCAGAAAATAGAGATGATAATGAACAAATCGCAGTAAAACGAAATAGAATTGAACGGAAATTATACATTTTACAACATGTTGAGTTTCCCTGTGATCTTCGATT
Organism: Parnassius apollo; assembly: GCA_907164705.1. Taxonomy (NCBI): domain Eukaryota; kingdom Metazoa; phylum Arthropoda; class Insecta; order Lepidoptera; family Papilionidae; genus Parnassius; species Parnassius apollo. Next base: position 2,187,749 of record CAJQZP010000117.1, read on the forward strand.
TCCTCTCCTTAGTTCTTTGTATTAAACATTCAGTTTTCGACTTTATACAAGTCACAAAAACATTTGGGTTTTCGTAAAACTGGTCAACCACTAGTTGTAAATTCAACCACTTGTCTTAATTTAGCGACCGCGCTGTAAATCAAGAGATTCGGGCCAACATTACGCCATGTGAATTCCTAGCATATTTGCGCAACTGACCGGGAAAATGTTTATGCTGTGAATGACTTTTGGACGTCCGCGATTCTCCTTATTTCACGATTCACTGACTCAAAATTTTTCTTAACCTTGACGTCACCCGTGATTTATTTACACCGGATATTTATTGCTTTGCTTAAAATATCAGTCTACTTTTATCGCAATCGCAACATTTCGTTGGCGTAGAATATTTAAAAAATCATATCGTAAATTAGGAGACGCCGAAGCTGTTGTCGAGGTAATTTTGATAGGAAGATACGTGTGTATTATGCTTGATTTGAAATGGATAAGAGATGTTTTAAATATTATATAGTTTTTCGGCCCTTTGAGTAATCGTTTACGTAAATGACTTATATATTACTAGCGTAAGGACCGGGCCGACCGAACAACTAAAACGGACCAGTGTGCTGGCCCTAAAATTACAGTTTAGGGCCAACGCGAATCGGTCGACAGTAGTGCGCGCGCAGGACAGATTTATTTTACAGTTAGTTTAGTGACGTTACCAATATTAGGTCAGGGTTGGATTGAGAACCTCAAAAATATTGTACATGAAAAATAAAATTATACTATTTTAAAAAAATTATATCACTTTTGACGTTTCATGTTTCTTTTTTACCATGTGGCGGGATTTTGGCGTCACGCGTCTAGTTTATCTATCCGTTTCGTTTTTGAAGGTTTTACTATTATTTCTGTTTTATTTTTGTCTAAAAAACTTAGAATAAGTTGAATTTTGAATATTGGTACCTAATATATTTTATATTCAATAAGGGTAAAACGAAAATTGTATAAAAGAAACCATATCTGTTTAATTGAATCTGAAAATCTGATTCATAAAATATTTTGAAATTCTGTTTTCAAACCGATTGCTTCTGGAGCATAGAGTTTTTATCGTGGTAGCCCCTCATTATAGTTGTATCAAGGATGCAACATAAATGCATCGATCGAACACCGATTGACCAGAAAGGGAGCTAATCCTAATTTTATTTAAAAAAACGCGGTACTCACGTACAATACAGAAATTCTCGATATCGTAGGGTTAATATTAAAAAGTAAAAGGACGCAATAATAATACAAGTCGATCTTTAAGTAAAATGTTGGTGTTTGCACTTAGTATTATTACGATACTATATACTACAAACTATAAAATAGTGGTACAGTTAGGATAATTATACTACGAAATCCGACCCTGGTTACGTCGTGTTATGATATGTCGTTTTTATTACGACAGATGCGCTACTTTTTCTTGTATGAAAAAGTTATGAGTAAAATATTTAGATGGCCCTATCCTTCCTTTTGAAATCATTGGTTTATGTTGAAATTTGGTCTAGGAAGTGTGGACCAAAGAACGTTTGGCCAATTAGTTCACCCCACACGTTTACTGAAACTACTTACTACTAAAAAACTTTTTTCGAAAACTTTGACTCACAGGTCCACAAGATGGATTTTAAAAACCATTCATCTTCAATGTCCCTATTTAGCAAAAAGCGACAGAACTTAATTCTTCAAACATTCCACAATGTTCATTTTCCAAACCTTGTAAACCCGTGCCGTGAAAAGGATACTTGTTTTCTCGGTGCATCGTATTCCACACCTTCCACACCAAATGTTGAGGTACCGGTATGTCTTCCCAGATTGATTCCAGGTTTCTCGTGATGGATTCTAACTTCCAGAAAGTCGACGAAATGTGCTATAAACACTCCAATATTTGGTAATTTTCGATTCAAATAATGCTCTTGGTACATCCGCCGTGCTAAAGATCCATTACCGTTAGTTCTTCCATGCATGAAGACGATTTCAGCATATTCTTCATTAGTAAAAGCAGTCAAAGTAGATTGATCACACAAATAGTCGGAGAACATTGAAAGAGCACTCAGCTAGAGCTAGACATAACTCAATAAAACGAACATCCGGTACTTAGGTACGGCTGATCCAGGTTGAAGAAATTGAAAAAGCGATAACCGGTCAAAAAGTTTTCAGAATGACAGCAGAACTGATTAGTGTCCATCACTATATGGTGTCGATGGATGCAGGTGGCTTCGAACGATGTTTTGTGGGAATTGGCAAGGTATAACTGCTGTTAGTCTAGTCGGCGTAAGTGCGACAGCTGACAATGAGATCCCTGGTTCGAATCCTGGATCGGGTCAAAATTCGTTATATTTTTTGTCAAGAAATTAACAGCCCAGTCAGGAAGTTGGTGGTGGTTTTTTACCAACGTGTCTTAGAAATCACCTAAAGCCGTTGGTCCTGTGCTTGATCACTCTCCGGTCGTGTCGCATTGCCGTACCATCGGCGTATGAGAGTGAGGAAATGGACAGTGCACATGTGCTTCCGCACACTCTTGCGCTATTGTTACTACTACACTATGTTACAAGATGATTACAAGCCTATCAATGCTCGTGTCCCACAAGGCTGCGTGAGCATCATCACCTTTTTTATAGAAGACGGAGCAAATGAGCATGCGGCTCACCTGATGGTAAGTGACTACCGCCGCCCATGAACAAGCGCAGCACCAGGGGAATTGCAAGTGCGATGGCGGGCTTTTAAAAAGGAGTAAGCTCTTTTCTAGAAGGTCCCTAAGTCGTTTCGGTCCGGAAAAATCGCCGGTGATTAACAATTCTACAGAGAAGTTGTACGAGAAAAAAACTCCTATTAAAACCCGCAGTGGTGGACCGCCAAGCATCCAGATGGTGAGGATGGTATCTTGAATTTTGACGCGATGCGCGTTCATAATATTTGGCGGCTGAGATTAATCTGAACAATTCCTCAGAGCACTCCCCGTGGTAGATGCGATAGAATATTGAAAGGGATGCAATATCCCTACGCAGCGCCAGTGAATAGAGCCAATCAGAAAAAACTCGGTCGTCGACGACTCGAATCGCTCTGCGCTGGATGCGGTCAAGGAGCTAGCACTGGGGTCCCCCAGCCCAGAGGTGAGAACCGTATTCTATGTGAGGCTGAACTTGCGCTTTGTGAAGTTGCAAGCGATGTGCCGGCATGAAATACTGTCTCGCTCTGCTGAGAACGCAAAGCTTCTTTAGGCCAATTTGGCCTTACCCTCCAAGAGACCACGAAACTGCACACTATTCGATATGTCGACGCCGAGGATTCCGATGCTAGCTGAGGCAGCAAGGGAAGTGCCTTGAAACCGAGGAGATACGACAAAGAGATTCTTTTTAGCGGTAAACACGCAAACTTGTGTCTTCTGCGGTTTGAACTTGAAAAGGAACCAGACAAACGTTAAACTAAGAAACAGAAGGGGGGAATCGAGGCTTCTCTCGATCCGGCCTCCTATAACGCCTACGTTGGGTTCGGGAACAACGTATGCGATCTCCGCAACGGAGTAACACACAAGGGCGATAACCTCTTCCTTTTCAGAAAATAGGTTCAGGCGGGGATTACGGGTCTTCCGAAGTCGTCCCGGTCCCAACGCCTTAATTCTTCGATATGGACTGTATCACTTTAAGGGGAGAATTCCTTGGGAATAAAACAGCAATTATCTTCAAACCGTTCCGTGAGAGATTAATTACTTTTCCCTATCACTTCCCTATACTTTTTCTTTCTTCTTCTTATTGACTGCTGGTCTTGCACTTTTCCCGAACGATTTGCAAGAAAAATTAATTTACTGAACTACCTCGAAGCTAAACACGAAAGTGAGCCGCGCCATTTGTGCGCTTGCGCAACTCAATTACATCAATTTGTACTATCACTCTCTCACGGTTTGCTCAATAACTTTATTTGTATAAGACATACATTTATACAATTTACTTATAAAGATAGCACAAAAAATATCTATACTACGATATACATTACATTTTCATATCACAAAAAACCCTTTATTTATTTAACAAAATATGCTTATTTTACTCACATGTTCAAAGTTGGAATTTCTTAAATATTTAACATGGAAAGTTAAAACAATGTTTTCCACTTGAAATTATACATATCTTAACTAATACAATAGTTTAATTTACATTTTCTCTATACATTTCACTATTAAAACACTTTAAAATTTCTTAATATCATTATTTCACTTATTCACAGGAATTTTCACATAAAATAACACAGAATTCACCTCTTTTACACGTACAATCAATCTGAAATGTTTTACAAGTCATTTTACATAAATTGCTGAAATTTGCAAATATTTAAATTTCTACATATTTGGCCTCCTAAGTACGTGGCTAGCGTGCGTCTATGAACTCACACTATTTGAACAACTAACTTTTGCACGGCTATCGACTATCAGTAAAAATGGAAAGTTTAGTATACACTAATATCAACAATACTAGGTGAATAAATGATTCTACACAATTCTCAAACGCCGAAAACTATTTCTAATCAGATTCTTATCAGTTATCATGTTTCTTATCAAACAATCATAGAAAATAGGCATTTGTTTTCATACAAAACATATCAAACTCATATAAGACATTACTTATGCAATTAATTTCCATTAATTCTACTTATGCACAGCGATCATCTCGACCGGGGAACAAATCCTGGTCTCTAACTTTATTTTAATATTTCTTTAAATTAACATTATTGGAAAGTGATTTCAACCGGAGAACAAATCCGGTAACATAATTTATATCTTAAAAATTCCCTATATGAATTTATTAAGAGATATTACTAAGAAAACGATAAACTATTCCGGACTATTAATTCGATATTTCTTTAAGATTCAACTAAGCATTTTCTTATCGGAATATTGTTGCTTGATAATTTGCTTTTTAGAAGCTATTCGTAATCGGTTAACTAACAAATTGAAATATTCTTATAGGCGCGTCGCCAACAGAACTGGACTAGATTTAGTCGCCCCAAATCCTAGACTTTGTTCAGCAAAGACTCGACTCCAGACACAAGTTTGTCCCGGTACTCGGCGACGTTTTCCCGAGAAACATTGGCACGGCCGTTATATAAGGAATCACCAGTGCTGTCGTTTTCATAGCAATGAATGTTACCAGTTTGCAACATATCATTGATATGCAGAAGAAACAGCGTTGGTGCTAGCACACAGCCTTGTGGAACACCAGCATTTATAGTAATCAGAGCACGCACCATCTACCACGACCTTAACGCTCGGATCAGCAAGGAAACTGGTGATCCAATTGCACAATTTCTCGAAAAGCCTATAGGAAGGGAGCTTCGAAAGAAGCGCTTTAGGCCAGACCCAACCAGACAAATTAGAGGGCCTATGCCTCCCCATTGGTCTCTACTGCCTACATCCATCTATGAGTCGGGTAGACCAGAAGATCACCAGCTGATCGACAACGGCGAAAACCATATTAGCGGTCACTAATCAGCTGGTGATCCTCAAGGTACCTCATGAGCTGGCAGTTTATAATGGACTCCATTATTTTAGAGAACAAGGAGGTGATGACGATAGGCCTATAGTTAGACGGATCAGAGAAGTTACATTTTTTAGGGATCGGGTGCACAAGGGCTATCTTCCATGATTTCGGGACTACGCCGAAGGAGTAGGAGTATCGGAAAAAATGCATTAAAACCGGTGCCAACTCCGGAGCACACATCTTCGCACAATTGGATGGACTCCATCAGGTCCACTCGTCTTGCTGATGTCCAGGGAGAGGAGTGCTTGGCAAACCGAGTGCTGTGTAAACCGCACATCCGGCACGAAGCACCCACACTGCGGGATGGTCAGTTGTGTGTTCCCCCCGTCATCGAGAGTCGAGTTGGACGCAAAGAGAGAGCCTAACAGATCGACTTTCTCCCCTGCAGCATGGGCCAATGAGTCATCTTCTTTGTGCAGAGATAGAAGAGATGACTCTTTTGAATGACCTGGAGGCGGAATTATAATTCTTTTTAAGAGCGCTAGTGTTTACATCCTGAGACGTTGATGCGTCAGCCCAGGCCCGGTAGCACTCCTGCTTATAGCAAACTACGGTTGGGATCTGCCTCCGATGGGCGCCACAGAGGATGGAATAAAAGGTTCCATGCCCTGAAGTACCACATCAGCAACAGAATCAGCAACAACGCTGGAATCGTCCGGCGAGAAGTAAACCCGCCCCGCAGGGTAGGATGCAAAAAAGACCGCATCCTATCCCAATCGGATGAACTATGGTGCCAAACACGGCGGCAGCCTGCAGAATGCAACCACGACGTTTATGTAACTAGCACCACACTCCGGATAAGACAATGATCCGTCGAGCCTAGAGGGGCATCGATGGAAACCTGATATCCGTCCGGATGAGAGGTCAGCAGTAGGTCCAACAGGAAAGGTATGATCTTCGACATCTGAGATCTGCGTAAGTGTAGTAACGAATTGTTTCAGACCATACGCGAAGGCATTCATAAACAGATCTCCCCGCATGATCGGTTAAACGTGAACCGAGCCATTCGGCATGGTGGTCGTTAAAATTGCCAATAATCACGATCTCTGCGGATGGGATCTATTGTAGCACGGAATCTGTAGCCATTTGGACGTGGGCGATAAGTCAGTCTGTTTCGGCATTACCGCTATTGGACCTATATAGGTGCCCGTAGACGCGGGGATGGCCGTCGCTGTCTACGCGCAGCCATAGGAACGACAGGTCCATATCTTCAAGATTGCTGAGGCGTCAAAAACCGATGTCCTCTCTAACATATACGCAAACTCCAGCCCGGGGCACAAAGGTGTGTTCTAATTTGTACCCCGGGTCCTGACTCCGGGCAACTACTGAGAATTTCTTAAATACGCCTTTTACACCGAAACATTCAGAATATTCCAGTAAATACGGGCGCCGACCGACCAGACGCAGTAAGTTCAAGTGTGGGGCTTCTAGAAAGCCTAATTCTTCTGTTCGATACTCGATGGCGCTGTTGGTCGAAAGTTCAAGATTGACATTTTCTAGGAAGCCCTCCTCGCTCTGGTCCCCGACACTAGATGGCGCTAGTGCCATGTACTTGACGTCAACTTAGGCGCGCAACACTGCCCCCTCCTAAGACATGCTCGTCCCGAGCATTATCGGCCCCATAATAACGCGCCAGGCGATCCACATGGACGATCTTAGGAGTCCCTCTTGCGCCTTTCTGTATCCGGTAGGTTAAATCGTTGATCCTGGTCACAATCCGGTACGGGCCGTCCCATTTAGCTTGAAGCTTAAGAGATTTCCCTTTGCTGCGGACTACATTGTGCAACCACACTAGTGAACCTTCGTCGAACCCTTTGTTGTTCATTTTGCTGTCATACCGGGTTTTCATCCTTTCGGACATTTGCTGGCCCGATTGTCTGACGTGCGCATAAAATCATCATTCATTTTGTTCCGCAAGTCATTTGCGTAATCGGTTATACAGCGTGGGGCATCAGGTGGTATCCCGGTGATCAGGTCTGCAGGCAGCCGTAATTCTCTTCTAAAGTTTGCGAAAGCTGGTGTCAGTGATGTACTTTCGTGAACAGCGCTTTGATATGACAACAAAAACGGTTGTATGTGCTTGTCCCAATCTCGTTGCCGATTGTCTACAACTTTTCCAATAATAATATAATAATATTCCACAACTATTACACAACGCCATCTAGTCCCAAGCTAAGCAGAGCTTGTGTTATGGGTACTAGACAACTGATAAACATACTTATATATTTCTAAATACATAAATATTATAGATAAATTACACCCAGACACAGAACAAATGATCGCGCTCATCACACAAACATTTGTCCTGGGTGGGAATCGAATCCACGACCTCCGGCATAGCAGTCGGGTCACTAACCACCAACAGGCCCAGTTCCCCTCACGTTCAAGAGGTTGCAGCAGTTACGGTTCACTACCACAATAAATATTACAGCCCAAAGTGCTACGGTTGTGGGGAAAGGGGCCATCTTCGATCCAGCTGCCCTAAGCGATCTATAAAAAGGGAAGGTGATTGATCTCGAGTGGTTGTGTGGCTAACAACACCACCCAGCAGCAGGAATACGACTTTGTGATTGAAAACCACAGCGGGAAATCGCATGGCAACGCAGATGCATTGTCAAGGAGACCTTGTCCTGAATATTGCAAGCACTGTACTTGGCAAGAGAGTAAGGAAGTGGTATCCGTGAGGATGCTCAGGACAGACCACCTCAGCAACGAGTGGAAGGACAACTTACGACATGCACAGCAGGAAAATCCGGACATCAAGTCGATTCTGCAATGGATGAAGGCCAGTGCTCCCAAGCCCAAGTGGAGCGACGTCTCAGTGATGAGTTCGACCACTAAAAGCTATTGGTCCCAGTGGGACAGCTTGCTGCTTCAGGATGGAGTTCTGTGCCGTAAATGGGAAAATGTTCTGGGAGACAGCTGTCATTTGCAAATGTTTGTCCCTAAAGCTAAAGTACCGGATGTTCTACAGCTGTACCATAATGATTGTTCAGGAGGCCATCTGGGAGTTAAACGAACTCTACTAAAGATCCGAGAACGGTTTTACTGGGTCCACTGTCGACAAGATATCGAGGACTGGTGTCGCAAATGTACAAGTTGTGCGGCTGTAAAGGGACCTCGGACTCGTAGTAGAGGTGCATTGAAGTTGTACAATGTTGGTGCACCATGGGAGAGAATAGCCATTGACGTGGCGGGGCCGTTTCCGGAGAGTGAAAGCGGTAACAAGTATTTCATGGTTGTGATGGATTACTTCACTAAGTGGCCGGAAGTCTTCGCCATTCCAAATCAAGAGGCTTCAACAGTTGCAGATAAACTAGTTCATGAAGTCTTCTGTCGTTTTGGAGTACCTTTAGAGATTCACAGCGATCAAGGAAGGAATTTTGAGCCTCAAATATTCCAGGAAACTTGCCGAGTTATGGGTACTCATAAAACAAGAACGACTTCTTATCAACCGCAATCTGATGGAATGGTAGAACGATTTAATCAGACATAAGCTAGTAGTACCATTTACTCGACTCCACCGAGTCAGTAATTCATTCTTGGGACGATGTACATACGCTTTTACAACAAAATCCCAAAAAATGTACAAAATTTGACATACACAAAGTTACCTATACTAACTAAAGGTATATTAGTTTAATAATACCTTTATTAAACTAAGTTTGCATAAAAAGGGTTATTATAATATTAAGGAATTTATGGATGATAATAACCCCTGGGGTGCGTGATCGCTGCCAAGCTTGTGTTTTGTCTTGTTAGTTGTAACGTACATGATTGTAAGCTATTATTTGAAAAAAAAATTGTTCCGCTGGGGCTCTTGCTGGTTCTTCCCAGGACAGAGGTGTTTTTTGCGAACCAGTGGTAAATGAAAAAAGTGACTTTCAATAAGTATTATCTACAATCTATATTGAATAAAAAAGTTTCTATTTCTGTTTCTCTGAAAGAACGACCAAGGGATTCGGCAAAATGACTCGCGTATCGACATCATCGTGGGGTGGCCGATACCCGAGCTTAAAAACAATCTACAGAGGAGTGTTTGTATCTACGCTTACGTAAGCGGCAAAGTGCTGGTACGAGCATGACAACACGTACACAGTTCGTAGTGCACTACTGAGATCACTGCGAACCGCCCCTATACTGTTAACTAAGGCGTGCCGATCCACTAACACAGCAACCTTACCGATGCTGGCTAGCTTTTTCCCTGCTGACCCGAATGTCATCCGTGCTAATAGGATGGGTATAGCACGTATGTCCGCGCCCAAAGAGGAGTTGAGCAGAAGCGTGAAATTCGGACTGAGGTGATCGGTGTCTTACAGAATCGATGGCCTGACGACGTAGGCGTAATAGTGCCGTCAGCCTCAAAGGGGGAGAATGACGTTGAACTAGCTACTCCCTAGTGGTGGTTCGTATTCCCTAGGCGTAGTCCCAAAATCATGGAAGACGGCTTTCGTCCACCTGATCCCCAAAAAAGGCGACCGCTCAGACTCGTCCAACTACAGGCCTATCGCCATCGCCTCCTTGTTCTCCAAAACAATGGGGTCCACTGTAAACTGCCAGCTCATGAGGTCTTGAGAATCACCAGCTGATTAGTGACCGCCAATACGGTTTTCGCCGTGGTCGATCAGCTGGTGATCTTCTGGTCTACCTAACTCATAGATAGACGGAGGCAGTAGTCTATGGGGGAGGCATTGGCAGTTAGTTTGGACATTGCGAAGGCCTTCGATCGGGTTCGGCACAAAGCGCTTCTTTCGAAGCTCCCTTCCTATGGGCTTCCCGAGAAATTGAGCAATTGGATCACCAGCTTTCTTGCAGATCGGAGCATCAAGGTCGTTGTAGACGATACAAGCTCCGATTACAAGCCTATTAATGCTGGTGTTCCACAAGGCCGCGTGCTATCGCTAACGCTGTTTCTTTTGCATATCAATGATATGTTGCAAACCCGTAACATTCATTGCTATGCAGATGACAGCACTGGTGATGCTCTTTACACCGGCAGTGCCAATATTTCTCGGGAAAACGTCGCCGAGTACCGTGACAAACTTCTGCCTGAAGTCGAGTCTTTGCTGAACAGAGTCTCGGATTGGGGGTGACTAAACCTAGTCCAGTTTAATCCTCATAAGACACAAGTTTGCGCGGTAACCGCTAAAAAGAACCCCTTTGTCATATCTCCTCAGTTTCAAGGCACTCCCCTTGTTGCCTTAGCCAGTATCGGAATCCTTGGCGTCGACATATCGAGTGACGTGCAGTTTCGTGGTCACTTGGAAGAGAAGGCCAAATTGGCCACGAAAAAGCTTGGCGTGCTCAGCAGAGCGGGACAGTATTTCATGCCGGCACACCGCCTGCAACTTTACAAGGCGCAGGTTCGGCCGCACATGGAATATTGTTCCCATCTCTGGGCTGGAGCTCCCCAGTACCAGCTCCATCCACTTGACCGCATCCAGCGCAGAGCGGTTCGAATCGTCAACGACCGAGTGCTTTCCGGTCGGTTCGATTGGCCTGTGAAGAGATGTTGCATCTCTTTTCACTGGCTTTGTGAAGAGATGTTGCATCTCTTTGCATTTTCTTTCGCATATACCATGGGGAGTGCTCTGAGGAATTGTTCGGATTAATCCTAGCCGCCAAATTTCGTGAACGCACTACACGACAAACGTCCCGATACTATACACACCATCTGGATGCTTGTCGGTCCACCACTGTACGTTTCACAAGAAGTTTTCTTCCGCGTACGACCTCTCTGTGGAATAGTTTACCACCGGCGATTTTACCGGACCGATACGACCTGGGGACCTTCAAGAAAAGAGCTTACTCCTTTCTAAAGGGCCGGAAACGCACCTGCAATTCCCCTGGTGATGCGGTTGATCATGGACGGCGGTAGTCACTTAATATCAGGTGAGCTGCATGCTCGTTTGACCCCTCTTCTATAAAATAAAAAAAACTGGGAGAAGTAATAGATAAAATATTTGTAGGAAGTCAAGAAAGAGCACGCGGGAAAGACCCACATGCAAGTACCGCGCGCATCTCCCCAAATTCGGCCCGTGTGACCCTGAGGGTCGGTGCGGCCATAGGAGGTGGTGGGTTGTTCCCGTCTCTGGGCTGGAGTGCTCCTGCTCCAGCACCTTCCAGTTGACGTGTCGACGACGACATTTTTATCATCGGCTCGATTCACTGGTGCTGCAAAGGGATGTTGCATCCCTTTGCATCTACCACGGGGAGTGTTCTGAGCAATTGTTGGGATTAATTCCAGCCTCCAAATTACAAGAACGTACGTCGGAAAACTCACGATACCATCCACACCATCTGAATGCTTGGCAGCCCACCACTGTACGTTTTACTAAATGTACTTCCTCGTACAACCTCTTTGTGGAATCGGTTTTTCCGGACTGACTTAGGTACCTTCAATAAAAGAGTTTACTCCTTTCTACAAGGCCTACAAACCTGCAATTTTCCTGGTGTTGCGGGCATGTTCATGTTCATGGGGAACGGTAGTCACTTACCATCAGGTGCGCTGCATGCTCGTTTACTCCTTCTTCTGTAAAAAAACGTTACTATCCTGTTCTGCGCAGGCTAGTCTCGGCTAAGGAACCCTATATTTAGCAATATACTTGTGAGGGGCTGATGATGATGAATATGATGACCAAGCTTTTAATGTAAACCACCAGGCCACACCACAGCCTTCTGACTTCGATCGACGAGATTTGATATTAAATGGTATAAATAAAATACAAAAGGAAAACTGTATGTTTTATTCAACTTTTACCAGATATTTACATGGAACAATGATCCTAAAATAGATGAGAGTTGCAAAACCTCACTACAACGATAAGGAAAAAGCCAGCAGTGGATTTTTCCCGTTATAGGGAAGACTGACCCTTAATCACCAAATTTCGTACCTTTGGCTTCATTCCCCGACAGTGATCTGTATTTCTTAAATCTGACATAGACGAGATGATTATGCCGCCATCTATAGGAAACGCTAAATTAAATTCTTTCGTAAGTATTAAAATATAAATAAATTGTATAAATCCTTGGAAAACTTGTAAATGATTTCCTTAAATATAACTTTCAGAAACCTAAAAATATAGTTCGTTAAATATAACATAAGTTGTTCTTAATGTTCGTCTAAATGCGCGTAAACTCTTCTCAATTTCTCTCTCTTGTTCTTGTTTGCGTGTTTCTTCTCTAGCTTCCAGGGTTTATCCAGAAGTGGTCTTTCCGCTGACTGGGCGCCTACAATTCTGAAATAACATAGAACTTATAAGGATATGAAGCTAATTATAATGACAAAATAACTTACATATGGTATTATCGTGTGGTAGAGCCACGCAGCAGTGCTACTAGATAATAGATATGGGTAATACCACTCTAACCCTATATCAAATCGTATCTCTGTATTACATTTGAATATCAGATATGGAATCTATATATTTCAATATCTATTTATCGGTTAATATCTTCGTGATATTGCAACTTTGTAAGGAAGTCGGTATTCAGTAAGTTCTACACGATGATACGCGATTCTGGATGGATTTGATTTGCTTAGATATAAAGATATATTGTAATTACAAGGAATATTGATACTTTGAAACTATAAATAATCTAAAAATATCTATGATACTCTGAAACGAGTACGAGGGCGACACTAAAAGTTTTTAGAACTGGCTACTTGTTAACGATACAATAAAAAAATAGGTTCAAATTTTGAAAATGAAACGCTTTGCCAATATTATTGTGTACGTATTTTATTAATTTGTCATTTGCTTACACTTTTGAAAATTGAAAATTGTCTGTGTCACGTCAGCATGAATTTAACGCGAGAAAATGTTCGTATAATGATTTTTTATGACTTTCGATGTCATTTAAGTCAACAAGAAAGTTATGATAGACTTCGATAGATAAAAACCCGCGTGAAAGAACATATAGCTGACGTGAAGCACCAACGCTCCGGGAAGTCTGCAGTCTGTGAACATGTTCAAAATCCTCCCCATCGTCAGATTTGATAAACCACAAATCCTCGCAAAAGAGCACCGATACCTACAAAGGATGATACGCGAGGCTATTGAAATTAAAAAACATCCAAATTTCAATAGAGAAGATGGATGGGTGCTGCCAGCAGCTTGGGATCCTATAATTAACAAAATTAAACCCAAACCCAAGCATACCACTGCAAGAGCTCAAGATACTGTAAGCTCGTTATGCGTAGATCGGACCGAAAATTTATATTAAAAAACTGAAGGTAGCCGGTCTAACTATGACATTGGGACGTCAAACATGTCAGTCCCTCCCTCCCCGTGACCATGGATGCTGTAAAGCACTCGAACCATCGGGAATCTAAAAACAAGTTAGAAATAAGTTAAAGTAGTTAATTAATCGCGATAAAATCCGTAAATATAGTTTCATTCAAGCAGTACTTAAATCCTACATTTGATGTTATGTCAAGTGATGCTGTACTACAGCGGTATCTAATACATAGTTAATCTGTATAGATATTTTACCGATATATAGATATTGTATGTATATACGACTTGTATCGCTCACACCTAAGTGCTAATCTTGCAGAATACCAGCGTAAAATATCAAAATAATAATACTATTGTGTTTTTATGTGGAGTGTAGAGAACTGGATGAGCTTTTTATGTGTACGTGATGGGTTATTCCATCTTAGTCCTAAGGGATGACAACAAATCTGCATTTTATTTCTTAATCGATGATAGGTGTAGGTTAGACACGGCATCTAATTACCATTAGTTGAACTGTACGCCTGTACTGTACTGTACCTAGGAGTCCGACTAGGTAGGTGGTACCACCCTCGTAGGCCTGTTACTTATTTCTGCCCCTAAATAGCCAGTGAGACATTTAACATATAAGACATATAAGTCCTCAGATGTGATTACGCATTTGGAGCCTTCTTTGTAGAAGTTCATTGGCAGGCAGTAGCCACAGGTAGACGGTGAGTTCGTTTGACCCTTCAGTTTTATAAAAATAGTGAATTTATTTACAAGTGAACCACTAGTAAGAACCTACGGCGATACTAATCCCGAACTGTGTAAGTGTGTGGTGAAGACCGGTCTGTCCTTCTTAAACAACTCATGGAAAAAGGAGGAATATGCACAAAGTGTCTATGTGTGCTCGTTTATTTAAAGAAGGCTCATGACAATATTGATAGAATGCGCCCTGTGGACTTCATGGAGGTAAATCTAAATTCGACTAAAACTCCTTGATGTATTAGTTGTGACAATCAACAAGACTAACACGATTGACGGTAGGTGAACCCACCGATGCATTGCGGTGATTATCGGACAAAAACAGGGTACCAAACCGATATTTATGCTTCCGTCGTTTTAACCCATCTTAAGCTTTCGTAACCACCTTGGCTTCTTTAGGGAAAGTTGTGAAGTCAGAGAAGTCGCTGTAATCCAGCTACTTCTCAAGAGAAAGAAGGAACGAGTAAGGTTTGACATAGAATAGTCCACAGTAAATCGTCAGGTCGAGCTCTTCATATTGCAGATGCGTTAAACAGGGGGTTAGCCAAATTAAAACATCAGTAACACCAACACCATAGAGAAGAAAATTTAATTACGAAGAAGATATGTAGGTAACATAGGCTAAGCATTAAAATTCTATCAATTCATTCTATGATTTTGTGTGGATAGAGCTCCCAAAACAAGTTATTAAACAAATTTATAATTTAAAGAAATCTTCTTTTCTTTAAAAATAAATAAAACGGTGATCTTGTTCTTCAAAAAAAGGCAACAACGCTTTAATGAAGAACTACAGACCGATTCCCCTTTTGAGCCGCGTCTACGTGCTGTTTTTGAGAGTAATTATGAATCGTATCGCACGCAGTCTCGACCTATCGAACAAGCTGGTTTCCGCAAAGGCTTCCAGAGTAACAATATACTTATAAGTAGGACAATACGACTCTAAAGAAAATAATTGTATTTATAGCTTATATATATATATATATATATATATATATATATATATATATATATATATATATATATATATATATATATATATATTGTACTTAAACTAGTCTGCTTTTGGTGTGTCAAAATCATATTAGATCATTGGCATATCTATCGGTAAAGTCAAGATAAAATAGAGAAGCTTGATAAGTGGGTACCTCACGAACTAAGTGACGTATGTTGACGACAGAGACGTTGGCAAAATTTGCAAAACTAAAGCTAGAGACCATTTCTCATGCACCATATTCTCCAAAATTTGCCGAAAAACTCAGTTTTTTCGAAGTTTAGATGTGTAAACTTTCAATTACGGAGAAGCAGTAAAGAACGGCTTTAAAGAGTATCGATTCCCATGCAGGAGACTTCTGCAGGAAGTGCATCAACATACTGCCAATAAAAGAGCAAGAAAGTATTATTTTTTTTTATTACTTTAGATAGATTTTGATTAATTAAAGCTTTTTTGTAAGTTTTTATTGTTCCCAACGGCTAACCTAATTATTATAAGTCCCATGGATGTCATGAAAAGCGACAGAAGAAAACAAACTATGAGATGGACAGCAGCGCCTTCCTAATAACAATTAGAAGAGTTAGAGTTACTTAGCATGGCAGTTACGGCAAGTATCCCCCTTTTGAGGCAATTTATAGAGAGGTCTATATTCAGTAATTAACAATTTCATTGGTGCCGGCGGGAATCGAACCCGGGTTACTCGCGTTCTGTTATATTTACAGCGACCGTTAACCATCTGAGCTACCACGGCTCATTTTAAGTGCTGATTTACCACATGCTCGGTGGTGAAGGAAAACATCGTGAGGAAACCTGCATGTCTGAGGAATAAGAAAAAAATATATTTCGAATACATGTGACACTTCCTCGCCCTAAAACTCAGCCCTCAGTAATGCCCTCAGAAATGAGGGGAGGCCTGTGCCCAACAGTAGGACGTATATAGGCTGTAACTATACTTACTTACTTTACTATATTCAGCAGTAGATTTTGATAGTCTGTAATAAATGGATGGATTGACGACCTAATGTAATCTCAAACAATATAAGGAACCCACTATATAAATGTTAAACACTCGCAGCAAAGGATGCCTTAAAATGGGGAAACAGGACGCTGCCTGTTCCGCTCTCTGTCACACTTACGGGCCTTACAGCAGGCATAGTGACGCACCACTATCGTGTCGATATGTATATTATGAAAAAGTAAAGAAAATAAAAAGAAAAGTATACAATAATTACTTTTATATTTGTCAAAAATATGTACATAACTTTACTAAATAGTAAAGTTGTTCAAAACGACTATAAATCAATAGCACGCTACAGACTATAAACTATAAATTTCTAGCGCGCTATTAAATACGCTATGTTATAGCGCGCTATTAAATACGCTATGTTATAGCGCGCTATTTATAAGAAAGCGTGTAGGAGGTCGGTAAGCGCGTTAATTTTTACAGCACGTTATATCTCTTAGCACGTTACATTACATGTCGTTCATTGGACAGATCACGTGCTATATACATTATTTCGTAATAAGTCGCATTTTAGACTAAAATAAAATAGTAAAGAAAAACCAATGCACGCGTTTTCATACTTTTCAGGCTTATTAATTTCTATAATCCTAAAAATATTTTTAAGTTATGTACTATTTAAAATAGAAATAATTTTATTTTTAGAATCGAAATAAAATTAATTATTTTTATTATAATTGATGTAAACATTATTTTAACCTTAATACAAATTATAAATCAAATAAAGGTGTATTTAAAGGTTTATTTATTGTATTTCTAAAAATCAATTGTTTACATACACTATTATATACACTTTTATATCTATATTTTATTTACATTTAAAAACATTAGTTAGGCTTCTTTTATCACAACTGTGTCTTTTGATCATTTATAAATATACAGTATACACTAACTAAACAACGTCTAACATTAAATTAGGTCGCGCGCGATGAATAGCGCGCTACGAGATCAAGTTTTCGTCACACGTCCTCTCCCAACAGCGCTGCTAAAACCAGGGGGGGTACAGTTCCATGGTAAGGCATTTGATCATAGAAAGTGTCGTCATCAAGTGTATGGTACGGGTCATAATTTCCTCAGTTTACATTGTATTAGTTAATTTAATCGTCACTAGATGGCAGAATTTGAGAAGCTCAGTAGTGATCCATGTTACGCAGTATTGGTCAATTAACGTTCTGCAATTTTTATTTTTATATTTAAGTATTTAAATAATTTGCTGATTAAAGTTGTTTTTTTATATAATATAAATTATATTTTTTTTATTTTGTATCATCAATTTGCCCAATTTTGTAGCATCAATAACAAATAAAAATAGTATATTGAGTGATTTCTTAAAAGTATAAATTAAACGTTCCGATTTAGTTTGTCGAGTAGTGTCTGTGGCGGAAACTAATTATAAGTACTCTGTAGCATAAAAGAAATTTCAAAGTTTTGAAACTTTTATTGGTGTTCGTTATATTCTTTTCAGAGTTTTGAGTTGGATGTACTAGTGTTGTTTTTCGTACCTTTAGATTTACTTTGTTTTTAGCTTGAGATCTTCTGGTTTTACTTTAGTTTCCTATAGCTTTAATATATCGTTAATAATTTTGTGAATAAGTTTATTTCGTAGGTTAAGTACCTAGGTGTAGTCTTACTATTAGCTGTAAATTATCTAGTTTATAGTAGTAGGAATTTATTAGGGCCGTTTTAAATTTATTCTATAATGTCTAAGAGTCAACAAAAACGGTGCATCCTAGGATGCTGTGATATGGGTAAATATTCCTTAATATAAACTTCTTTTTAAATTAATCACGGACATCTTAATATCCTTATTACTTAATTAAGCTTCTTTTTTGCTTAAATACTTCCAACATTAAATTAGGTCAACCAACAGTTAAGTAGGTAATGAAGTTATTGACTATGTTCCCATTTTACAGGTGCATACATGCAGAGATTTCCCCATCCTGAAAGACGTTCAGAATTGTATAAACGTTGGATTTCCAAAGTAGGAAAAATGTTATCAGAGATGGATCCATTGACGGTGTACAATAACAAACGCATTTGTGACTACCACTTTAAAACAGAACATAAAACTTCAGGTCATCGATTAATCTTTACAGCTGTACCATCTCTATATTTAAATGGTGAGTTCACTTATGTCTGTTTCTTTTTTTTGTATTAGAGATGTTTCATTTCAAGTTGTCATAAATTGCGAAACAAATAATTTCATATTAATATAGTTTTACACGCAATTTATATATAGTAAAATAGATTACAATAAAAAACGAAATGTTTCAATAAAATATAGAAATCAAACATTAGAGATTAGGTGTAATAATTAATAATATCCAATAAATTTTCGGTTATGTGCGTTTTAATTTAGTAAGAGCTTTATAAAGTTGTTTCCTCATTCCAGGTGTAACTGAATCTCCCAACATTTCAGTGCAACTTGTACATAATTATTGCATTCCACGAATGTATAGAAATGTAACTGTTGCTATATCCCTACAGAAAAAATGCCCAGTCATCAAGTTGACTACAAAAAAGGTATTATAATATTTTTTTAATAATGATGATGAACATAATCACTATTTCCCAATAGAGTAAATGGGGCCCTACACTCTATTGTGAAGAGTCAAAATGTGTCAAAAAAAGGCACGTATGGAAATTCACAATGCTGTGTTGGTCCCTACTTTAACGTATGTTAGTGAAAGTTGGGTGTAGCAGAAGAAGCACGAGAGTAGAATAAACGCAGTAGAAATGCGGTTGTTAAGGAGTATGTTAGGGCTGAACTGACATGGTGAGAAATTGTCTGATAAGAGAATAGTGTGGTTTGCAAGATGATGTTGAAAACTTTGCCAAGTTATTACTCACATTTGTGCGAATGGGTATAGTACAATTAATTTACTCTTGGTGGCGCGTGTTTTGTACTGGCAAATTTATTTAAAAGTTCTATATCATTCAATTTCAATGAATAAAACTATAAAATTTAAAACTATATTTCCACAATCATTGTTCTGCAGTAGGAACATGCCCAGTACTAGCAAGTATGTCATAAAACTTTGTCTTTGTTTTCAGTTTCTTCAAATCTCATTATTCCTTTAATAACTCAGAAGTTTCAACTCAATCAACCCTCAACATCAAAAATGTATAAAGATGAAGGTAAGAATTGCTTCTCAACATATTTTTTTTTACCATTATGCTTGGCAGGTGGAGGGACACACGGGCAGAGGAAGGCCGAATAAAAGATGGATCGATTGTGTGAAGAGTGATATGAGAATGAAAGGAGTAAGTATGGAAATGACGGCTGATAGAGAGGAATGGAACAAGAAGATTTACTGCGCCGACCCCAGATAATGGGAAATGGTTTAGAGAATGATGATGCTTGGCAGGTGGATTGACATTAGTAGTACCAGACGTCTCAAATCTTTGAAGCTACTACCCATTGCCAGCCTGCATGTTTTATATCTGTTAAAACAAGACAGTCTTACTGACATCTATCAGAAGTTATAGGGTTTATCGGACCTTTTATGACACATATGGGATGAAGTGAGGTGAGGTATTCTCACATAGCACCACTGCAAAGCACTTCGAGGCAAATCTCTCTACAACTGGTTGATGGAAATAATATCATAATACCTTAGAATGTTTATTTTGGGACATTGTTAACTGTCAATATTTTTGTGTTTAGTTTACTGTTAATATAGTTAATAAAAAAAATTCAATTAAGGCTCATTAATTAATTGTCAGTCTGTTTAACAGTTTTTCTTAATTTAATTGTATATAATCAATTTAAACTTATATTGCGTTTTGTTTCAGCTACGAATAAAAAATCATTACAATATGTTATGAAAAAACATAAGCATCTGAATAAACAGGTTAGGAAATTAAAATAAAATACTTTAAAATTAAGGAAAAAGATTATAAAACACGTCTTGCAAATGCAGAAAAAGCTTTTGCTAAATCAGCCTTTCAAAAAATAACCAAAGATATGACTTTACCAGGCAAAATTTTCACAAGCATGCAGTATCAGCAGGCTGTTAAAAAACCAAAAGGCAGACGTTTTAGTATCGAAGAAAAGATACTCGCTTTGACACTTTTTAAAAAGAGCCCCAAATGTTACTCCCACATGTATAAATATTTTAAATTACCATCTGCAACGTGTCTGAAAAGTTTATTAGATGACATTAAAATCAGACCAAGTATAAATAAAATTATATTTGAAAAATTAAAAGAAACCATTGCTGGCATGAATGTGGAAGATTGTCTGTGTTCATTGATATTTGATGAAATGTCCTTGACTCCACATGTGCAGTATAATTCATCCAGTGATGAATTTAAAGGATTTGCGTGTAATAATGCCAAAGAACTGAAATTTGCTAATCATGCTCTTGTGTTCATGATAAAAGGAATAAAAATGAATTATAAACAACCTGTGTGCTATTATTTTACACAGAGTCTGAATAAAATAGATTTGAAGAAGATTTTAATTGAAATAATTCGCGCAGTTCATTCAACTCGCTTAAAAATTTTGTGCACAGTATGTGACCAGGGTGTGCCAAATCGTGGGTCAATAAATAGTCTGGTTGCAGAAACCAGAGCCAAATATTTAAGGAACGGGAAGGAGTGGAGACATGATTCATTTGATGTGGATTCAAAACTTATTATCCCGTTATATGATGTTTCACACTTAATAAAAGGCATCAGAAATAATTTAATTACAAAAGAATAATATTTGCGATTCTTTGATTTGGAAAATAAAGAACACATTGTAAAGTGGAAATATTTACAAATGCTTTATAGTGCTGATAAATCTTACGGCGAACTCAGGTATATTTTGATTGTCATTATAATCATTTGATACATAAAAACCTGCAGTTTTCGGATTGGTCTGTGCTTTTGTTATAAAGTAACTAGCTCTGGAGTAACTTATTTTTCTAGTTTTTAGATTTCTTTGTAAGCTGACAGAGGAGCACATAAATCCTGCAAGAAGAAAGGAGATGAAAGTAAAAATAGCAGCACAAACTTTCAGTCACTCTGTTGCTGTTGCTACAGAACATTTGACAAAAAGTGGAGTTTTGCCGGAAGAATGTATGAGTTTAATACCATTTGTATTGTTTCTTGACAAATTATTTGATAGCTTAAATGCTACAACTTTTCACGTTCTTGATGGAAAAATATATAGGGGAGGGGTCAAGAAAAACTCTCAACATCATAAATTGTGGCAAGAGAGCTTAAAAATTTTAAATTCAATGAAATTTTTAATTAGTAAAAGAGAGGGTAATACAGTTAGAATTTTGGAAACATGTGCACCTTCCATTAAAAATTTTATAAAGACTATTGAGGGTATGCAAGTCCTGTGGAATATTCTAAGTAAAGAATATAATTTTGACACTATGCCTACCAGAAATTTTAAAACCAGGACCCAGTGGAAAATTTTTTCGGCAATATAAGAAGTTTGGGTGTACGGAATATTGCACCAAACGCTGCATGCTTTGAAGGTGCATACAAAACCCTACTTTTAAATAATTTCGCTTCTGCACAAGCAGTAAATGCTAATTGTGAAGCTGATTTTAATAATTGTTTAAAAACATTAGACTTTTTTTAGAAGATAAGGTAAAAAAATGCTTAATTCAGAGAGAATTGGAATTTTATTAAATAGTAAGTTGTACAATTTTCTCATACAAAATTGTAATAAAACAAATGATACAGTGCACCAACAAAGCAGATATGTTTGTGACTGGGTCCTGAGAAAATGTCTAAAAAAGATAAAAGGTTGTAAAATATGTAAAACTAATTTAATTTCTGATGAAATTTATCAAAACAATGAATATATTAAGAATAAGGAATATTGTCAAAATAAGCAGTGGCTTTGCTACCCTTCGGACAATGTTGCTCATTGTTTTAATGAAATACAAGACATTATTACCCAGTCTTTAAGATGTAATTTAAAACTTAGTAATTTTAAATCAGATTTAAAAATGTTAGTAAAAACTATTGTTCATTTCCCCTTCCTTTGTGAACTTCACAAAGAAAATCTGAAAGAAAACTTTTTAGAAGGATTAATTAATATTATAATTTATATTTGGTGCAGGTCCATCAATAGAATTTTGACCGGCAAGCTAACTTATAATGATAATGAAGACCCTCCAAAAAGAATGCCCAAATATATTATAATAAATATAAAAATAAGAATTTTTAAAGCCTTATTGTATAAATGATTTCTGTGTTCCTAATACATACAATAAAACCTACCTACAATTATACATTAAAAAAAATTAAGAAAATAATTGTTTTATTTCTGTAAAACTTTTTGATGTATTTCATGAAATTTCTCTAATTGTTCCATTTCAATTTTCTACTGATGTATCTATGTTTAGCTAATTATGCTCTTTCATGTTACATATTGCTTTAAAATATTCTAATTATTAGTAGCTAAACAATGATACATTCGTAGAAAATTTAAATGGAAATATATCGATTTAATAAATAATATTGAATGTAAGGGTGGGTAATTATATATACGCACACATTCAAGGAGCATGCATGTGAGAGTGGATTTGAGTATACATACACACATACGCATAATATAAGTAGCGTAACAATCACCAGATGGCGCTCTTTCCAGGGGGGTACCAGTTTTACTCGCAAGAGGGTTCTCTTTTTCCGTATATATTACTATACTCTTTGGCTAAAACTAATTGCCGCTAGATATTCATACTTGATAGCGCCAAAGCGCCATAGCGCAATAGCGCCATGGCGACTACTTACATAACACGCGCTATGTGTTATGAAGAGATAGCGCGCTATAATATTGCGCTATGCGCTATATTAACCACCATTAATATTTAGGCTGACTAAGACTAAATTTACGAGCTTGGTTGAAATTAACACTTCAATGTTTCAAAATCTTTTAAACTTCCATTAAAAAAGTTATCACATAATACATAACAATGCTCGCTTGAGGTTGAATATTTCATCCAACACTTTTAATACATTGCTTTCCAAAAAAACGTACATTTTAACTTATGTTAAATGAATAATCAGCAACGTCTAAATTTGAAATGACTATAGAAGCATATTAAAACAGGTATTTTTACCTTCTGAACAATCAATAACTATTAAATTACTCTTGTTGAGTAATTATTGCATTACCCGCACTTAAGTAATAAACTACCGCGCGCCAGCGCAAACTATTCATCATCCGTCTAAGAATCAATAAGCGGTACCTCGTGTCTGTCCCTAGCACAACGATGATTTATGACGAGTGTTTAACATTAGTATAGACAAAACACTTGCATAGTCCATATTTTTATCAATATTGTTGATACTAAATAATGCATAATTCCTAACAGTGCTACACTAAAATTATATTAAATATAGTTGTGACATTTAAGACTGACGATACGAAAATATATTTAGATGTTGTTTTTTTAAGTTCAGAACCTTATAAATGCAAAAGAACAAAAAAATACTGTTCCGTTCCTAGTTTATCAGGCACGTCAAGAGTTAAGAACAGTGTAATAACCTATCACTCATTAAAACATGTATAAATATCTCTTAATAATTGACCGAGATGAAAGAGATCTTACTGAATATTATCAAATATAGTTTAGGGAAACCTAAATAAACTTTTAGAAGTAGAAATGGGCACTCTGGAAGGTGGCCAAGTGTTAATTCATAAAATTTAACTGTTTTACGACGTGACTGGAGGGAGGTTAACGATCGTGAAAATTATTCTAAAACGGAACGCTGTACTAGCGATAAAAGTAGAATGTAACCTAGGGCATGTAGATTGTCTAAAATACTTCGCAAGGCATATTTTACAAACCCAATAAAGTGAAGTTGTAAATTCATCGGTAATTACACGCTATTTTATGGCTGCTGCACGAATATGTCAGCTCAAACGGAGAAGGACCACGCTAATGCTTTCTATAATTGAATAACTGGCTCAAGTACCACTATTATAGAGCTGCTGTTTTTTTTTTTGCTTAAATTCTAAGAGTATCTAAAAGTATTTATGCCATGAAATTAAAAAAAAACTATAAACTACAACAAAGATTACACGTGTTTTGCTGCTTCTGATGTTAATACTAGAGGCGAAACCTTAATGGTTACGAACGGTTATGAACCTTAATTTTATGGGCTTATAACATAAACACTCACTTTAAAATTTCACATTAGGCCAACAATAACACCGTTAGTTGCAATTATTAAGTTGTTTTACCACATGTACTCGGTGTATGAATACCCTTATAATCGCGAATTTAAAAATGTTTCGAAGACATATGATCCGACAATTCGCATGGTGCAACACGGCGGACATAAAATCCTCCTAACGAATGAGAGAAGGCCTGTGCCAGCTATGATTAAAACAAGGAAGCAAGATGTGAAACACGTAATGGGTCTATTTAGTATCTTAGCCAACATGTTGCTATAACTTAACGACAACAAAGAACTCATCACCGAGTCACAGCCTTAGAAGAACAGTCAGTAATCGCGTTTGATGTTTCCGGAAAAGCCGACATAAACAATAAACTGCTAGGGTTGTCAGAACGAGAAGTAATAAAAAAAGTGATTTAATTTTATTTCACGCTTAAACAAGTTAAATAACTTAAGGTTGCACTAGTCGATGGCACGAACTAAGTGGTGGGCGGGATAAAATTGCATGCTATCTCAGCCGACATCACGTGCGAAAGGGATAGACGCTGTGATGAGCAGTAAGAAGCTAGTGCGCACACACATACGCACTCGAGTGACTCAATGCGAGACGGCGTCATCGCGTACTTACCTATGCGATTCATTTTTGAATAATAACATAAACTCAAACGGCAATTTGAGCTCCGTATCGCAGTGGCTTAGCAATAGCAATTAGCCAAGTGCTGGGCGCCGCGGGTTCGAATCCCGCACGGAACAAATATTTGTATGGCCTACAAATAGTTGTTCCGGGTCTGGATGTTTGTCCTTGTGTAATTTATGTTTGTAAACTGCCTCCACGATACTGGAGAAAATCCTACTGTGGCGGTAACGTATTTTAAAAAGAGAGAGAAAATAAATTGGTGTTATTATAACTTAGGATCTGCTGTGTGAAACGTAATTATTATGAACCCAATTTATGTACTTAGTTGTTATTATGAAAGTTCTTAAGTGAACTTAAGTAGATGTTGTTATTATATAATAATTCCATTGATTTGTTTTTACCTACTTTTTAACCGACTTCGAAAAAAGGAGGTGGTTCTCAATTTATTGGTTTTTGTTTATGTATGTTCTGTCCCCCCGATTTCTCGAATATGCCTGAAGCCTGAACCGATTAGGAAAATTATTTTTTTGTTTGAAAGGATATATTTTCCAGATAATCCCACGGTAATCGATGATGGTCAGATCAGGATCTGATGATGGGATCTTGGAGAAATCGGGGGCACTCTTCAATAAATGACAGCAAATCAACCGCGATTGCTGCTATCGCCTATCTATGCATTCTTTACGCAATCACACAATATAACATCACGCCTGTACCCACTAAAGGGACATAACTCTCAACTAAAAACGGTAACATAAAAAACTTTTTTTGAAAAAAAATATAACAATTTCTAAAACAAACACAAAAAAGTGTTATGTTTTCTTTATGTTTTTGTATTTTACTGTAGGTAATGCAAATATTACTGTAGGTACTATGTGTTCTAAATAGGTATTTACTTTCCATAGCTAGTTAACTATAATAGCCTACAGGCAACTCCCCGAAGTATATGTCAGCCAGTGTTAGGATAACTGCTTTTTCGACAGCGCGACTGATGTAAGTGGGGCTTTTATATAGGTTAATTAAATAAATAAAAAATGTTAGTTTGTAAATTGTTTATTGATTGTTCGTGTTCAATAGCGGTTTGAAATATTCTCTTAGTACTTAGAAAGTTATCAACAATAGGCATTGTGTCACTGCAGGGACAAGCACAAACGTCTATCAAAATAGTAACGTATATAAACGGAATACTAACAGCACAGACTTCCTTACAGAAGTCCAAAGAACACGTCTAGGCAAGGTAAATAATTAGAAGAAAACTACAATTTAGAGATCGATTGTAAATCAAATTCACAGTACAAACACAATTAGCGAAATATGAATAAATTTTTTATTTTATTTATGATAGATTACGCTAGTTGAAAACTAAACACTGTATGGGAATGGCATCACTGAACGAGTCAGGTGGTCAGTCCAAACAAATAAAGGCGCGATTGTAGAAAGAGATTCGTTACGAAACGTTTGTAGGCTAGGGGGCTTGGCCTGTTTATGCTATTCATAACGAAGGTTATAAAATATGTACAACTTAGAAACTAAATCCTATGTGTACTTATCTGTATTCATAACCCAATATCTAAGGTAGGTTGATGCGCTCCTTAGTTTTTATATAGTTCGTATTATTCTGTAATAAATTAAATCTAATCCAAAATATACTATAATACCATAGCAAAGCTACTACTATTTTATTTAGTAGTAGTTTATATAGTAGTATAGTAAATTATATATAAAAAATATGAGTAGGTATGTCTGAGGTAAGGTTAAATATAAACAAATATTTTGCCAAGTGCGAATCGGACTTCCGAGCTTCCGAGATTACAAGATTTAAATACCTACACATATTACTGTCGATCAAAAAAAAGCCAAAAATACACGTTTCTTTTTCTAGTAGAAAATCCTTTAATTTCAAATTTATTTTTACCACTGCTGTTATAGCGACAACAGAAATACACGTTCTGTGAAAATTACAACCATCTACCTATTACGGATCGTGAGATGCAGCCCGCTGACAGATAGACACACGGACAGCGGAGGCTCCGTAATAGGGCCCTGCTGGTTACCCTTCGCGTACGAAATCCTAAAAAGTACTAAGTTGTCCACTCACATCTGTATGATTCTTCCTTCAAAGGACCATATTAGCCTGGTTCTTAATGACATGACCAATTTAATACCTGGACTGACCTCTTGAGTTTGTTTCGGCAGATCGGGTGCTTCTTCTCAGTTTCATGTTTTTGTTGTCTTACCTGTACTGTATTTACATAAATTACATTAGGTACTTACATATATTACATTAGGTATATTAGGATATGAGATTCCTATACGTAAGCACGATTATCGAAAATCTAAAAATTACCTATTCTAATTAAATTAATAGATAATTTTAAGATTTTCGACAATCGTGCTTATCTATGAGATGTTTTCGTTAGTTAGCAAATTAAAGTAGTTAAGTACCTAATGTACTACCTAATGTATCGAAAGTTCATTATTATGTACCTACCTGATTTCAATTTTAACTAAATGTGCTTCAACAAACTTATGGGCAATTTTTAGCAGCTATATTCATCCCGGCTTCAGCAAGGGACACGAACAAAAGGAAGCAATTTTTCTAAATAAAGATGTAGATATGTAGGTATTACAACCATAAATAGATAGCAGCGGCTAACCTAGTGAGTATGTGTGAGTGCGCGCTGCGCCCCCCCCCCCTCCGTCCGTCCCACTAATCGGGAAACAATTTGTAGCGAAAGGCAAGATGATTTATAACAAAAACGGGCGCGCGAAATTTTATAAACAGACCTTTGGTAGTCCGGATGTCACGTAAAATCTATTGAATGTATCTGTTTAAAATAAAATTATTTGCATTTTTGAACAACTAATCTATCCCTGTATGGTAACTGTTTTGCAATTTTCGTTCTTCTTATGGTATTTATTTCCGCACAAAGATGTGCTAAAACTAGTGTTGAAATTCGGAATTTTCGACGCTTATAACTTCTAAACATACTCTTTTTTTACTTTTTTGTTTCCATACAGGGCTAGATAATGATGAGACAAATTGAAATCATTTTTTATTTTGAACGTACACCATCAAACAGTGGAGTAATCGCCGGACTACGTTTGTATGGAAGAATAAGCGACTAGTGTACCCTTAATTAGACGATTAGTGTTCAGAAGTAAAAATAGGTAATAATAAGCAGAGTTACAAAAAAATTATTATAAAAAATAGTCGACTGTCGAATACAATAAAAGCAGTTTATTACATCTCAATCTTTGAATGATTTTTGAAATTTAATTCCTCATCTTTAAATGAGGACAACCCACAGTTTTTGACCGCACATGTAGTGTGTAACCATTTTAACTTATTTGCGTGACAGGACAACCCTAACGGACAGCTCCTGAGCGATAAACGGTCGCCCGGAAGTGATAGCCCATGTCTCGTCCCGCCCCGCACCTCACCGCACGATTGCCCGATTTTAGACGCTTTCCATGACCGAATGACCGATTGTTAGTAGTAGTTAGACTGTAACCGAGCCCTGCGGCACCCCATGTTAGGTTTTCCTTCGCATTCTCCTACCAGCTTACTCTGCGTCTTGTATGTGTTAAACAAGCATATCAATGCAAAGGCTTTGATTACGTTCAGAACAGAAATCCTGGGAGACAACCGGTAAGAGCCCGACATAAATTATTCGTTGACATACAGTGGGGTGGTTGCGCGGAAAACCATTCGTATTTATTTAATTTGACGGTAGGCTGCCAAATCGGTTATCCCATTCCAAAACGATATCATTCATACCCTCCTATCGATACATTGGGGTGGTGGGGTGGGAGGGGAAAGAAGATGATTCTAGAATGTCACGTAATCATCGGAACCGAGGATATATAAGACACGCGCGACCGACGCGCAGCCTCTTCCCGCCCGCTCGTCGTTGAAACCACACCGCCTAGGATAATAGTGTCCTAAAGAGCTCTCTTCCCGCCGCGCTCGCCGTTGAAACCACACCGCCTAGGATAATAGTGTCCTAAAGAGCTCCTCTCTTCCCGCCGCGCTCGCCGTTGAAACCACACCGCTAGTAGAAACCGCTTTAGCCTGGAAGCAGTCGAGCTCCAGGAAACCCGCCTCACCTCGTGTGAGATATAGTCGCGCACCGCCTTTCTCCGGAGTGTTCCAGAAGTCGCAGTTATAGTGCTCGACCGCATAGATGAAACATCCCGGTGAGTCAATATCCAATATTATAACCTGCTTGATATAATTGTTTTGAAAGCCGTGTAGTGGCGGTTAAGAATATCCACTACCCCATATCTTCCCGTGGGTGTCGTAAGAGGCGACAGAGGGAGACAGGCAGGAAATGGGCAGCAGCGTCTTCCTGATGACAACTGTGACGTAATAAAAAACTGCGGTTGCCAACCCGCTCGCCAAGCGTGGCAACTATGGCAAATAACCCCCCAATGAATAAATACACAAACAGACGGCCCCCAGTCCCCGGCGGCCCCGCTATTCCTGGCTACGGTGGCGACCATGGTAACGGCGGGGCAGGGGGGTGCTAAGAATCTCCGGTGGAGGTTCGGTTGCCACCTACGACGACTCGACCTGGCAACATATAACGCACGCACCCTGAGGACTGACGAGAAGATACTGGAGCTGTCCGCGGTCCGAAGAGAGGGGGAGGACACGGCAATCCTCGAGTCCGGCAACTTGTTCTATCACCGGGAGGGCGACCATCTGTCCCAAGGAGGTGTCGGATTTATCGTCCACAAATCTCTCGTCAACAACGTTGTAAAGATTGGGAGTGTGTCGACGAGGGTCGCGTACCTGATACTCAGAATCACCAAACGGTATTCGCTGAAGGTCATTCAGGTTTACGCACCAACCTCGGCACATCCCGATGAGGAGGTGGAGGAAATGTATGAGGATATTTCCAGAGCCATACATTCCTCCAAAACCTACTACACGGTGTTGATGGGAGACTTCAACGCAAAACTGGGCACAAGAGAAAGCGGTGAGCTGAAGGTAGGGAAATTTGGAGTAGGGCAACGGAACCGAAGGGGCCAGCAGCTGGCCGACTTTATGGAGAAAGAGGGACTCTTTATGATGAACTCTTTCTTCCAGAAGCGGCCCCACAGGAAGTGGACCTGGTCGAGCCCCGACGGTTCGACAAAAAATGAGATTGACTTCATTATGACGACCAGACGCCAACTGTTCAGTGATGTCTCAGTGATCGCAAGGGTGAAAACTGGCAGCGATCACCGAATGGTTAGAGGCACACTGAACCTAAACGTTAAGTTGGAGAGGTCTCGTCTAATGAAGTCAACGCTCCGTCCCCCCTCGTGCTCTAATCCAGAATCCCGAAACCTTTCAGCTCGAGTTACGTAACCGCTTCCAGTGCCTAGAAGATTGCAATGCAGTGGACGATATGAATGACAAGCTCGTGGAAACTGTCCATGCGGTCGGAGCTAAGTTCTGCAAGACCCGCGGCAGAAGAACACAAAAACTCTCCGATCACACTCTTAATCTCATGGCTGTTAGACGGGAGATGAGGCTGCAATCGTCAACAGATTTGACAGCATACAGGCAACTGAACAGACAGATCTCCAAATGCATACGGCGAGACTTACGCAACTTTAATACTTCTCGTATTAAAGAAGCGATCGAGAGGAACCAGGGCTCCAAAGTCTTTGCCAGAGATCTGTCTGCCAGAAAGAGCCAACTGTCAAGGCTGCAGACTGAGTGTGGCAACATCGTTTCCGGGACACCTGAGATTTTGAGTGAGATTGAGAGGTTCTATGGGCAGCTGTACACATCATCGTTGGAGCCACACGCAAGTGTGAGTAACGATCCAAGAGCAAGTCTTATCCGACACTATTCCGATGATATCCCGGACGTCAGTCTAAGCGAGATTAGAATGGCTCTCCAGCACCTTAAAAACGGCAGGGCCCCAGGCGAGGATGGAATTACAGCGGAGCTTCTGAAAGCGGGTGGAACACCGGTACTTGAAGTCCTTCAGAAGCTCTTCAATTCCGTACTCCATGGTGGCACTACTCCAGAGGCGTGGAGCAGAAGTGCGGTGGTCTTGTTCTTTAAGAAAGGCGACAACGCTCTCTTAAAGAACTACAGACCGATTTCCTTTCTGAGCCGCGTCTACGTGCTGTTTTCGAGAGTCATTACGAATCGTCTCGCACGCAGACTTGACGACTTCCAGCCTCCCGAACAAGCCGGTTTCCGAAAAGGCTTCAGTACCATAGACCACATACATACCCTGCGGCAGATTGTACAGAAGACTGAAGAGTACAATCTGCCACTTTGCCTGGCGTATGTGGACTATGAGAAAGCCTTTGATTCCGTCGAAATTTGGGCGGTGCTACAGTCCCTTCAGCGGTGCCAAGTTGACTGTCGGTATATCGAAGTGCTGAAGTGTTTGTACAGTAGGGCTACGATGGCTATCCGAGTACAGAACCAGAGCTCGAAACCTATCCAACTGCAGAGAGGTGTAAGACAGGGTGACGTTATATCCCCGAAACTCTTTACCGCTGCATTGGAAGACGTTTTCAAGCTACTGGACTGGAAAGGATACGGTATTGACATCAATGGCGAGTACATCACTCACCTTCGATTTGCCGACGATATAGTCCTTATGGCAGAATCGCTGGAGGACTTAAGCACTATGCTCAATGACCTCAATAGTGCCTCCCAACGGATAGGTCTTAAGATGAACATGGACAAAACAAAGATCATGTTCAATGTCCATGTCACACCTATGCCGGTAGTTGTTGGGAGCACTATGCTCGAAGTTGTTGACGAATACGTTTACCTGGGACAAATAGTCCGACTAGGTAAGTCCAACTTCGACCGAGAGGTCAATCGACGGATTCAACTCGGCTGGGCAGCGTTCGGGAAATTACGGCATATCTTTTCGTCAGGTATACCTCAATCTCTAAAAACTAGATTGTACAACCAGTGCGTGTTGCCAGTGATGACTTACGGATCTGAGACGTGGTCCTTCACTGCTGGCCGTATGAGGACGCTTAAGGTCGCTCAGCGAGCTATGGAGAGGGCTATGCTCGGAGTTTCTCTGCGTGATAGACTCAGAAATGAGGATATCCGCAGTAAAACCAGAGTGACCGACATAGCCCAACGGATTGGTGGGCTGAAGTGGCAATGGGCCGGCCATATAGCTCGAAGAACCGATAACCGATGGGGAAGAAAGGTTCTCGAGTGGCAGCCTCGTACCGGTAGGCGTAGTGTAGGGCGACCCCCCACTAGATGGAGTGACGACCTGGTAAGACATGCAGGAAGTCGATGGATGCAGGTGGCTCAGGACCGTGCTTTGTGGCATTACTTGGGGGAGGCCTATGTTCAGCAGTGGACTTGTGAAGGGCTGTAATGATGATGATGATGATGATGATATAATTGTTTTAACCCGCTCCAATTTTGTGTTTTCCTAATCAAGCAGGATTCCTTTCATCGATTTGGCAAATAATAGTTCGTTTTTTAGGGAAGAGCGAGTGCATTGTACCGCATATATAAGTGTAGAAGCATTTTGTAGATACAGTCCACTTAGATTAATATCTCGCGTAATAGGTTTAAGGTTCGACCGGGGAACTAGACTTCGGCAGCCTTAAACACGTGGCTACACCATTTTATGGTCACTTCGGCAGGATTTGCACTGGTGTTTAGTGGTCATCCAACCATTTTCTGGTCGAATTATTAGATTAATTATTTAGATAATGCACTCTAGTTTAAGGAATAGTCTTAAATAGTGTTCGTTTGAATTTAAATTTTGGTTAGGTACTCGCAAACAGAATTATTCATTTAAATAGTGTTTGTAATTGGTTTAAATTTAAAGCTTATTAGTCGCTTAAAATTGAAACAGTGTGATGGCAACCGTTTGGTACGCTTACCCGACAATCTTGATAAAAACATTGAGTTAGCAAGCAACGCGTCGCCTCGACTGTAACGTGTAATACGGCATACCGAGTGTCCATCGTCCATCGTTTATGCGAGTGAGATTAATTATGATTAATATAACTTCACTATAATAATTTAAAATGGCAGTTAGTGGAAGTGAATGTAAAATTAAAACGCTTTATGCCAAGAGGGACGTACTTTTTTCACGTATACAAAACATTAGCGATCATATAAAGAACATTAATGTAGAAGCGGTGCGGGAAACTTTTCTGAATGAAATTGAAACGGTGGATTCTTTGCGGACGGATTACGAAAGAATATTAGACCAAATTAATCATTTGGAATTACAAATCGACCCGAAATACATAGTGAACTACCAACCGCTGCTGGCATTCGAAGATATGTTGTGTCGCGTGAAAAGAACGGCAAAACTCCTACAATCTCAAAGCGAAGCAAAGCCGGAATTACAGGTACGTCTTCGTAACTCAATTAGGTTGCCGCCAATAGATATTCCGGTATTCAATGGTGATATTAAGACGTGGCCCTTCTTCTTCAGTAGTTTTCAAAACAATATACACAATAACCCATCGTTATCGGACGCTGAAAAATTATATTACTTAATTAGTAAACTTAGTGGCAGGGCACAGTCGATCTGCTCGGGTTTTACACCTACTGCAAACAATTACTTATTAATATTCGAAACGCTTAAAACTAAATATGAAGATAGGAGAATGTTAGCTTCCGAATATTTGAACCAGATATTCGATCTTAAACCTATATCATCCGCGAACATCAACGGCTTAGAGCAGTTTCTAGATAAATTTGTGGCATCGGTGGCTGCACTTAAGAATTTAAATTTTAATGACCTTATGGACGTGGTGTTTCTCCATATTGCACTAAAGAAATTAGACAGACGATTTATGCGTGACGATTATGACAATAACTCCTTACAACGAAAGGATCACATAGTCAGCAGTAGACAATTACGGGCTGAAAAATAAGAAAGAATAGGCAAGACTTGGGTTCAGTTTTCAAAGACATTTGTCCAAATTATGAGCCTACACTAATAATAATAATAAATGTTTGTTTGCATAAAACATGGTACATTTTTAGGTCTTATAACATAGTGTGTACATGCATGTTTTGCCGGTTTATCGGTATGCGAATATTACGTCAACATGCAATTGAATAATTAAAATTAGAAAAATACAAAATCACAATAACATTTCATATTAATTTGAATAAAACAGTAAAAAAAAATACAGGCATGGTCATGTCATAACTATATGCTAACAATTATGAGCCTACAGTATATGCTAACAGTCGGGATATAGAATAGTGTCAAATTTTACGTGGTAGAGCCATGCTGCAGTTATATTAGCAGTATAGTTGTAGCACGAATGGGTCGGCACAACCAGTGAATGCTCTCACAGAGTGCCAGCGTGAAACAGCAGCTAAACGCTACTGTGTTTCGTAGGGTTATTCCGTTTATCCACCCTAGACGGGGTGGACAATCGGGATTCGTATATTATTTTTCTTCCGATTTTCTCCCTCGGTTGTGTACACTCATTTATAGAAACATGATAAAAATTGGCCCCTAGATACTTAAGAGACTACCTACAAAAATATATACGTACTTCTCGTTTGAAATGTCAACGCTGAAATAAAAGGAGTACCTCACAGTATTACGGATTCATTTTAATATTGGCATAAAACAATTTAAAATTAAGTTAAAGACTAAAAACATCTAAAAGCAAAGTTTTTTGCTAACTCATCTGCATAAAAAAATTTAAAAAACGATTGCAAAAATGTATAATAAAAGTGACGAAATTAACCAGGATATCAAATTAAGTTTACACAATAATGAAATTAGTGTCGATAATTTCCTGGACATATTGAAAAATTTGTAAATTATGTAAAGTTTCATTTGATGTAAATCCAATACGTAATGCATGAACCTTAAGATGCTGTAACGGTAACGGTAACGGCAACATGTAACATGATTTTTGTTTAGGTTTGTGTTTATTAAAAACCAATTAATAATTAAAGTGTATGAGTTGAATTGTTCTTGGAAAAAGTTGGAGGAACAAATAAAAGTGAATTCCGATCCTAATTCCGAATCCGATCGATTTCTGAATCCAGAAACGTGTGTTCATCTAATTCATCGAGTTATGGACTCGACTCTACCGAGTCAGTAATTCATTCTTGGGGCGATGTATACGCTTTTACAACAAAATCCCAGAAAATATACAAAATTTGTCACACGGAAAGTTCAAAAATTTTATTAAACTAAGTTTGTATAAAAAGGGTTATTATAATATTAAGGAATTTATGGATGATAATAACCCCCGGGAAAAGTGATGGCTTCCAAGCTAATTCTAATTAGTCTTGTGTTGTTAATTGTAAACATGATTGTAAGATATTATTTGAAGAAAAAAAATAGTCCCGCTGGGTTTATTGCTGGTTCTTGCCAGAACAGAGGTTTTTTTTAGCGAACCAGTGGTAAATGAAAAAACTGACTTTCAATAAGTATTGTTTATAATCTACATTGAATAAAAAAGTTTGTTTCTGTATCTGTTTCTGTTTCATACTAAGGTGGATTATTAAGGGTGGATAAACGTAATAACATATTTCGTATAGTGAGTGTAGAAAACCGAAGACCCTATTTACTAGAAACGAGGCTTAGTCCTCACGGGTCGCAACGCATCTGTATTTTGATTCGGAATCGAGGATAGATGTTTATGTGCCACAGCAACCACTTACCATCAAATGGACCGAGTGCTCGTTTGTCATACTTATCCTATAAAAAAACGTATAGACAACGCACAGTTTAAACCGCTGCGCTGGTGGGATTTGAAATTTGCATAGGGAATCATAAAGTGTACTTAGGAACTTTAGAAATTCAACAAAAAGTGAAATGGGGTCAAAAAATGTATTTATTGCTTTTCGAAGTATTCTCCGCGAAATTTGACACTATTTTCCATACGATGGAACCAATCATTGAAGCAACCATTCCATTCGGAAGTTGGGGTCTCCAAAATGGCCGTTTTGTAGGCGTCCACAGCTTCTTCATGTGATGAAAATCTCTGTCCACGCAATTTATTCTTTATTTTAGGGAAAGTATAGAAATCATTAGGGCTTAGGTCGGGGCTGTACGGCGGATGGTCTAATAATTCTATGTTTTCTTGCTCTAAAAACTCTTTTGTTCTGTGTGCGGTGTAAGAACTCGCATTGTCGTGATGGAGGATGATGCGGCGGTTGCAGTTCTCTTTACGGAGTTCAGAAACGACCTGTGGCGAACAAATGCTAGGATACCATTCTGCATTAACCGTTCTTTGTCCCTCAAGAGGAATAGTCGTAACATGGCCGGTTTTGGAGACAATCGTGGCCACCATTTTTTTGCAACACTCCGTGAACGAAGAATTTTTGTTGGCTTTAACTCATTTTTGAACACCCAAACTCGTGACTGGTTTTTTGTTTCGGGTACGTACGCGTATATCCAGGATTCGTCACCAGATACGATGTTGTATACAGCATTTGAGGATCCTGCGTGGAATCTTTCGAGAGTTCTGACGCACCAAGTAACGCGAGCCGCTTTTTGCTCTTCACAGAGCGAATGCGGTAACCATCGGGAAAACAACTTTTTTACACCTAATTGTTCATGCAAGATTATTTGTATTTGACTCATGCTAATGTCTAAAGTTGTCTGAATTTCGCGGTATGTCACATGTCGATCTTCCTCAATCAGCTTACGCACAGCATCAACGTTTTCTTGGGTGACCACAGCAGCAGTTTTTGGACGACCTTGACGGGGATCATCACTGAGCTTGACACGTCCACGTTGAAATTCAGAAACCAGCGATAAATTGTGGTTTTGGATGGGGCTTCATCACCAAATGCAGAAATCATCCGGTCAACACACTGTTTTTGTGTTAAACCACTTCGAAAGTCATAATAAATCATCGCTCTTGAATTTTCTCGAGTCAATTCCATTTTCTCAACGACTAAACAAGTTTGACAAAACCTTGCGACAAGACCGAGAATCTTTTTTTAAATAAATAAATGGTGTTCGATTTTTAAAACCAAGGTGTTTTCAATTAAAAATATTTTAATATGACAAGAACAGTGGAAATATTCCATTCCCGATACTTTTAGTGCCCTGTATATATACTTATTTATTTAATTATATATATACTATATGTATATACATAGTATATATATATATATATATATATATATATATATATATATATATAATATTCATTATCGGGTTCGAATGAGGCGACAGAGGAAAACTAAAAAAGGAGATGGGCAGGATCAACTTCCTGAAAATAACCCTGGAAAAAAAAAAGCGCCTGCAAACCCGCCTACCAAAAG
Organism: Parnassius apollo; assembly: GCA_907164705.1. Taxonomy (NCBI): domain Eukaryota; kingdom Metazoa; phylum Arthropoda; class Insecta; order Lepidoptera; family Papilionidae; genus Parnassius; species Parnassius apollo. The sequence goes on from CAJQZP010000117.1 coordinate 2,225,335, forward strand.
TGGTAACTTTGGCAATCCCCTCCTCCTTTAAGGTAATTTATACTTATTTATTTAATTATATATATACTATATGTATATACATAGTATATATATATATATATATATATATATATATATATATATATATAATATTCATTATCGGGTTCGAATGAGGCGACAGAGGAAAACTAAAAAAGGAGATGGGCAGGATCAACTTCCTGAAAATAACCCTGGAAAAAAATAGCGCCTGCAAACCCGCCTACCAAAAGTGGTAACTTTGGCAATCCCCTCCTCCTTTAAGGTAATTTCTGTGGTGGAAGCCAATGTTCCGCGATGCACTTTTGATGCTGTTATTAATGAATTAAAATCTGAACCGATCTCGAACCGATCCATTTGTACTGCAGCCATACGCTCATCCTAACGCTAGTACGTAAGAATGAGGGCTAATATATGTTATGCTCACTAGATGTCGCTTGTTGGGTGTTGTTGCATTTTACCGTAAATCGAAACGCAACAGTGACAAAAATGGCCCGAGCCTATCAAAAATTTGAATTTTGAACGGACGAATACGACACAATCGATTTTATCGGTTTTCGTTACACGTCAATTCTTTTCTTAATAAAGATATCTCATTGCATCTTTAAATTTCTATGTTGTACGATTAAAAGATAAGACTTTCATTTTTGAAATTCTATTTAACCAATATATCCTGCCGCATCTAGGATCCTGATCCTGGTTTTTATCTTGGGCAAACATTGTCATCATTAGAGACCGGATTATATGCATACTACGTATGCATTTGCATATATAGCCCCTTTTCAGCGGTAGTTTCATATTTTAGCAAAATTTTTGAAATCATGCATATTTCGCTCGATCTCGTTCTGTTGTCTCACACCAAAGACGTCCGTCCGACTTATGATCTTATGAAGAAATTTCATCTTATGACCTCCTCGTTGCCAGAGTAAGTAACTATTAGTAAATAACTATTCTCGAGTAAGCTCAAAAAGTTCCAAAACATACAGCGCAATAATCCACGGTTTAAACCCTTATATCAAATTGATAGCTTCATCAACAGGCCGGGTGATATTTGGCCCGGCACAATAAGTCTAAACATGGCACCCAATTCTGCCTATTCACGTCAGTGGACGTAGAACGGTCCTTTTCCGCTTACAAAAATGTATAACAGCCTGGCCACGGGACATTAGCCGTAGCGAAAATTCGCGCGGCGCGAACGGCGAGGCGTCTAGCGACTAAAACAAATGTATAGAAATGTGTCGATCAAGCCACGAGTAGCGGCGAGTGGCGACGCGACCGGCGAAATTTACAGGGCGTATCGCGCGGGCGACTGGCGGCGCGGCGGGCGACTGAAACAAATGTATGAATCAGTACGGTGCAAGCCACGGTCGGGAGGCAGATGCGGCGAAAACCGGCGAATAGTATAGGGAACAAAATATTTTAGTTGTTTTCGCCGTCGTAAAAATGCCGGGCCGACAAAAACAACTTAAAATTATATCCGCATTGACTTTTATCTCCAATTCTGGTTGATTCTATTAACAAGTATAATCGCAGGTTTCGACACTCATTCTGGTATTAACTCGAAATTATTTTCTAGATGCATTCTATTTGTTGTGGAATTCTCCATAACCCGATTCCTATTCAAATCATGTACTCCGCAATCTCTTCCAAATATTATGTCTTGAATCAATAAATAATTACTTCTAAGCGGCTACTTCGGCCTATCTGGTCGCGGCGGCAAACGTGACTTCCCGTGGCCCTCAAATCGCGCCGTGCGATTCGTCGCCCCGCCTGTCGCTTCGCCGTTCGCGCTGCCGATCCCCGTGGCCAGGCCGTTAAGCGATCGTAGACACAATTTGTCTACAGAACATGACTTATTTATATACATTTATAAAGTCAAATTGTAAATTTCATTGTATTTTGTACTTGATATTTTCGCAAATACGATTGTTATCGTTGAGTAATAATAGCTTCTTAAAATAAAAACATTTAAAAATACGATTTTATTAATTCATGTTGCATATTTTGGACCTTTTTATGGATTTTCGTGCATATTTTAGCTATTTTTCCTGCATATTTTCATGCATATTTGGACTTTTATCTTACTTTTTATATTAGTATAGTTGTAGCACGAATGGGTTGGCTCGACCGGGGAAGGACCACACTTCCATAGAATACCAGCGTAAAATAGCAGCACAACGCTGCTGTTTTTCGTATGGTGAGTGCAGAGAACCGGAGACCCATTTTACTGGAAATGAGGCATTCCATCTTAGTCCTCACGGGTGACAACGCATCTGCATTTTGATTCGTAATCGAGGATAGATGTAGATGTCTATGGGCCGCAGCAACCACTCACCATCAGGTAGACTGCGTACTCGTTTGTCACCCTTATCCTATAAAATAAAAATATAATATTCAATCAGAGTTGTGGCGTCCAGGTGATTTAATATGATTTAATAATATCGGACTTATTACATTAAGTCAAAAAGCTCAAATACAGCTCAGTTCTCCTGTTATTACTAAGATTTATATATATATTGTAGCAAAGCGCTAGCCTAAAATAAATAAAAAACATATTCTTTGTAATCACCTTCGTAATTTCTTCGTAGAAAATGCTATTAGCACGCCTTTTGATTCTATACTGTTGTAAGGTTTAATAAAGTTTAAGTAAATAAACGTTTATGGGGCAACTAGTCGGCCGCGCTCATCCAGCCTTTGGGGGCTTTGAGTATTCAACCAAGTGGAGAGGCCATGGGCGTTAATTCCTAAACAAAAAGTCTGTCAATGTCAGGGGGGCGCAAGAAAAACAAACTACTGTATACTTCACTACAAATGCAAAATGGAATCGCGTCACTATACACGCACACTATAGCATTTGTGTTTGTGTTCATTGCATTTACGCATACCATCAAATTGTACATCGATACACTGATGCCGCTGTCTACATACGTAAGTAACATAAGGCGAGGACTATGTCGATATCGTTTATCGATAAACAAATCATCATAGTTCGCATAAGTTCAGCATTGGTAAAAATGATTTTTAGTATTTTTTCATTCATTACCTACAGTCCTTAACAAATCCGCTGCTGAACATAGGCCTCTCCCAGGGGATGCCACAAAGCACGGTTCTGATCCACCTTTATCCATCGACTTCCTGCATGTCTTCCTAGGTCGTCACTCCATCTATTGGAGGGTAGCCCTGCACTTCACCCACTGGTACGTGGCTGCCATTCGGGAACCTTTTTCCCCCGATAGGTCGTCGATTCTTCGAACTATATGGCCGACCCATTGCTACTTCAGCTTACTAATGCGTTGTGCTACGTCGGGCTCTCTGGTTCTACTGTGAATATCCTTATTTCTATGTTGATCATGCAGAACACCCCGAGCATAACCGTCTACCTAGCTCTCTGAGTGACTTCGTTGAGCTTCCTCAATGAGCAATAAAAACACTAATCCCTCAGTAGCTTCACCGAAATCATAGGATATAATATCAAACCCGTAGTAGACATAGCCATAATGCCTTTGGCTGCTAGCATGGTATTTCATCAACTGCTTAATTTTCATTTCATCCATGACCAATATAATTTATCTTGATGTACAGTCTGTTCGCTTAGATACGGTCGTTTTTGTGCCGCGCCGCCTCAGCACATGCGACATTAAAGTTCGTATTGTAAAGCACCCGAAACGTGAAGAATCAAAAGTCAAAATTTAACGATAAAATTCGTAAAATTAGTTTCATTTGATGTGTAGTGTTCGCATATATATAAGAAGTCATATATTTAAACTACCGCATTTTGTCAAAGGTGTGACATTAAAGTTCGTACTGTAAAGCACCCCAAACGTCGGGAATCTAGTCATAATTTAATGCGATAAAATCCGTAAAATTTGTTTCATTTAATGTGTAGTGTTGGCGTAAATATAAGAAGTTATAATTGTAAACTCGTCGAAATTCTAAAATATTTTCAAGAAGAATAATATTGGTGTCAAGCGTAATAAAAAAACTATTTAATCTATTGATATAATTACAGCTAGACATTACTTCCCACAGTTCAAGGTTAGTACAACAGTATCGGCTAGCCTTCTTTTATTGATAACTTTGGGTATGAAATATGATTTATCAAAATCTCCTATGCAGATGATACTGCAGTAATATTTACTGATGACTCCTGGGATTCTGTTCGTAGATTTGCTGAAGACGGCCTTGCTGGAATCGCTAAGTGGCTGAACACTAACCTACTTACTTTAAATACTTTGAAAACTACTTATATATGTTTACAAGTTATATTCGAAATCAGCCTAATATTAATTTTCAAATTAAACTTCACACATGCTATGATTCCTTAAGTACTAGTTGCAGCTGTTCATTAATTAGTAAGGTCTCTGAGACCAAGTATTTAGTCATAGTTGACCAAGATTTGTCATGGCATACACATTGAATTAATCATGAATAGATTTAGGAAACTTACATGGACATTTAAAACACTAAGACGAAAAAGTTACTATACAAAATATATATTGCATTCGCCCAATCTATCTTAGTATAAGTATTGTGTTTCTGTATAGGGTGGAGCTACAAAAACAAAATTTCTAGAAATTGGAAGGGCAGAGAGAAACTTACTAAAATTATGTATTTTAAACCAAAATTCCCTACAGAAGATCTGTATGCCATAAGTAATGTACTAACTGTTAAGAAACCGTACATCTTATATTCAGTACTAAAACTGCATAAAGGTATAAAGTTTAACCGTTGTATTGTACCCAAAAGAAGGAATAACGTAGTGGTTACAGCTGTCGTTGTTAAAACTGTTATAGCTAGGAGGCAATATGTAAAACAGTCAGCGACTCTATACAACGCTAATAAAAGCATAAAAATTCATCACCTAAACTATCATAATTGCAAATATGTTCCTACCTGCTAAATGATACTGAGGCTCTTTTAAGCAATATGAAATAATGTAATTTATCTGTAACACACACAGACACACACACGCGCATGCGCGCACTCACCCACTCACTCAAACATTCACACACACGCACGCGCGCGCGTGGCGCGTGCTTATATACTGTGCTTATATACCTTTGGCGTGAAAAATAAAAACCTGTTAGGCAGACAAACCCGATTGGGTTAATTATCTTATCGATAGCTAAAGTTGCAGCGTACATCACTACATTGCAGTAGTTTCGGTTATAGTGATACCAGTTCTCCGCAACGATTGCAAGCACCCATTTCACCTCACCCCAGTGCAAGGTACTTATTATTTCTTCTTTTTTATAAAATTACTGTTTATCTTATCCATTATTAACTATTTCATACATTTTAAAGTGAGTAAAGTATACTGCTTACTTATTATACTTATACTAATTTTTTTTGTGCTTGTGCTTCAGAGACAGTCAAATCACGACTAAATTTAATAACAACAGAAGCAGGTAGCTGATCCGCGCGTCGTAACTTCGCCTGTACCACCAGAAAGAGACAACATCTACCTGGCTCGCACACGCAGGAATGAAACCATAAAAAATATTAACACGGGTAAAAGCCAGTTTAGGGTGCCCTGGCAATTTTTACGAAACTTGTAATTTTTTAATTACCCCGTCCTCACATTTGATTATCAACAATTTTGTTGATAATCTAAAGTTTTATGTAACATGTGATATACCGATAGAAAGAGGATGAAATAGAAAATTTTTGATGGCCATTTGAAATTACTCAACATATTTATTTATTTTTTTAAGTGGCTGGAAACTTAAGGGCTTACAATTTTTTTTCTCGTTTGTTCACTTTTAATGTGTCGTAACTATTTTTTTCTTATGCCTTTTGGGCTTTAAATCTTTCTTTTAATTAAAAAAAAATCGTATTTCTTAGAAAAAATAAAAAAAAAATGGTAGAAAACTAGATATAGTAGAAGTTATAAAACCAAAATACTAGAAATTTGGGATAATTACAAAAAAAATGTTAAAAATTCATTTAAAAAAATAGTGAGATAGAAAAAAAATTACTAAGAAAATATGCTTCTAACGAACCCATCTATCTCCCATTTCAGTTTGTCGGACCACCCACCAAACACCCGGTATATATATATATATATATATATATATATATATATATATATATATATATATATATATATGGCGCGCTGTTTTTTGAACATCACGTAGCCGTACGAGTGCGCTAGCTTGGTACGCAGAGTAATGAATAACAGAGAGAGCATTGTTTACTTCTTAATTAAATATTTTTATTTACAATATTAGTTCCTACAGATTACAAATTCTGTACTTTATTCGTTACAAACATACAAAAATAATAATCTTTCCTCTTTATGACTATGACATTATTTGCGGTCTCTGTGCTTGCACTACTCTTTACATTTGATAAGAAGAGAATTTATCACTTTCCGAGAAACGTATCAATGAACAGTTTGGCTAATGTAAATTAGTTAAAATGCAGCCTATTAGGCAGCCTCTAAAAAAGTACCTTACAAAAAAATATAACCTCAACATAGAACTTACCACATTCGAGCAGCGTTTTTGCGATACACTCTCTTTGGTTTACCATTTAGGTAGTACTATGTCCTGAGGTCTTGCAGTCATAGTCAGTTCATTTTGCATAGATCGGACCATAAACAATAATTAAAAAAGCTGAAGGTACTCCGGGTTTAACAATGACATCGGGACGTCAGTCATCTCAGTCCCCCGTGACCATGGGTGCTGGAAAGCGCCCGAAACGTCGGGAATTAAAAATAATAGTAAAATAAACGCGATAAAATCCGTAAAATTAGTTTTAATCAATGTGTAGTGTTCGCGTAAATATAAGAAATCATTATTTAGGTAGTATTTATTTCTTACCCATATTCACATTTATAGTCGCTCAAGCGCGTGTAAACCACTAAATTTACGATTTTCAATACAGACGACTATTCTCAGCTTACGCTACACATCGAAGCGCCTGATAATTTCTGACGGCAAACTTTTATCTGGCAATGTACAATATTATTACTAGGCGTTAGTAATTAAAACGAATTACGTTAAAAAAATTGTAACGTAAAAGGTCGAAAATTAAGACGGCAGGCATCTTCGAAATCACATTACAAATATTTTTACGCAGAAATAATTTTTCCTAAATTTATATACACAGAGTTTTGGAAGGGAAATAATTTTAGATATCATTTCTTA